>JAQLOL010000003.1:24057444-24081461 GCA_029783665.1 Naso thynnoides
TGTAATTTAAAAATTTTTTATCAAACTTCTTTGACCCCCCCCCAAAAAAAAAAAAAAAAAAAAAAAAAACACAAAACAAAAACAACAAAAAAATAGTTGCAGAAAAAAGAAGTTAAAACAAATTACTGATTATATGGGGAGCTAGAAGCTGTCTTGAGTTATCAACAGTCTGAACAATCCCAAAACATGGAGTTCAGACAAAAGAATGGATATGCAACATTTTGAAATGTAGCTTTTAGAATGATCAGTAAGCAGAGCCAGTTTATCAAGTAAAGAATGCTTAGGCAGGTCCGACATAAATGATCCACCCGAGTTTAAAGCACTTCTGACTCTGATTCACTGATATCACAGTATAGCAACAGTTCAAACAGCATTCAACACAAGAGACGCACACTATTGAGTCCCAAGTCATTTCAGACAGAACCTCCCTCTTGAAATAATACACATTTCTAAAAATGCACTTTGGGTTTATACGAGCAGTTTTTCTTTTCGTGCAAAGTCAGAACCTGAAGCAGAATTTGACAGCATTTGGATTATCTACTCAAGTCAAAGCCGAGCCCAGACCGGCTGAGCAGTACAGAGCTAGACTAGCGTTACCCCTGTTTTCCTGACAGCAGTGTGTGTTCACTCCACCGAACACCAAAATTTCAAAGCAACCAGTTAAAGAAATGACACGTAAGCGGAATAATGTGGAACGGAGACACTGTTATTAATACAACAGAGAGCGAAACTGATCAATTATAGCAAAACGGAAGAAGTAAATGTAAGCTTCTTTTCAAGACTGAATAAATGGTTTGTATGTAAATTGTTAATTACATGTAATTTAACAAACAAAAACAGTGAACCAAATAGTTTCCCGAAGCTTTTATGAGTAGAAACCTGCTGAGTTTGAGTTGGAACAATTCACAAGTAAATACTTTAGGGAGTGTGAATGGGTATAGCAGCACAAGCCTCCAGCAATAGTTACTAGGAAGTGTTTACCGGGAAGTACTTTTCAAACTTGTGGGAACTGTTGTAACAAAAGAGTGAAGTTCAAGAACTTCACTATTTTATTTTCCTCTTTAATGTTTAGACACCCGAGAGTGTTGTAATCATGTTCCATTTTCTCATCAGAGTCACCAGCCAGTCATGATACTTCCCTCGGCACAACAAAGAGTCCCAGGTGGACACATCCCAGTTCTTTTTTTCTCGTTAATTTTAGATAATACAGCATTGAGACGCTCCACACAGAGCTGACACACAGTGTTAAAGCATTACAAAGGCCATATAAATAGTCTTGATATAAATATGTGCACGCAAAGAAAGACACGGCCACTTTGGGTGATGCTCATTCAACAGTGAAGCAGGGTTAGCTCGTCAGTGGAAGTCTGACATCAAGTCAAAACACTATGGTGGCCATTTTGAACATCGTGTCCTTCCTCATTTGTCGAGGTACAGTGGGTCGCACCATCCAGGCTTGGGTTCCAACTGACCATTAGAATAATATCTTAACTTAAAGCTGCCAACTTTTAAGTCATAACCCTGTTTAAAATAAAATAATTGTTACTTAGCCACTAAGGCCATTTCCATCCATTCCAAACTTCCTGCTGCCGAAGGTTCACTGGCAGTTCAGATTCGGACTACTGAGCCAGTCCCAGATCTGGATCATCTCCTGTGGGGTCCTCGGGTGAACCAGGATTAAACTCTTGTAGGCGCAGGGGTTGGACCTGTACTTCTCTTCTATGTTAAAGGTCCTGAAGCCTTTGTGTTTCTCGGGGGCCAGGCCTAGCTTCCCAAGGCACATACCCGTGTAGACATCATCTATCGGGTAGAGCGCTACATGTTGTGACACGTTGTGCAGACGAGCAGCAATGTTGCCAGAGTAAAGGTACCCGCCTCCTCCTGCATATGGAGGATAAGACCCCACGTACATACTCTCTGGGATGTAGTATTTGACCTTCTTATCTCGGTGTGGCCCTGCGTTGGTGATCACATCGCCCACAAACAGATCCCTTGCTTTGGGTCCAGACAGGCCCTTGAGAAAGTCCAGGATGCGGTAGGTGTTGACAAAAACGTCATCGTCACCTTTGAAGATGAAGCGAGCGTCAGGGCAACGAGTCTGGATCCACTCTAGGAACAGAATCTCTTTGACAGTCAGGTTGAAGAATGAATCCCGGTAACCCCATTGGATGATGTCATTGTGGTGGGTGCTCTCATAATGCAGCATCTCAGACAAGTCTGGGTGGTGGTCCCCAGCTGTGGCGTTGCCAAGAAGGAAGATAGTTACCACTGTTTGATTGGCTATAACACCTGCCTGTCCCCAGGACTGACGGATGGCCTGGCGGCGGTCGAAGTGCGGGGCCAGGGATTTGACAGCCAGGAGCAGGAATGGCGGCTCCTTGCAGATATTGGGCTGGTCCACCATGATCGGGTAGGAGCGACAGTGCATGTAAAGCAGGAAGTCTTTGAAGCGGTCCGGTAAGGAGTTGTAGTCTTTCACCTGAGTGGTAACCCTGATATTAGGCTGGCAGGGGTCAGAGACCAAACTGGTGTCGTTAAGCCAATCAGGCAAGTCTGTGCCGCTGTAGTTTGCCTGCAGGATGGGATTGTTCTGAAAGTTCAGAATCTGCTGCTGGCGGTTCCAGTAAGCTGAGCTGGGAACCAGTTTGCCCCAGAAAGGTTTGGAAGGGATGTGGACCTTCTGACGGTCATTTTTGTCTTGGCTGCTGTTTCGGGAGATGAGGATGAAGATGAAGAGGTTGACCATCGTCACTGTCACTACAAGCTTCAGCCTCCTCCGCAGCAGCGCCATGACAGTGTCCTGCCCCTGTCACCACCTGAGCAGGCAAACAGAACAAAGGAAATAATGACTTTAAGGATAGAAAAGCACTACTATTCTTGAGCTGCATACTACATTTGCTTGGACTGATTACCTGGAAGGACATACGTCTACATTTCAGTGGAAAATACTAATTGGACAGAAAATTTTCAGCACTTCAGCACAGAGATTCACAGCATGAACACATATTTTTCAAGTATCATACATTTTTTTGTGAAGGCACCAATCTGTTGATTAACTTGCTGCTCCAGAAATTTATGACTTAAAAACTGGACATAAAGAAATTACGTTTGATTATAGTAATTACAGTAGTGCAGCATGTGCACCAGATTCCAGCAATAAGAAGCATTTGCTTTAATCTGTCTTTAATGTTTTATCAAATTTATCTTCAGCAAAAATACTGCCATGACTTAATAGATTTCTCAACAACCTCATTAGTCACAGTGATGGATTCCTATTGAATCAACTCCTGCAGAAAGCCCGTCTGAAATGCATCTTTCAAGCAACGAAGCCTTTTAAAAGCTTGGTCAGTCTTGATGAGAAGTCCTAATGGAAAAATCTATTGATTCTACATGGAAAAAAATCATGTGCTTTCCATTTCAGGGAAAACAACAGTAATCAGTATCTTAGGCGTGGCACAGTGGTGCAGCATGTACTTTTTCCAGCTCCCTCTCCCGCTTAAGAAAGAGCTGGTTTTAAAAGAAGGGAAAGCTGTTTAAACCACAAGACCACTGCGGCACCAAGTCACATGAAGATATGCGAACATGTCATTTAAAGGTGCTGGAGGAAACTTAGAATCTTATTTTCCCTCCTTATATCACCACTGTAGCTAACTGTTTAGCTGCTTCCTGCCTCTCATAGATCACACATACAGAATTCACTTGAGTCACTGACGCATTACTGGAAGGAAAGTTGCACTTGCAAGGGGACAGTAATAGTATTGTTACTTTACTGTTCCGTTGTGAGAGTCTGTTTCTGCTAGCTGATCTGAAAAAAAAAAAAAAAAAGATCTGAAAAAAATGAGGCCAGAGGTTGGGCTCAGCTAACCGACTGCTGAAAACTGATGTCAGTGGTTGCCGCTGTGATATTGCGTAACACAAGAGCAGGTTTCTCTCCAATGCACCTCAGAAGCCTGGTGCTTGCCAACATTTTTTTAAACCTGTTACCACAAGTCAAATCCAAAGTCCTTTCTTTCAGCTGCTGCTGCTTTGCTATCCTACCCAAAGTGTTCATTAGGACAGAAAATCATTCTTAAAAATCTGCAAATCAGCAACCAACAAATGTCATTCAGGTAAATCAGCAGTCTGTCTGTGTGTGTGTTCGTGCACAATTGTGTGTGCACTGACAAGACACGGCGGTTATCATTAAGCAATAAACTACATGCCCGCATAAACTGGGATGTTAGGCTACAGTCCAAAGTAAACGATCTGACAATTATCTATTGTAAAGGATCACTACAGTCGTAAGATGTAGTAAGAATATGCTGTAACAAAGCAAACTCATAACTCCGGAATCGCAGCCATTATGTCATTTTATGGCACTACAGCTGCAGCGCACAGCTACCCATCTTCTGTTTGCTGATGATGACATGCTGTTTACTCACTTGAAGCTTTATGATGGCAGAGGACATTTTAATAAATAACTGAGGATGTGTGTTCACGGGCTTGGATTTGGTTCAGTTTGCTCAGTGTTACTTTCAACCAAAATAAAAAAGAAATGAGGACAGCACGGGAATAGTGGGTTTGAACAGACAATAAAGCCTTTCAGGAGGTTCGAGTGTGCCTCAGGTTTCTGCTTTGGCAGGCTCGCACATCCTCACTAATATCTTTCTTCGCCGTGTCTCACTTTTTTTTCTCTTTGAAAGGGTCTATATTGAATATGTCTTCCCTTCACTTTCTGGGACTCTCATTCGGTGTTATTTCCTCCTTGCTCTGCCAGGCAGCCAGGCAGCCAAGGCCAAGCAGCCACATCAGCTCGGCTCGAACTAGTGTTGGGTTTTCATGAAGATCCTGACCTGCCAATGACTGAAATTACAAACTTTTCTGGGCCAAATGATTGAAAATCTTAAAATGTCCCAAACTATCTGTATTTTGTGAGCATGCTTCCGCCTTTTGCTGCAGATAGCTGGCATGAGAGAAGTAACTGGAAACAAGAGATGAGAGGAGGATGGATGACGTGTTATCACAAGATCTACAGCCAAACTGGCGACTGCGTAGTCAATATCCTCAAACCATATTCTCCCAGGATGTTTGCTTTGAAAAGGGCTGACATTTAATCTAAAAAGCATCAACACTGTAACATGGCCAAGTGCAATAAGTAAATCTGAGGAGCCACAATTTTTCTGGTCAAAGTAACATTTGTCACAACATTCAGTGATAAATGATGCACTGTGGTGCTACAGACCCCCAGGCTTAAAAAAAAAAACACTCTCGAGAACTGAAGGAACACTCTTGTTTGGTACAGACTCAGGCAAATATCATATCATCTCTTTAATCATCTTTTCTTTTCTCTCTTTCTCTCCTTCTTTCTTTCTGTCTTTCTTCCTTTCTTTTGGGTCGTCTTTGAAACCAGTAAAAGCTTGATGATGAATGGATGATATGAAAAAGTTTGATAAGTGGAACTAAGGCCAGGTTTACATAAGAGCAAAAACCTACCAAAAACGAAAAAGGTCTTTCCTTTGTGTCTTCAGAATATGTCTGCACTTACATGAATGACTGAAGCACTGTTGTATACATGCCAGGCCAGTAGTTAGCAGCGTTAAGTTTGTCATGACATACCGTCGGAGCCGCATAAGTTGTTTACTTCTTGTTGCTGCTGAGCCCTAAGCAGCCGCAAATTAAATAAGTTTAGCTGTAGATTGACTTCCAATATTGTGCTACGAACACATAAATTCGCCTCATATTGACGTGCTTTTGGTGCACTGCAGAGTATTTAATCAGAGTTTGGTAGTGGCTAGAGCGGAATGCACTGACTCGTGCTAGCGTTAGCATTAGTGCTGTCACTGTGCCTTTACCCCTCTTGACAGTTTACATTGCTGGAAAGAAGGTTGCAGTTTTAAAAGATTGCACTCTGGTACCCGGTTTCAAATGTTTGGAGTCAAAAATCAAAGTTTTTGCAATTCATGCTGAAGAGGAAATTAAAGTTTGCAGCAGATTCCATAGCAATCCATCTTCTTTGGGGGACCTTAAATGTCTGCACAAAATACCCATAAAACACCTGTGATAATTTAGAATGCTTCAGCTAACTATTATCCTACTGATTATTACCTTGATTAGTTATTAAACTGTAATACAAGGAAAATACATAGTTTTCAATATAATATATTAAATATTTTGTTTTATCCAACCAACAACTCAAAAATGAAGACAAAAAGCAAAAATCATCTATTATCATGTTTTATAAAGCAAAAAGTGGACCAACTGATTGACTGACAGCATGTTAGAACTCTCTGCCTCCATGAGAAAACAGATGTGAAAAAAGAGAAGCACAATTTGAATAAATGAGATTAAACGGTGAGTGATCTCTACCTGCCAAATTAAAATGAATAACTGACTTGTGCCTCAGTGGACTTTCTTCCGCTGCCTGTATCCTTCCTGCCTCTGTATCATGTTGCTCTCTCTGCCTCCTAGCAACAACTCTGCACTGCTGCGTTCCTGTTTTTCTTTCCCGCTCCCTTTCACTTGTTTTTCCTTCAGTCCTTGTTCTCTTTCCTCCTTCCTCTTGGATTTTGCTCATATTTATGTACAAACAGAGTGAAAGGCAAGTCCCATCCCCACGGGATGATGATACATAATCCTGACGGAATATCAGTGTTATATTACCAACAAGGACAAGCACAGACACAGTCTTCTCTCTTCGGACGCCCTCCTTCCCCTCCTCTTTGTATCATGGATAATTAAGCTTTCCTGTCCTCTGCCATCTCCACTCAAACGAGGAGACTTCTGGGAAATGAGTGGGTGGGGGAAGCGGTGGCTTCTAAAGACGGAAGCTAAACTGTAGACACTGCCACAGCTTCCGGACTTGTAATTACCATCAGTAGTGGAAAGCTAAACACACCCACCTGCGTCTGCCCGTGGGGTTTTCCCCAATATTCAAATGCAAACTCTATCTTTTCGGTCAAGACAGTGCTGTGGCATACACTTGTGGTTGCCGTTTCTGCAAATTGCTCAGGATGTTCTTTTTAGGTGCACTTCACGGGGAACAGACATGCAAGTCAAAATGTGGTCATACAGAAAGCTCAGCATGTTGGTACTTAATAGCAGCACACAGGCTCGTAAATAACAAAACAGTGGAAGAAGGAGGCAGCGGCACGTCTGCTGCAGGGAACGTCTTTTACTGGATTACTGATTTTTTCCAGGATGGAGTCTGTTTGATGCAGTCTGTTTTAATGCACTGTAATAACGTATGGCACAAAGCAGAGAAATGTCTCTTCCTCTAAGCTTCAACATTATTCAGCTATAAGTTAGTTTAGCATTACAGTTCAGGACCATCAGTTTCTTCTTTTGTTGCTCACAATCTAATCAACAACAGGCATTCTCTAGGGCTGTGGTGCACATGCTTTTTCATCTGAATTATTCTACATATCTTAGTCAGGCTTTGCTTATTGCTGTTGTTATTGTTTAGGTGATGCATAGTGCAACAACAACAGCCTCCAACTTGTACACTCTCTCTGTACAGTACATTGTTATTCTATGTTTATATTCAAGAGAAAAACTGATAAAAACATGTTGTGCTAGCCTACAGACGTTGAATGCAAAACTCTGTGTAGCCTTAAAGCATTCAACCCACAACACAGCACATTGTTGTGAATTTGTGTCTAGTGGTGGAAGCAGTAGTCCAATGATGTGACCTCTCAAAACATGTCTTTCTTAACCCTGAAATGCTAAACTGACATTGGAAACTGTCGGTTTAAATCTGACTGGACTGAAAAATAATTGTCTATTTTAACGCCAGATTCAAAAGCCAAACGGATGTATTTAATGTGCAACAAGTCTGTTGCAATATTTATAGAATACGTTGTTGGAAGTACGATACTGAGAAACATCGGACTTTCTAGAAAAAAACTTTTTAGGGGAATCACAGGAATGCAAAAGTTTGATTGCATCCCACAACCGGAGCTGGACAATTTTTAAGCACTTTGTGTTGTGCCTGTGTCAGATGTGCCGAAATTTAAAAGGGATACAAATAAATAAACTTATCTTGCTTCTCATTACATTCATTTGTGTTGGTTTAAAATTTGTCTTTACCTGTTGCTGCTAAATATGCCTGGCCCAGTTTAATTTTTGGTTGTAAAATCTGGCCCAAATGAATGAGTAATTGAATAGCCCTGTTCTATGCACATATACTTTTTCATTCTAATGGCCTATATCACTATGCATTACTGTCCATGCAAAGACTGAACAACCTGCTGCATCTACAAGTGAATTTTCCCCTTTGGGATCAGTAAGGCTGAGTCTACCCCCCCCCTACCCCACCCCACCCCACCCCAAAACAAAACAAAACAAAACAAAAAAGAATCCACTTTGTTTGAAGGATCAAGGGGTGGGTCACGTCTTGTCATAACATTATTTTAAGAGATGAAAACAAATAGTAAAAAAATCGTTTAAATTGTAAAATGTCTCTCAGGTGTTTCTGACGTGTCTCCTGTTCAGCCTTCAATTTCTTTTGCTTCAAATGAACACAACTCACAGACTGTTCACTGATGAAATGATTTGAAACAAATGTGTATGAACATCCTCTATCAAAGGTGGATTAGTTTAACGTCAGTTTAATCCAATAGTAAATGCAGCAGCCTCCTCATGCCAGCTGTGTCTGATGAGCAATAAGAGGTCCCTCTTCTGAGGAAGACCTGACCTTTCCTTCATCGTTTAAACCATACTTGGTTGTTTATAATCGATATCTGTAATCTTTGGCAACATAAACTGGACTGAATTTATGAGAAAGTTTCATTTTTCAGTGGCTGACGTCTTTTTTTTTCTGCATATGATATTTTGAATTTAACATTCAAAAATCGAACAGTGTTATAAAACACATTCTTTACCCCGGCAGTATTTGTTGCTTCTTTGTTGGGCTTTTTAAAACATGACAAACAGTTTTTAGAATTTATAGACACTGCAAGTTCGATCCTGGCAACCACAGCGGGCCAGATGGACTTTGATGCCGTTTTCAGTAGCATTGATCAGCACAGAGAACGGCTCTCTGGCACAGCAATTACATCTGATGGTAATCTACCGGACAATGCCAGGCAATGTTTGAACACTGTGGTTTCCACCTGATAAAAGGTTCAATGATGTAGGGAGTCTCACCTGTGTGGAGGATGGGTGGGAGTGAGCAGAAGACAAAGGCAGTGGCAGGTTATCAGGGAGGTGGAGGTGTGTGTGTGTGTGTGTGAGAGAGTTCATTAAATATTTAAATACATCTCACAAACTGGATTAAAAAAAAATGAAAAAGTAGTTCTTAAATGTCATGTGACCTCTGAAACGTGTCACCTTATTATTTTCTGCATGTGTAACAGTGTCTCTGAAGATGTAAGCCTAGTGTGCCAGCTTACCTGTGTAGGTTAGAGGGCCTTCTCAGCTCGTGTTGTCTTGGTGTTTCCCCTCAGCTCTCTTACCCCATACTTGGCTCCGCCCTCTGGGAAACAGCAGCTAATGTGGGAAAAGGACCAGGAGGGGAGGATGGGAGGGACGGGCGAGCTGGATGGTTGAATCTGCACACAATGAAAAAAAGGAGTGCGTCAGCAGCTATAAGGAGCCTGAAGAAAATGCCTAGACAAACATTAGCGACATAAGGAGCTTCACAAACCAGTCTGTCATTAAGCACAAGCTCAACAGCTTCTCCTTTAAAAGCAAATTTAAACAAAAGAGAGAAATTTCCCTCCTGAGGAAAACAGCAGTCTATTCCTGACTTCTCACCATTAGCAGAGATCGCCTGTCTTCTACAACTGTTGTTGTGAAAATTCGACCATGTGTACGCTTCAGTAGATCTCAGGCTGCATTTTTAAACCCCCTTCACTGCCATTCATGTTGAAACAGGGTATAGAAACACTAGAGGACAAGTTAAAGTTGCTCGATCCGGGTAATTCACCCTTCTAAAGAAAAAAGAGCAGGAGAGAGAGAGGGAAGCCGGGAGCCATGGAGTAGAAAGTTATTACACCTGGAAAAATAGTCCCTTACAAGTTCTGCCTTCCCAGCTCAAATATTAGGGTGAAGAAGGATTTTAACACACAAACGTTCTTTTTAACTAACGGTGTCACACATTTCCAGGTACTTTCTGTCACGTTTATTGAATACGGACAAAATGTAAACAAACACCACATCTCATATATAAAGTTAAATTGGGAAAAATGGGTGGAGTTTATGAAACTTATGCAGCCAATGTTGACAGACAGTGGTGTAGCAACAGTAACGTGGTCCTTTAAGAGCAGAAAGGAAATACAAGTAAACTGAACAAAATGTTCATTGAGCCGGAGGTATATTTGAAAGAGACTGTCGATATTTTTAAGTTACCCAATAAACAGTCAATGATAGTCATTTCCTGATATGATCGTGTGAAAAGGCTCCGCTGTGGTCACTGCTAACTACCACAGTTCAGCTGTTTAAGACAAAACTGTGCAGCTCTGAGTATGTGCTGTACGTGTCTCCCGGTTAGACCTCATGTTAAGCTGTGGGAAATTATAATTTTTTCCCCTATTGTCTGACGTTCTATAGACAGAACCGTGTTTGCTGAACCACAAAAACTGAATAGTTAATGATGAAAATTATTAGTTGGGGCCCAAAAATAAAGGCGTGTGAATTGACAAGATGCAGCAACAGAACAGACAGTGACTATCACGCAGCCTCGTATGGCAGCACAGGCTCCGTCAGATTGAAATGATTCCGACTCAATTGGAATAATACAAAAATAACTTGAATCCAGAGACAACAGCATTCTGGGAGGAGGAAGTGTTGTTCTAAGTTTAGTGTTGTTGTATTTACTCCCATTACAGGTTAATCCAGTACAAAGTGATTCAAGGACTGCGTCACTAAAAACAAGTAAACCGCATCATTTCCTCAGTGTTTCATCGATGTGTCACATGCTGCTCTACTGAAGTATCACTAGAAAATCTTTTTTGGTTTTGCTACATTATAAAACGTTTGAGTTCCTTCCAAGGGCCTAGGGAGACATTAAGTCCAACCACAACACCACCATCTTTGGATACTTTGCCTGGAGAATAAGCCTGAACAACCACCACTCCTGAGAAACTCATGATCCTGACCAGGAAGTCACTGGCTCAAGGAAATGTTGTTTTGTTCTCTGGGTTCTACTGGGGGTTGTATTTTCCAAGTGTTGGTTTTTTTTTTTATGTCCTCCAGAAGGTTTTGTCACGGTAAAATTTAAAACTAAAAGTAAAATACTATCATGTGAGTGTGAGAAATGGCGAAAGGGTTGTAACTTTGTTTCAGCTCTGGATAGATTTGGTCTCTTCTTTAAGTAACGACACAAAACACAAAAGCTCAGTGTTTGTTTATCTACAGTACAGACGAATTTCAGCATCGATTTAAAATGTAAAGCTTTGTCAGGAGAAAAAACAAACCTGTTAAAATCAGATCACATTAAACGCATGTGTCTCCATTGACACTACACTAAATCAACAAGCGGAAGGATGCGCCCTGACCGACATCACAATCATTCGTTTTACAGCCCTTTTAATATCCATCTCCCCAAAACATGTGTTCACAATAGTTTGTAAAGAAGCACGGTTGTTAGAGCTTCAAAGCACCAAAGGAAGTTGAGCTGAAGCAGATTTATGTTGAATTTGATCCAAAGTGCAGAAAACAGCTTTCAAATTTACATGATTTACATGAATTAGAGGAGAAACCTGACAGGTAACTTGCGTGTGTGTAACAGGTAAAAGGTGGAACAAACACAACACGACTTTCAGCGGCAAACATTTAAGACATGAAACAGACACTGATCCTCTTCAACACAACACAGACCCTCCTTGGAGACTCATGCGTGGAAAGGCGGAACTGCTGCGTTTACCCGAAGACTCAGACAGAGTCGTAGATTTCTTCCCACCGCAGATACCAGACTCTGCTCTAACACTTGTTTTCGGGGATTTTCATTGGTTTACAGAGATTTGTAGTCGCCCATGTCATTTTCCCTCCTAAGGCTTGGAGTTCTTCTGTGTTTAAGCTCCTCTTGCTCATGTAGACATGCTGCTGCATGCAATGTGGAATTGAGGGATTTCAATGTTCATTTCGGTAAACACAGTTTTCTGCTGCTTCCTGTGAGTCAGAGCCAAAACACCACTGCCATTATTAGGAAGAGTGCAAGGTCTCGTTTAGTTACTGCATCATGCCCAGATCTATCTCGAATGCGTCTATTTTGAGTAAGAGTCGTGTGCACGTCACATCACACGACAATTTGTCGAATAAATTCTCATTTTCTCAAATTAATTTTATGAGTGATTACGTGGAAAATAAAGAAAGCAGAGCTGCAGAGGCATTTCAGAGCCTCTCCTCCAGTTCAGACTTGGAAAACCTTGCTTGAGTTGTTTTTGAAAGCCAACTATTTTCTACACTGGCCACTTGTGATCGAATCAAAACAAAATGCATTTTCATGCAGAGTGTAAACAGGGTTGAAGCCAAACATGGACTGAAAAAACATCAGCAGGGTACAAACCATGTCAGTGAACTCCCAGGAAAAGAAAGTATTTTAAGCCGGGCTGCTGAGAATAAAGAACTCTTTTTGCAACACTACAGACCGTAATAATTAATCAAATCCTAAAGTATCATCTGACAAACAACAAATAACTGTGCAATTTATGGAAAAATCAGACGGGGAAAAAAACACCGAAAACACACTGATAAATAAAAATAAACAACTATAATCTTGAGCTTCTGCCAGAGAAACTTTTGTAGAAAACCCCTTTATACACACCAGTGTGTTTTGTTAATGATTAAATTAGATTCTGCTGGTTAGATAGGAGAGGTCGGCAGGTTACGAAGAAATTCTCTTTTCACTTCATGAAGTTAATGCACAAACTGCCTTAAATATTCACTTAAAGATTATCCAACAGCCAAAAGAAATGTTTAGGCAAATATGAGCAGAGGAGTAAATCAGCAACGGAATGTGTCTATAGTTTAAATGCACTTACTATCTAAATATGACCTGTGGACTCTAGATTTCACTCTATTGTGCCCTTTTCTTTACAAAAGCACTTCACAGCCTTAAGGGTCTGTTGGACTTGTTCAGAAACTCTCCAGCTTAAGTTTGGGACTTCTCTTTGTAATTTGACACGACAGACATCACACAGGGATCCTTCAAACAGATCCGCTGTAGCACTAAAATCTCTTTGTAAAGCCATTTATTGTTCATGTTAAGAGGTCCAAACAATCTAAACAAACCAAACAAAAACACTTTTCAAACAGACAAAACACCATCAAGAGTTCCTGCAGCAGAGACGCTGTGATACTGGTTTTCACTTCTCTACATTAATTCTGATACTTTAACTTTGTGCATCAGATACAGAAAGCTGATCACATATTCGTTCATTTAATCTTTATTCATAACTGCTTATTCTTTGCAGAGTTGCGTGGGGTTGGAGCCAATCCCAACTGACACTGGGTGACAGCGGGGTCACCCTGGATCATCACAGAGCTGACGTAGAGACAAACAACCGTTCACGCTCACATTCACACCTACGGGCAATTTAGATCACCAATTAACTTGCACATCTTTGGACTGTGGGAGGAAGCTGGAGCACCCGGAGGGAACCCACGCAGACACAGGGAGAACATGCACACTCACACAGAAAGGGCCTGCCCCAGCAGGGTATCCAACCCACAACCTTTTTGCTAGGAGACGGCAGTGCTAAGCAAATAGAAAAACTGTGAGGTATTTTCTTGGCGACAGACTTGTGTGCTCGCCTTCACCTGAGCCGGCATTACAAACAGAATCAGAGGCATTTCCAGTTTTCAATGTCATTACTGGGTCTCTCAGTCATGACGTGGTGTTATAGTCCAAAAATTATTATTTAGTCTATTGGTTCTCAAAATTTGGGGCGAGCCCCATTAGGGGGAATAAAAAGATAACGGGTGTGGCAAGCAGGAGGACATTTTTGTCTTTTTTTGTGCCTATCTTTATTAACAGTAAAGATCATACACTCAAAGCAAAGCAGCCACACACAAACAAAGGACACATTGATACATATAAACAAGATGAGATCCAGAGGACTGGGGGAAAAATGTAACGTGGAACCATAGTGCGAAAAACAATGATTTAATGTCAACATGTTAACTGTAGCAGAACAATAAACAAACCGGTGTTAACAGAAAAGAATTAGTGGCCCTAACGTTATTGAACGGATCAATTTGTGACATGGGAGACAAAGAAAAGAAGCGATACAACACCAGCTGAGAAAGACAAGACTGAGGGAAAGCAACCAAAAAGCAAGCCAAAAAAATAAAAAATAAAAAATAAAAAATTGTGCCAAATACTTGCTGCCCTTTTTTTTCACAGATTGCAAAGTGGCAAAGTGAAGCAAAAGATAACGCAGCTGCACTATTATTTTCTCTATTTTTGAACTGTTTTTTTAATGTTATTACCTGATTTTATTACTTGATGTTATTTCAATAAATTTTAAATATGGCCTACTTCGCCAACATTTTGTTAGGTGATGGGGGACAGGTAGGGTTTGAAAATCCCCTGCTGTTAGCAAAGAGCGCACACACACAGTAACTAGTGTTAAAGAGGTCACCTGGATCGAGCATGTGAAGCCAACACAGGCTAATATTGCTGAGTGCTTTCTGTGTGTGTGTGTGTGTGTGTGTGGGTGTGTGTGTCTAGCACTAAGGCCATATCAGGTTTCTAAACAGAGGGGGTTAGAATAAAGATAGAGGAATGTCTGACCAATCAGAGAGAGAGGAAAGATAAAGGTAAGTACACGGTTCGCATGCAAATGTTTCAGCTGTGTGCTGAGCAGAGAGGCCGAGTGTTTTTGTGGTGCTCTGGTTCATATGTGGGCGCCTCCATGGGACAGAAAGTCTGAGGTTGGGTATGAAGATCTGCCTTTGTAACAGGTTGAATTCCACAGTAAAGTTCGACGTGACATCATCAGAAAGAAATAAAAAGATAAGCACACACCAGGTCCCCAACGACGCCCTAAAAATGCATCCGCTGTGGGCCTAAAAATAAAAAAATAAATAAAAATACACAAGGAATATTTGGTTATACAAACAAAGCAGAGTTATTAGTCATGGCTTTTATTTATTTATTTGATTTATTTATATTTATTATATATATTTATTAATGACAATTGACAGGAATATTTTGTTATGACGAATGTTACATTGAGACATCTTCCCTACTTACTGTATGTCTGTTTCTCATTATGTAAAGAACTTTGAAGTGAATTTTCTTAATTTTATACTGATTTAACTCGTCTCTCTGTTGCAATCTGTTGCAGGTAGTCCATCCTGAATTTGCGCAGAAATTGACAAAGAGATCATTTTGAGCACCACTTTGCCGAGGTCAAAAGAATATAAAAGGATGTTATGACATGAGGGAATGTGGGCCTGATAGCGACATGGTGCGAAGGCAGAGCACCATAAATAGCCCGAGGGCCGAGACTGAGAGAGAGGTGCCGTCTGAGCTGGTGTGTGCCCACCAAATATCGACAGTCGACACAAGAGCACACAGAAGGCTAAAAGGTCCCACCTCACCTAATACAGTTGGTAACAGACACGTGAGCCTGGCTGATGATTTCTTTGGCTTGTTCTACTGGTTCTGGTGGTTTTCTGCTCTTTAGTCAGCAAACTACAAAACACACACACAACAGGGCCCAGCTAAATTTAATATACCAGGATCTTGTAAGTGAAATAGCAACAGGATCATTTATCAAGGTCAGAATTCGGTCAAGATGTTTTAAATGATTACTGTGCGTGTCTCTTTCTGTTTCAGAGATGGATTTAAACTTGTGAGAGGTGCTTTGACACCTCATTGGTTTTTTTGGGAAGGCCAGTTTTGAAATGACTCCATGTGTTTGCAGTTGATTCGGTTTTGCTCAGTGAAACTTCAGCAGCCTTGAGCACTTGAGAGAAACCTTAAAACATGACGGCTCAGTCTGCGTCTGCCAGGTGAGGGATGATTTAGCCAAAACAACCAGAGTCAGCCTGTTGAATCGTTCTTTTCTCTGAATATGACGCACATACATTCACTAACATTGTTTAACACAAGGGTGTATCGAGGATCTTATAGCTGCTGACAATGATCCTCACACACACCCTTAAAATAGAACGTAATTCCTAATTATCAACAAATACTTGTCAGTGTGACTCCCCATGCTAAAGGTCATGTCTCTCTGTGGTGCGACTCGTTGACTCACACTCAACGTAATCTAAACTGAGCGACGTGTGCACGTGTGTGTGTATATGTCCATTTCAATGCTCGGTTAATGCATTACACAAACATGCCAAGTTTAATCCTGACACATGACTCGCAGTGTGAGCTGAGGAGCAAAGACACTGGGTACATAGCTCATGCTGCGGAAATAATCATGTACATATACAGTCATGATTTACAGTTTGAAAGATCAATAAATGTGACATGGTAATCTAAAAAATTGCCGGGATTATAATTCGTGGCATTATGGGGCAGCATTGCATTGATGAGCGCAGAGGTATTGTTGAGTAAAATAAAATAAATAAAATAAAATCTTTTAAAAAATCTCTTTCGTTCCAAGACAAATTAAATATCTGGCTTTTGAAAGATTTAAATAACAGGACAATCCCATTAAAATGCAAATGCTGAGAATGATGATTGGCTCTCACAGTCATTAGATGCTACATGATCAGGAACTAGAAGTGTTGGGGGGGGTGGCTGGGTCAGTTAATCACTCTTTCTATTCTAGGGTTGGGCGATATGTTTTAATTTTCCAACCGGCCACTGTCAGCTGATCATTCAGCGATTGCAGATATATTCTCGCAGGTGTTGGCCAGTACATGCAGTGTGTAGTCACTGCTGTTTATATGCTGACAGAATCACTGAGTGTACAATCATGTACAACCTTTCCTCTCTCACCAGACAAGTGCTTCATGCACAGGGACGAAGTGGATTTATGGCAGAAAATATCGCTATGAAACGGTACATGTCACATTTTAGTAACAATATTTGGACCCGCGCATGATTATTCATGTATAATCATCGCGTGTAATTGTTATTATTCTTAGTTCTTCTGTGCCGGCGGTGGAGTTGCACCACTTGTCAACCTGCTCAGGAAACTTGCAAACGGAGCCGCGCTCGACGGGAGGTCAGCCGGCATTTCTTTGCACTGGTCAGTACTCAGACTGTGCTAAAAAAAACAAACAGACAAACCAAAACAACAAACAAATGCCGATATATAGCAATATTTACTTTTATTTTCGTGATATCTGTATCTTTTTCCACACCTCCAAAAAAACTCCTCCGTTTCAGTGTCTAGTTAATGTGCAAGAGTTCATTTAAGTTACGTTTTTCATTGTGATGTTACGGCAGCTCCAGCTCGTGTTTGCTTATTCGACAATACTTAACTTGGAAAAGAAAATTTGAATGAAATTGTTTTGACCTAATTTGTCCGCCGAATTATCAATATAATGTGATGTGATGTGTTAAGACTACCAGGATAGTACACTGCAACATGTACTGCAGCTCTGTTTTTTCATTTTCAGTGAACTATGTGGAATATCTCAATATATCGCAATATGCATGGTATCGCAATGTATCGTGATACATCGTATTATGACCCATGAAAGTCCTTGCCAGTACCCAACCCTGGTCAGTTCTACGCCTTCTTAACTCCTTCCGAATTACAGTTCCTTGGAGACGGGCTATTAATTTACCAATAAAACGCCAAAAATAGAGCAAAGCGATGGGTTGACCCCGTTGCCGATAAAGCGGCTAAGTCACGCCCCTTCTGATGGACCCAATGGGACCTTATTTCAGAAAAAATATGATGGGTAGTCAATGGAAAGGGACTAGGTATTTTTTTTATCTTGTTTAAATTGAACCTCCGATCTCAAATATGATGTTTGACAATTTAAAATATAATTTTGCAAGTCAAGAAAGTCGCAGTTCATCACACAACCGCTGAAGTACAAGACTATAAAAATACATATTTAGAAAGGAAGCACATCCGATCGTTGCCAAAGTGACCAACCGCCTAACCCTACTCTGCTCTGATACCTACTACCATACTGATGTCCATTTCTCAAATTTAACACTTTAAAGTTTGCTCGCTTACATGCAAATGTAGACTTGCGAAAAGAAAAAAAAAAAACAGTTAATTTCCAACATCTTCGTGAAGGACTCCTCACATTCAGTCTGAATTAGGCCTACATTCAACATACAACACAGATATAAAAGGAAAATATGTAACTGTTGAAGCTAACGCTCTCTATTTCCAATCATAACAGTGGTAAACACCAGGAGTCAAAACAGTTGACTTAAGTTTTCATAAAACAAAATTATGACTACTGTACGTACTGCATGCCAAAGTCATCAGAGCACACATGCCTAAACTGCCCCAAGTTACCATAAAAGCGGCTGCTGACAAGCATAAAAATTTATGGAGCTATAATTTTTAAATGGAGGCCTGTGCTGGGCTTGATTTACATAAAATGTACCACGGCTACATTACAGAGCGGCACTGTTGTTATCTTCTGAGCCGATAGTCTCCCATTGAGCTGAGCTGAAGAAAAAGAAACACCAAATCAATCAGCATGTTTGGGTGTTGTTCAACTGGTGTCAACATGTCTTAAAGGTTAAATTTTCTCTCCTGCTTCATTCTTCACTGTGTGTGTGTGTGTGTGCGTTTGTGTGTGTGCGTGTACGTGTATGTGTCTGTAAAGGGACTACTCCTTTTGTGAAATAGGAATGAGCGTGAATATAGAAAAATAAGAGACAGCTTATAAAATGATGCAAGGCAGTCAGGAGAAGAGCACAGACACAGTGGCTTTGTTTACTGCGATAATGCAACTAATGCTAATGGACTGAGGAAGTCAACAACCTCATTAAATGATGGAGCATTTAGATAAATTAATTTCATTCTGACTTTGATTCAGTTTCGCTTCTTAGCTTGGCAGTACACAACGTGCAGCTCCTCCCCAACATCTAAGTCTTTTTCATCACTTGTTAAAAAAAAAAAAAAAAAAAAAGGGAACAAAATATCAAAGCACCCTAGTAATAATCTGAACATGTCTTTATTTTACATCATAACACTGCATGAGCCACACCTACCTAGCATGGCACACCAACTTCCTTTATTCGTGCACAACACAATGAGCCGCACACATGACCACATTTCAAAACAGGACACTGATCCGTCTGTAGAATGCAACATAGTCTGTGCAACTGTGGTTCTGCAACTGCGCTGCTTCTGAACCAATATCAAAATCACATTGTTTAAATCAGATAATAAGTTTATTGTGCGTAGTGTGTGTATTATTGAGTAAAGGAGACAGTCACAAATAAACCTTAAATAAAGAAGCTGGAACCTCAGACAACATTACAAGTTTTAATCCTCTCTGTGCAGCTCTTGGAAAAGGTAAAGACTTCGAACAGGCCGCACACGCTGTAAAAACAGAGTCATCTAGGAATGAGTCAATGAAGTGTGATTGGTTCCTGTGCCGACATTAGTGAAATGATGTATCCGGCATTACATCGAGAGTACAAACTATTAACAGATATGTATGTCGCATATCCTCTCAGACTGAAGGCAGGAAGAGGGTACGGGGCAGAAGGAAAGGAGGAGTGCAGACAAGGTTTCAACTTTCTAACTGACTTTCTAACCGACAGGCAGGTCTTGCATAAGCATCAAGAACTTTTTTTTCTGTAGGTAGTTCACAGTTGGACCTTAATTTCTCCCAATTTCTTCACTCGCATCAGCGATTGTCACCGTAAAGATGACTTAAGAGCGTCTGTTGTTTCGTTACAGAAATTTTGCACCACTGTGCTTGAGAAACAGTTTAATGTCAAACTAGTTCCTCTGAAACTGCATTATATCCTCTTGGGTGTGTGTGGCTTTGACTGCTCACATGTCGCCAAACTCCAAACAGTCATATCCTGTTGCCCAAGCACTGAAGGCTTCCTTATTAATCCATGTATGTCCTCACGGTCTAACTGTTACCAGCAAGGGAGGTCAAAAGCAAAAGCATGCCAACAAAGAGGTGTGACAAATATTTATCGGCAATCGGCTTTGTTTCATTATGAGAATTTAGCCAGCAGCTGCACATAACTTGAACTTGTGTCCGCTATAGCTTCCCACTGACCAATTTAACAAACTCAAATGTTTTGTTTTTTCTCAGTCCAAATTTTTTTAGAGCATTTTGCTTAATATATGGCTGAGAAAAACATCTCACGCTCACACTGAAGTACACAAAACCTGTATTTTGGGGCATTTATGCTTAAAAAATGTTACACTCTTAATTAGTAAAATGGCAGCAAATTCATTTTCTGTTGATGGATTTATTGTTTTGTGACTTAGAAAACTGCTTGGCAAATGAAACAAACTCCTTTGCAGTGGTTATCTAAACACATGTCCTGCATTATTAATTGTTGTGTCGAATAGGAGATGTTGAAATGTAGCCACGGGCACAGAGCACATGGAAGTCGTACTCATTTCCTGGACAATGCTGAAATGTAATTTTAGATACCTTTCCCTATAGGGGGTGGAGAACAGTGGAAAGTATAAAGTCCATATAATGTTTTATTGAGCCCTTGTGTGGACTGGCAAATACTTCTAATTTTAAATTAGCCACATCTTTTTTTTTCTGATCAAGTATTAAGAAAAAGACCCTGAAACAATCACGACGCAAAGACTGGCTTCAGTTGGTGGGTTGAAGACGTGCCCCCACAGACGATAATACACTCAAAATTTAAAGCTGAAAATCACCACTTTATTGCAACAGCGTGCTGCAACAGAACAAACTCAACAAATACGGGTCACTGTTCTAATACTGTCTGAATGCACTTACTTAGAAAAGGTTTACACAATGTGCTGAATGCAAGACAGCCCTTACATTAAGGCTGTCTTTGTGCACTGGCCATTATGGGCAACACTGCTATTAGTTTATTTTTCCCCTCATCATTAATGCTTACAAAGAGTCTAAACCCACTGATGTATTGGCCACCGTCAGGAGCTGCTGCTGCTGCACTGTTGTCTGCAAAATGACGGCAACATTACAGGCTGGTTTTGTCCATGCAGCAGTAGATCCTTTCAAGCTGTTTTTAATGGAGCTCAGAAAACAGTGGAAGCCAAGCACTTAACAGAAGCAGCTGCTTCTGACTTTGGAAAACTCACACTCGGGTCGAGACTCTTCATAAGTTTTATTTGTGATAAGACAAGAAACAAAACCAACGCTTTCAAACGCGACTCTCTTTTGGAGGATTAGACTGAGCCAGGACAGGGGACACAGGAAGTCCTGTTATATTTTGTGCAGATTTTCTGGCAAATCAGAGAACTGATACAGAAGGGTTGGAGGTCGCAGAGGCCAAAGTGACTTGTATCACTCCTTGGGTTAAAGCTCTGCCCAGAGGAGAAGTTCATGGATAAAGTAAGGAGGGGAGAGTGTTGGGGACATTGTGAATAAGCCTGTTTTACATCACGGCGGCAAATGCAGGCATGAATTGGGAAAATATAGCATCCTTAAAGATTGTTACAGACCTCCGTCAACTACAGTAAATCTGCTGTAACGCATATTAAATACTAACACAGTAAAGTTGAGCTACAGTTAGGTCTAAAGCTCAATAAGGCCATTTAATTGGACTACTGTCCTTGCCAAAGTATACACACACCATGTCCGAACTGGCTAATATAAGCGGGCTATCTCTGACTCGTTCATGCTAAGACTACTATTACATCATGAGAGGGGAGGAAAAAGGACGCCACATGTAGAGGTGTCGTGATAACCGCAAAAACAAATTATTGTGACATTAACAAGCCAGCCACGGAGCGTGGTAGGCCACCGTCATAACAGCACCTGACATCACCTCACCTTACATCCAGATGGAAATGTTGCCAACTGTGCTAATACCTAACAGGTATGTAAATCTCACAGATATATACGTACACCTGTACATATCTATGCATAAATCTAAGGCTACTTTGGGAACATTTTTCAGCCAAATCACAGCTCCACTTTTCCCAAGCGCATTACGTTTCCAGTCAAACAGCCACGCGCGAGTAGGAGGGCAACAATGGCGGACTACAGAGACTCTGCTGGGTTTATTAACGCTCCTCCAGCAAAATGTAGATTTGTTGCACCACTAAACTCCGAGAGTCGGTCAAAAACAAAACTGCGAACTTATTACTTATTACCGACGCATGTTGCAAACGATCTCTATGTGACGGCGGATCGTGGACGCATTCTAATCGATCACAGTCTTATATCGACATATCGCACACCTCTGCTTAATTTATTTTTAAGATCCCTTTTAAGTTAAACTGAAAGAAACCTTCGACTTCAAGAGGAACACTGGAGCTGGTTGATTAGTTACTCTTTCTGTAAACCAAACAGGAACAGGAACAGTTGTTCATTCACAAACAAAATGTCTACATACGAAGATGTCTACAGGTAATACATTATGATATTGTAGCCCTCATATCTGCTTGACTTAAAATTTTCTGTTACTTTGTACAGACAACGCCTGCCTCGTTCGCAGACTTTTTTAATCGAGATTACTTCAAGCAGGATTTGATGAGGAGCTCAGGCCAACATGTTCACTAACTGGCCAGGTGAGTCTGTCACTGAGGAAAATGTTTCATGCAATGCCGATTACTATGAGGGAAAGTGCAGATTTCTGTGTCAACATTGATGATGATGATGACATGGTTGTAGTACAGATCTGATGGGATGTCCCCATAATTAGCAGCACCCCTGAGTATCTGCAGGTCTCCCATTAGGGATGTGCTACATTTACTGACCTTGAAATGAGAGGAAGACTGCTAAAGAGACGGATCTTTGACACATTTAAGTAAGCAAGAATTTTTAAGTGACTCCTTTGATTGCCTCCTAAAATGAGGTTTTCCAAAACTGCACTGACAGTCTGTCTGTAATGTGGTACAGCAGAAAGGATCTTCCTCTCTGCATCCCAACAAACTGCCTGCAGGAAGAATGTCTAGAATAGAAATGAGGAGGGACATTCATGAGAGTAGGTCGAGAAAATGTCCCTTGTGTGCTAAGATCACAGGTTGATTTAATCAACAGGTGAGTGCATGCACTGTGACGGTCAAAGTGTCCTTGAGCAGGAAACTGGGCTCATGCCGTCTCACTGAGAGCGACGGAGCTGGAGGAGGCCAGCAAACGTCTGAGTGAGGAGAAATTATTGGCAATCTCTGCAGAGTGCTTGCTGCGTCTGAATGCCAAAACAGCATTAATAAAATGACCACAAAGCTCTCAGACCAGAATGAGCCAACCTTTTCTCTGGATCTCAAATGCAAAAAAAAAAAAATCACACGATACAGCACAGCACCAGTTGCTTTTGTTTGTGCTCACGAAAAAGATACCCAACACCTCTGTCTCCACCATGGCAACTTGATACGGCAAATGAGCAACAAATTAGATCACTGAAAAAGCGCAGCAACCAAACACGCTGTTCCATAAAATCTCTCTCAGGCAGTCACACACAAATGTAGACAAACACATAATTTTCACACACATCAAGAGAAACACAAACGAACATACTGTTCTGTATCGGGCCGCTTATCACCAAGGTACAGCAGGGCAGGGACGCAGAGCAAATACACAACAAGAGTAATGAGGAAATAATGGGAGTCATTCTTATTAGCTATAAATGCAACAACAGCCTGAGAAATTATACATGTGTACCCCAAGGTACGACACAAGTAAATCGTTCCAACGTTGGAAAATTTCTACTGATTTTTCCAGTTTGATCACTGTCAACTGAGAAGGGTTTAGCATAAGAGAAAAACTGGTAATGTGACTGACAGCAGAGCTTTTAGATTTGTCACCATTTGATTCATAATGTTCACCGCCTGCTTTTAATGTATAGCCTTAAAGAAAATTCACCCTGAATTGGATGATTGCTCATCCAAAGTGTGGTTTGGACTTTTCAGTCTAAATATAGAGGCAACAGAACTGACACACACACACACACACAGGAAAATGTTTCTCATGTGATTAAAAACTTCTATCTAGCACATTAAGAAGAAACACAGAAA
>JAQLOL010000003.1:24095823-24107565 GCA_029783665.1 Naso thynnoides
CCTACTTTTTATTTATCTGTTTTTTTTCAGGAGGCCCATCCAACAAAGGATAAGCGCGTTTTTAACAGTGACATGTTACAAACAGTGGCAGACTACTCTTGCATATTTAGTTCATCCAAACATGAGACAGTAGTCGGCCTATGAGCACATCGTCACGCAGCTTCTGCTGCTTGACTTCTGGGAGTAAGGAGAATCATTATGAAATTTACATCAGCCACAACACAGGCGCTCAATGCAAACTGAAACATAAGGGTATACTCTGTATACCTTCATATACTCTGCCCTACGGCACTAGTGAGAAGTCATAAATAGGCCGGTATGGTCCTTCACCTCTGTTCTTGCGATAATGGCAGGTGTTAAGACCTGCCCATATAATAAGAGATTATAGTTCTTGCTTGAGTTAAAAAGCTGATGCACTCAGCAGCAACACAATGTGCTTTTGTGTTATGGTTGAGGACATTTTAAAGTATTTAAGCTAATTCATATTGCAAGCGTTAGCAGGCGTACTTTATCATGAAGTGAAACATTAAGTTTTTTTTTTTACCATCCATCTTACAGTATCATTCAACTTAATTCAGTTCATGATTTTATTGTCATTTCAAAACTGTATAGTGAAATTAAGCATCTAAAGTGGTACATACACAAAAATCACATACAGGGAGACACAAACACAAATAAAATATGTCATGCTTCATGTAATACTTCTTGTACATGTTGCAAGCCAACATGAAACAAATAGCAGATGAACTGTTTATGCATAACACAAAATATGTTAGAATGACGTTTATTTATTCATTTTTATGTCCGAATCAAAAAGCCCTTAAAAATACAGTCGACTGAAATGGGTTTTCTGTGTGTTTGTGTTTTCTTTACATGAGTTTTGCTTGTGTGTGTTGTATGAAATAGTTGTCTGAGTGTGTGAGCATCAGTGTGCGCTGTGACAAGCCGACATAAGCCTCACTAATAGCTTGCAGAGACCGCAAACACCTCTGCGTTCCGCTTATACGTAGACAAGCTTCTCACAGAGGGAACAATCTGTTTCCACAGAGCCTCCTGAACGCCACATTACTTCAAACTAATCAGCTGTTCACTCACTAATATCCCCACTGGAGGAACTGTTCTGAACTGATTCATGGGATTTAATGGGTTTCAGCTGTTGTAACTCAGTGATGTCTTTACAAAGACAACACAGAAACATAGAAACCAGTCGAGTCGAAAGAGAAAGAGCGGTCGATTTATCACTGTCAATTACTCTGACTCATTTTCAGTCGGCTTCTTATGCCTGTTTATGCTGAAAGTGTTTTTTTCTCCAGTCATCACAACACAACATCACAACACAACAACATGCACAAATAGTACTTACAGTTTATAACAAGTATATAGATTCTAGATCATAACATAAAATAATATATGATGTTGATGACTGAAAAGGTACAGGCAGAAGCATAATGTTTATATATGACTATCCTACATTAAATTAAGCTACCCACCAAAAAAAGATAATAAAACTTCAATACCACTGCAAGAAACACATAGAGCAAAATGCACATACAGTAAAACATATAACATAGAAAAGCAGTGTAATTAAGTAGAAAGTAAACAGAGTTTTCAGTTTCTAGAGGCACAGTGGCTTCCTGCCTGCAAAATGTTTCAGACGGACCTGCTGTTTGTCCACATCTCACAGCTCTGAACAGTTCATGCAGAAAGATTTTAGATTTTGTTTTGGCGGAACAACTGAGAGATGCATTCTGGCTGCTGACCACAGATGAAAATTACAGTAAGAAGCTGAACTCTAACTGTAAACAGTAATAGAATACAGTAACTTCAATGGAAATAGGATTCACACTGACATAAAAAAACACGACAGTCGAGACACACCCACGACATTTACACGGACACAACATTCTGTTTGCCCTTATTCCGAAAAAGACAATATCCCAACTCAGCTGATTACATGACAATTGAAGATGAACATTCCACTATCATTCCCGTTTACATGCAGCTGTGCACACGCCAAGTAACCCAATGGGTCACACCCTGTTTACACACTACGGAAGAATTCATGTCCTTTTCAAACTGCAGTAATGTTCCCTCTGTGGTGGACCCTCTCTGTCACACGTCTGCAAGTTCTTTCATAAAGATCAAAAGTAGGTGTGTTTCTCCTTCCGACCAGAAATGTGGACTTTTCTTTTGAGCATGCATTTCTTCTTATGTTCAGCAAACTGCTGGCTGGTTTGTTTACATTTCACAGCTGAGCGCATGCTGTGAAAAGGAATAGAGCCCTGTGTTGCAAACTGCTGTAAGGACCCCGATTGAGGCACATATTCCGACAAGGGTGGATACATGTCCAGAAAATCTGGAATTATACCGGCATATCCCACATGTCCTAATCAAGAAAAGCTCCACTAGGGAAAAGACTTGATTAGGAATATCTTACTGGAGTATGTTGTTTACATGGCCTGTATAAAATTTGGAATATTGCCATATTTGGAACACAAGTGGAAAACTAGTGTGCATGTAAACGTACTGACTGAGAGCAAACTCATGATAAACAAAGAGAAAGATGAGGAGGAAGGCTGCTGTTTTTTAATATGAACCTGTGACACAGTGAACATTCTCTCTCCTTTTGGTGGTAAAACTAACCTCTCATCTACAAATAGAAGCAGCGCTGCATCATGACAATGCTAACAGGATCCAACACATGCAGTTCCAAGAATTCATAACAGGGAAGCTTAAGAAGTATTCATGGTGGAGATCAGCAGCTGAACTTCAGCTAAGGAGGTCACAGATTATGTGGTGAAAATATCAAATCTTTAATATTCTAAATTTGGGAAGATTACAGCTAAATGCACATATATTTTTCTTGGTTTATCCCATAAGCTGTTAGTGACGCCAGCAAGCATGAAAGGCTGAAGTGTGTGACTCCTAGAACGCTAACTTTAGCATTCTAACATGCTTTACCATGTGCATAACAGCTGCTAGCAGAGACAACAAGATCAGCAATGCCTGTATTTAGTTTTCCATGTGGAAATAACACCAGATAGTCCAGACACACAGATGCATACATGCATGATACATACAGATGTGTTTTTCTTCCGTAAAATTGTTGCATGACTTGAGTGTCCGGGCTGGCGTATTCAGACGTCTCCATCTTGCCCTGTCTGTAATGAGATGCCACTCCAGAGTCGTCAAAATGAAACATGAACTCGATTGTCTCTAAACTGCTCCGTCTTTAAGTCAATAAGACGCTGGGTTAGTGAGGATACAAAGCTCAAACGCAGGCGGTGCAATAATGTGGCTTAGGTTTTGGGGAAGTCAGACTGAGCATGAATTTAGTGTTTATCTTTAGCAAATTGATGGCAGTGTGTGTGTTTGTTGATGTGCGTGTGCATGTGTGTACTGTTTTCTTGGCGATGTGCATGATTATCAAAATGTGCAGGTAAATTCCTTTGCGTACACACACATGCACACACACACACACACACACACACACACACACCTGCATAGACAGACAGATGTGCACCTGCCAGGAGTCAATTTGTTTAGTGAGGTTTACTCTATCAATTAAAAGGGTGATTAAAAAAAAGGGATCAGAGCAATCAGCTGTGTAACTTCATTGCAAAGCATTAATGCAAATTAATCTTCATGTATCTGTTTTTGTCACAGTTGCTTTTGAACGCAGCCCTGCTAACTGCGTGCTTTCCTCTCTCGCTCAGCCTCACTCTCTCAGGAGCAATCACACACGCCTTCTTCTTCTAAATTTTATCGGCGGACTACAAACCAACGTTACAGGTGTATGCCGTCACCTACTGTATCGGAGTGTGCAGCATCATGTCTTTTGAATCAATTCTTCAAAATCAAATCAAATTCTTTGTCTTAAACCAGTTTCTTTTATATATTGAAATAAAGCCCTCTGTACCTGCACTTGATTGTCACCTACCTCTAACAGTCCTTTAATGCTCCACCTGATACGCTGCTCAGCGTATCAGTAATTCAGCCAATTGTTCTGGTCTCACCACCACTTAAGCCATTTTGTCATTCTGAGGTCATGCAAGACCTACTGGCACTCAACTCTCGATTGATAACCTGTTGCCAACCTCACGTGTTTCTAACTCTCGTTCAATCCTCGGTAAACCTATGAGTTTTGTTTCTCCCTCTTGTGGTTTTTGTTAGCCTGCTCCTGTGGCCGTTTGAGGTTTTCCAGCCATGACGTTCTTGTGTGAAGGTCTTGGCACACTGGATTACCTATGTTAAAGACTGCCATGTGACCATCTCCTGCGATTTTGTAAGCGAGTTTCTCTGTCTGCTTAGCCTACCTGTTGGAGATTTGGATAGTTTTTGTTGGTTGATTCGTTAACTCTATCTTTGCTGTTCCCACCAGCTGTGTGCCCAGAGCTCCATGCGCTCCTCAAGCTTCCAGAGACATTCATTGACATTTTGAACTGTGTTGAGTGTTATCCACCTGAAAGTCATCGCCAGCTCACTGTTTTTTCGTGTTCTGCATTTGGGTCCATACCTCACCAGATAGTTTTACAGTAAGAGCTCAGGGTGACAGAGGAGAGAGTTTTGTTTTAAATAGGATAAAACAACATATGTCCTGTATCCCCATGAAGAAGAACTGTTGTATTGCAGGAAATAAAATGTTACTCTCTCACACACCCACCAATTCACACAGCACAGAACTACAAAAACCTCCTAAGTGATAACATCTGTGGAGAATTTAGAGCCTGTCATTGTTTGTGTGTGCAAATAAATACCTACATGAATCATCTGTTTGTGTGTCTGAGAACATACGCTGTTTGGAAGTGTGTGTGTGTGTGCGTGTGTGTGTGCGTGCCGCTGAGTAAAACCTGGGTTTCCATCAGGATTCCTAACATGTTTCCTTCCTGTTCTCTCTGAGGAAGCAGAGCACGTGTAAAGGATAAAAGATGTGGAAGCACTGCAGCCAGTTCAAACACCATCCAATTTGGGACAACATCAGCTGGCAATCTTGCTGATCAAATCCATTAATCAAGACTTGGATCTGAGTGAAACAGGCTTCACAGCATCCTTAACAGATGCTTTTAGAAGATCCATCTGACTAAGACTTGGTAAAAGAACTAATTAGCTCTCACTAAAAAAAAAAATGCTAAAAATGTTAGCTTAGACTCTTCAGCCATGTGTCCTCTGAGCTTTTAAAGCTTTGAATTAGTATTGTCGAGTTAAATGCCATTGATTCAGGGAGATAACTATGCTCATATCTGCTTCAAACTGTTGCTAATTGCAGCAATCTGTATGAGCGGCTCTATGCTGAAAAAGCACTTGGTTGGCTCATGTCAGGCTGCTCACACTCATTTGCAGTCAGAGCAGCACAGTGACTGAAAGTCTCTGCTCCTGCAGGTGGTGTAGACATGCTCTAAAAACTAGAAGCAGTGATTCCATCCTTCTGCTAATTGTAAATCCAGGTTTTAATGTTTGAGAGATGCTGGCAGAGACTGCTAAAACAAAAGCACGGTCCTTATAGCACCATATGGTTTGCATTTGTTCTATCCAAGCCTTGTGGAACATTTGCGTCTTCTGAGCAAAGGATGAATTCATACAGAGTTATTCAACACTAACACTCTGGAGATGAAGTGCAACAGTACTCTAAAAACCTGCACACCAAAACATTTCACCATAATATTGAGTCACAATATTTGGCAGTGCACATGCAATGAGATCTGGGTTTTCCCCTGGGGTCTCCTCTCACATAGGTGTGCCCGGAAAAACCTCATCATGGAGCCCCCCTGGAGGCATCAGAATCGGAAGCCTACCCCAACTGGTTCCTCTTGTAACATAGAGCAGAGACTGTACACTATTTCTAAGGTGAGGAATTTTGACATGTGGAGGGCTTGGAGGATATGACTGGCGTTATGATTCATTTCTAGGGAAAGTAGAGGTGGTGTGCAGACAGACAGGACAGGAACAACTTTTGGGATCCTGGCTGCTGAGGCTGACAAATCAAAAGTCTGATCGTGACATTTCTGTTTGCATGGAGTCAATAGATGAAGATTACCCATGAGGCTCTGGGACAGGGCCACAGCATGCAGGCAGCGTCTGTAGATCTGGCAGAGTGGGGAGCTCTCGGCCTGCAGTCTGCAGGGAGTACGACTCTGTGTGACTGACTGAATGCTGAGTGGGCTTCAGAGACTCTCACACACATCAGCACTTCAGACACTGTGGATTGAACAGCTGCTCATGTATGAGTATCACATCACACAGGTGGCTCAGTGCATTACTTCACCTACACATAAATGAAATCCATAGAACTGACTGTTTATCTACACCTAAGTATAAAAGACTTTGAAACTAAATATAAAAAATTGCGTTTAAGGTGTATTCTAGCATTTCTTTATGTTTCTGTTCATCATCTTCTTTTTAAATCTGTCATTCACCTGACAAGAAAGTAACAAGAGCAAGGACATTATCCTCATATTATTTGACAGACTGTCACATTTATGATTTTTTTTAAATTTTAAATGGAACAGTTTGTTTAAATTTGATTATAAACTGAGGAAATGAGGGAGGAATTAAAAAACTGAAAGTAATTTACTAGGGTGACACTGGTATTTGCACTTAAAAATATTTCACCCACAACTTTTTGTCTTGAGAAAACACTACAAATACTGCATGGCAGTCTCCGAGTGAAGTATGGAACTACTTTAAAATCGATGTAATCTGAATGTAATGTGTGTTGGCAAAGTATGAAACAGGAGCGTAAAGGTGATTAGCTAAGTTCAGCATTAACACTTAAAACAGGGGCAAACAATGAGCTCGACTCTGTCCAAAACTACAAAAAACAATCCACCTGCACATTTTCTCCACTGGAAAAGCAATTTTAGTGCACTCTTATTGTGTTGTCTTGCACCTTGGGACATCTGGAGTGCGCTGATATTCACCACGGGGGAAACTTAGATGGCACTTAAACTGACTGTCAAAATTTGTTGGAGCTGCATCCATATCTGCACCCACACACACACAAAGATGATAGCCAGGATAAGAACTTTTGCCTGGTATTTTTCATTTTTATAAAAGCAGAGATGATAAAAAAGAAGCCCCATGGAAAATCCAAACCAAAAACAATCCCTTGCTGACTGACCTAGAGCTGAACTTTTCAACAAATTTAATTAAATCTGCTCAAACTTTTGAAATGTCCCGCTATACAACAAGCAGATGAACAGAAGCAACTGGGACTGAGCTTGAGACCGACAACATAACCGCCAGTGGAGGAAGTAATAACTGTTCAGTGTGAAACCAAGAAATGGCTTCATGAGATTTTTCTGTCTTTCCAGCCAAAAGCTGAGAGAATCTGAAAATATGTTGATTTGCTGACTGAGTCTGCAGTGGTGATTGTTTATCCTCTGTGCTCCTGAGTTCTCACACACTCATTAACACACAGCAAAAGTCATTTAAAAATGAAATTGGTACCTTTTCTTGTAGGAAAGTAATGAAATAAATTCTTCAGCGTAATGAAAAGAAACGCTGGTTGCTGTCCGTAATGAATGAGAGTTAACAACCAAATGATGCTCAGATGAACTGACTCAGATCTCGTAGCTGCAGGTGCCGTCTTTCAGCAGAGAGTAAATTTATTCAATCTAATTAGGACAGTTGTGTAATTTCAGTGGGAAATACATTCCACTTTTTTTTTTTTTTTTGGTGAGGGTTGCTACTATTGAATATTAAAAAAGAGTTCAAATGGAATCAACAATGGAGAAAAATAAAGGTGATGCCCATGCAAATCGAGTGCGTTTGTGTGTGACTTTGCTGCTCAGTATTTGTCTTTGCCACTGTGCCAAGACAATGAACTTAATTTCCAAACAAGCGAATAAAACAAAGGAAATCTTCAGCAGAAAACCTTCAAGTGTGACCTTTCTTTTCGTATCTCAGTCTTGTTATAAAACTAACCTGTAGGCTGTTAAGATAAAACAGCCTTTGTGGAAGAACAGCAGCCTTCAGCCTCTGATCTGCAGCATTTTTATGTTTATATCGAGCTCTCTTGATGTTACAGAAGCCCTGTGGTTTTATATGTTGTACTTGGTAAAAACCCTGGAGATTGGAGAGAAAACAGAAAAAGAAAATAAGTCAAGCCACAAGACAACTGGGAAATCATGTGGGATGGTGCTGGTTGAAGTAAGACGTCCAGTGCACTCTAATGACTTTTTTGTGGCCACTTTGGGCAAAAGAAACAACAGAACAACCTGAAAAACAAAAATAACATGTGAAGGGTGATAAATTTGTGGTCTCAAGGAAACGAGTTTAACAGCTCTTGTCACAGTCAGTTCAAAGCTTAGAGTTAAAATTTTGGTTAGTGGTATGTTGTGACTTACAGTGAAATCTGTAAGTCAGCAGTTTGTGAGAATCAACAACCTCGACCTTTGTGCAGTCAAGCAGAAATGTGAATCTCAACTTGTTCAGCACCTGTCCTATTAACTTGATTTGCACCCTAAGACTACTGCCTCCCCTAAAATGAAAAAGGATTTTCTGACAGTGAAAATCACTTTTGTGGACCACTTTCTGGAGTTCCAAGACACCTCCATGACTGCTGGACTACAGGAGTCCCTATTCAGGGACTGCATCCTCTAAAGAAGTTGTTTGTAAACTGTCTGCATCACAGTGGTGTGACAAAGGCTATCCTATTTCAGCCTTCAAATGTGACCAATGATCCCCCATTGTGAAGGATCAAACTGTTGAATCTATTGCTCCCAACACACATCCCAAGATTCATTGCACGACACTGACAGACTTTTTTTTTTTTCCAAGCACACTTAACAAAGTAACAGCAGTTAGGGGAAAATGCTTTCAAGTCAGGACCATCAGTGTTAACCGTGACCAATTTAAAGGCCATAATTAATGGGTTATTTTTAAAATTGCATTAATCACTTGTTGCTGTTTCGCAGCAAGTTGAGCCCTCAGTCAAGCCCCGCAGCAGTTTCCTGCTTCCTATCAGCATGAATAAGAATGAAAACAATACGCTTAAGAATGGCTCATTTTTTCTTTTTGTTGTTTGCCTGCCTACCTAATTCCAGACAACTAAAGACCATTCTTTAACTGTGCATGCAGTAACAAGGAAGAAACAGGCTGAACTCACCCATGGCTATTTAGCTTAGCTTAAAAACTGGTAGTCAGTGGGAAGTCCTAGACTGCTTCCACCTAAAGTCATCATCAACAACTCTAAACAGTCCTGTGTGCTTGTGACTTGTTTTTTTTTACCATATTTTATTTTTAGACTCAGACTAGGACTTAATGTAATTTTAGCATCAAACTTACCAGAAGTAAACTGCAGGATGCATGCACAAACTAAATTGCAGGACGCATGTGCAAACCACCGCAGGTGTTGTTTGTAAGTAGGTCAGCAAAACAAATGTCTTTTAAAAAAAATAAAATTACATTAAGTGCTAATCTGAGTCTAAAAATGATGATTAATAAATAAGTCACAACAAGCACACAGGACCATTTAGAGTTGCTGAAGAGTTTACCTGATGACTTCAGGCAGAGGCAAGCTAGCACTTTCCACCGACTAACAGTGTTTGAGCTAAGCTAATTAACAGCGGTCAAGCCCTGAAAGGTACACAAGAGAAGTACTCGAATTGGCATTTGATTTCTTAAAAAACTTAAAGACTTCAAAACTGTTGTGACCTGCAAAATACTAAATCTTAGACACAACACAATATAAGAACATATGTAATTATTGAGCAGTTTATGCTGTTAGCTGAGCCACTTGTTTATGCTAGCTCTGGCCGGGCCTGTAGCCTCCTTCTTGGTCAGCAAAAGATGCCAGAGCCCCGCTAGCAGTTAGCACGACCTTGGCTGTTTTATAAAGGGGGTGGGAGCAAATGGTTTCAAAGGGAGGGGCTTCCTATAAATTAACATGACTGTGCTACTGTCCTGGCTACCAAAACAATGAAACTGAGAAGTTCAATAACACACACATGGATAGGCCACTAGTTCTTTACCTAGCCAAATATGGTTTTCCTGCAATCTAATAAGGCTAAATTTTGTACCTAGCTCCTTTAAGCATTAAAATAACAAACCAAAAAATTCTGGCTCCTCCTTTACATGCACATAAGTTAACTGTTGTGTCGTGGTTACAAGGCAACAGAAGCAGTGCGTTGTGACGTGAGGAGCGGTTGTTTACAAAAACAGGAAATGCTTTGTCGGTCACACCGCCTCATGCAACAGAAGTTTTTGTTCAGCCGACAAAGTCGTATACGCAGGATTCAGCACCTGAACTGGGATACAGCTTAAGTGAGTAAGCGTAAGAAGGGACTATGCTGAAAAGTAAATGTGCAATGTTTTTTTATGAGATTTTTAATTTTTTTTTAATTCCTTTGGTCATGAACCAATAAATCACCCTTGCATTTTCACCATGGATGGGAACATCACATATTTTTAAGCAGCTGCAGTGCCTGCTCATTGACTCCCCTGGTAGAGCTGCATGCGCATTTGGGTGGTAATTCCCTCTTGGCTGATCAAAGCAAGTGACATGTTAATATTACGAATAAGCTACTGGAGGGATTTCCTATAATCATGGGAAACCCTCTTAGTGTAGTCAACAATTTTGGTAATGCCATGACACTTAATGCTCTCTGGAACCAGAATGTCTTGACAACTTAGAACCTTAAACACCTGACTGTAAAATGGTTAGATTATTTATGTTAATATACTGCAGGGAGGCACAATATGTTTTGCTCAAGAGGTTTAGATGTTTTTACTGCACAGCAACAAGTAATTGGGTGAAGCAGAGGGGGAGGAAGCTGTGGGAGACATTCCATTTATCCTACAGCATTTTGAGGATCCACGTCAGAGCATCACAAGAAGGAAAACTCTGAGGCTGTTTATCCTTCGGTGCTTGGAGGTGTCAATAAAAAGAGAAAAAAGGTCTTCTCCTTGATTTGCTGAAATCTGTCACTGTCCTGCAGAGTTCAAGAATGAGGAAAACAGTAATCCATCACTGCCTCGCTCCTCTGGACACACGGCTCTGACCTTGAGTCACAAACAGCATTACTGATGTGTTACGGCAACTGAGACTGAATAATTACGTAGAAGAGGAGAGGACCTTTAGCACACGGCTGCTCTATCTCATGGATGGCTATAAATATGGATGGAGCGGCATGATATGAACGCTGCAAAAAGGTTTAACATGCAGAGCGAAAGGCGCAGTGAGTGTGGGTGTTGATTGAGCTGGAACACCTACTCGCTGGCTTCCATGCAGAGCTGTCACTCTGAAAGACCCCCATCTGTGCTTAATGAATATGTACACAGCTGCAAATGTGATATGTAAAACACACTGAGAGTGATGACAGTGTGACAGTGTTACAATACCATGATGTGAAGGATGGTTTTATTATGTTTACATTATGTTTGGGCAGAGGTGCTTCACCCAAGTTCAGGTTAACAGATTAATTAAAGCAGTTTTTTTTTAAATCAAAGCTACAGTATGACTGTCCCACACTAAATGATTTTTAAACCTTGACAGATTTTGCAAATGTGAAAGTTGTGTAAGTTAAGATGGAAGCACAATGGGTTTATACAGCTTCCAGGTAGTCCCCCATGTTTGTTTACTCTAAAGTTGCATTTGACCCTGGTAGACTTTGTGAGATTTCCAGTGTAAAAAGTCGAGACTCTCGTTGTTTGTGAATGACACGTTGGTATGTGGTATGCTGTTTTTGGTAGTATTGTTGCCCTCTTTACACTATAAGAACAAAATATCATAGATTTAACAGT
>JAQLOL010000003.1:24108815-24143221 GCA_029783665.1 Naso thynnoides
GGATGTGATTTAAAATGTAGTGAAGTACAATACTTCAAACAAAACCTACTTAAGTAAAAGTAAAATTACAGATTTTACAAATTACTTAAAAAAGTACAAAAAGTACAAGCCACTGTTAGTGGCTATCTACATCACATTGGCTTCGCCTTTTCAGAACTGATTTTACAAAGCAGATTTTCATTTGAGCCATTTTGAGGCCCAGGGGTGGGGACGAGACCGACCAGAACTGTGTGTGTCCTGACTGAAAAAAATGATTATTTCTGCTGTGAGGTTTGGCATTTTCATATGAGTCCTTTGGGGATTGATTCACTTTTGTAACCAGCCTCAAGTGGCCGTTTGAGGATCTACAGTTTTTGTCTTTGCAGTTAAGCCTTTTCATGAAATCCTTTATTCTCCATCAGCTGAGCATTTCCACACTTTCATATTAGTTTTGCTTCTGCCTTTCAGAAAGCCACGTTTGTGTTTAAATATAAATGAAAGTTTTTTTGTTTTTTTTTCTCTTGGAATGGTTTCGGGAACAAATATGCTGAAGTATATTCTGTAGAACACAATAAAAACAGTAACTGTGTCCGTCTAAATACCTTTACTATTCAAAGAACATTGAGAGCTGGAGGCAGAAAAGGCACAGAACGAAGAAATCAACTCTAAAAAAAAATCAGAAAATAATATATGAGCTAAGCTATGCTTCAAGCTGCAATGTAATGAAGAGGATCATTTTAAATAAAAGGCAAAGACTTTCTGAGAAAAAGAGCTTTAACCTGAAACCCAACAAAGTTGTTTAAACCTTCATTCCAACGATTCCATAAAAAGCACTCTTCTTCATTTAATCATTTCAAACATTTTAACAAGACGGAAAAGGAACAGGTTGATATAAAGTCATAATTTTTTAGATTTACATCATTAAATATTTACATTTATTTCACTGACAGTATTGACATATTACAAATTCAACACCTTGCTCATCTTTTTGCAGTCTTTACAAAAATTCGCCACAGAGGTAAGCACACGAGCACAACAGAAGACAGAACACGATGGTTTATTCTGTTGGTGTCATCCTGTTGTGTTGAGCCACTGGTCAGACTCAGTTTGTAGTGTAAAGCACTGAGGCTTGACAAGGCATCTCTGTCTCTGTCCGCCTCCTCAGCTCCATCGCTGCAGGTTCAACCTCTGCCTAAATAAAATACTCTTTCTGGTTCTCACTCAGACCATTCTGTGAGCTGCTGAATGCCAGCTCTGGGCTATCTTCAGTTTTTACTGTTTTTACATCTTTGCTCTGATGCGTCCCTTTTCTCCTGTAAAGGACTCGGGCCATTATGGCTAAAGCAGACACAGTGACAAAGATCACCACCGCTATCACACCTGCAAAGAAGAGAAATGGAAGAAGTTACAGCAGTGGGAATGTGCACCTTATCTCACTTTTCAGACCTACTGCATGCTAGGAACTTTTAAGAGCAAGCCCTAAAATGCCCACAGTGAGAAAAAATACACACACACACACACACACACATATATATGATTCAAGTGCTCAAAATGCTATTTCATGCACAGGAGAGCTCAATAAATCTACCTTTATATTAGTTGGCTAATAATATAATTGCCAAAGTCTTTCGGGAAAAACATGTCCAAACTACAGGATGCATTAAGTTAGTCTGGAAAACTGTGAAAAATTCAGACTGTGGTACATTTATTATTGCTATTTAACTAGAGCATCAGGTATCAGGGTATAACTGAAACTAGAAAATTTCTGAAAAATTTCTGAATGTCTGAGTGTGTAGTGGCTGTAAGAGTACGGGTCTGAGTCCAGCTGACGTCACTTAATGAATGAATAATGGCTTGGGAACTTAAAATTATTGAATGTTTAATGTCTATGAAAAGCAGTTAAAGGATTATGCATATATAGAAAGGTGGATAACAGTCTAATAAGTATTGCAAAGTTGCAAAACTTTGAGGATCTTTGAGTGTGTCTGTGTCAAACTTCACTAATTCAGCTGTGTGTGTTGCCATGGTGATAGTAAGTGCTGCATAACTTTAGGTTCAGAGAGAGTTTATCTGACAGAGTTAAACCAGAGACAGTTAAGAAACAGAGACCTCTCACTGAACATTCATTTCCTGTATCAGTATCACATGGGTTTCCCCACAGCCCCGCCCCTTTAGGAGACAGGAAACAGTCCATTCATTCTTATAGGAGAAATGAACATGATCATGGATTATGACCAATTCTTTTCTTCTATTGGACCCATTTTTCACAAGACACATGAACATTATGACACAAAAATGGCATTTTTTAGACACACAAATCAGGAGAAAATCAACTTTATCTGAGATCTGTTTCTATCTCAGCAACACACTCTTATCTGGAACCGGTGTTTCCCGCCTTGCTTCACAATGGATATAAACACACATTTAAATGGTCTTATAGGTGAAACCATGAACTCAAAGTTAAAACTTACATCGAACAAATATCATGCGACGCAAAATCCATTATCTTTAATCCATTAAATCAATGTTAATAACACTTCCAGATGAAGTGGAGGGATGGTGGTTCCTTTATTGTCTCTATGGGAGATGTGACTCCACCCACTTAGGAGACAGAACGTGTATACCATTGGTGAAGCTTACAGTGGGGTATCTTGTGTTATACTGAGTGTCTTTGGTTGAACCTCCAAAACTTCTGCCTCAAAATTAAAGATGGTAAGCCCTATGGACTACGTGACAACCTGCTGAACAAGCAGTGAAATTGTGTGTAGTCTACAAACTCTAACCACAGAGGCAGTTTCAAGAAGTATCTGTCTCTGCTTTACTCCTAAAATTTGTCCTCTCATTTTATATGGGAGTAAATGCGTCAGCTGGTCGGTGCTTCTGTCACTTCTTCTATGCACCTGATTATAATTGCAAATATTGGTGCCTTTTTTCAAACAGGACAGGTTAGAATTAACAATGCAAATTGGAGAAATGTTTAGGAAATTAAAGGCAACTAATCAGTGGTCCAACAGGTAGTGAAAAACCATTTCTTTCACTCTATCATTATTGGTACAGACAGCCCATTTTCCACTGGCTCCCTGGGTAATTCCAGCCATTAGAAGTCTCTGCACTGATGTCTGCAATAAAGTCTTTTACAGTTTATGTGGAATATAAAGTCATTTTTAGTCTAATTGGTACTGGTAGACACAGGGACAATTTACAGCTTTTTATTTTAACTGATACATAGTGTGCAAATAATATTAAAACAAAATAAAAAAATGAAGGTCTTCACAGAGCTAAAAAATTTTTTTTAATACATTGTCTGATTCAAAGGTTTAAAGGTGTAAAAAGCCCTGTTTTAAACTGTATCTTAACTGGTTTTAATTGATGACAGGCTGTGTGATGTTGGAAACATTGCTGCTACAATACCTCCAATTAGAGCTGAATCACTCCTGATGGCGTTCACTAACGGCTGACCCGTTCCCTCTGATCCAGACTGGCCTGCAGCACAAAGAGAAAGAAGAAATAGAAATGAGACACAGAGATGCAGAGGTGGAGGGAAACAGGAAAGAGAAGAGCAGGCAGATGCAGGAGAAGGATCCCAGGGGCACAAATAGTGCGATGAGAAATAAAAAGAAGAATTGGGAGCAAACGGATAAGAATAGAAGAAATAAAAAAGAGCGCTGGGTCATTCTTGACATGAAAAACAGAAATGGAGAAAATTACTGCAGAGAGATACTCAACAGATATTTAGAGGCAAACAGGAATCACAAACAGTCCACCCATCAGTGCAGACAAGCTTATAAGACAACACAGCACACCAATTCTCTGTGTGAGTGACCACAGAAGAGAGATATGGAAGAACTCTCTGACCTGATCTGATTTATGTGTCTTATTTAGTGATATTTACCCAAGTGCCAATAAATTATTAGAGTCCCAAATGTCCCATTCTTTAGCTTGAGCGGAAGTACCCACACAGTGAGCTGGACTGAGCCACCTAGCAACCTCAATAATATTCATTAATTCAAGCTAGAGGTCATCAGGTCCCTCCGAATCTCAGGGACATTTCAACAAAGCGACTCCAAGTCCGGTTCGGGTTCGTTGCCGTCTGCCACGGGTCTCTGGGCTCTGACTTTGAAATCACAGGTCCATAAGACCCGAGTGGAACCGACAACTTCTTAATCCTGGCAAGGAACTGTCAAGGCTTGTCGTTGCCAGTGTTTTTGTAACAGTCATGATTGTGAATGTACCTTTACGATAGGTGACATCATCGGGCAGCAGCTTTGTTTTGTTCAGTTGAGCGGTACACATTCTACTGGTTGGATGTGTCGATGCTAGTGCCTGCTAACTTTGCCTCTCTTAAGAGAAAGTTTTGGATATGTGTGGTTTCAGTTTTATTTATGTATGATAAGATAGTTGCTGTACAACTGGGCTTTAGAAGGTTTAAGTGTAGTTAAATAAAAGACAAGATTGTGAGATTCCAGCACTCGTGTGGACGTGAGTTTTGTCTTTTTTTCCTGTTTCGTGGCTCCAAACTACCTCAACCAAGAAACATGGACCAAAACTGTTACACTTTTCAGCAACAAACACTCTGTGGAGTTATTTTTTTCTTATTCTTTTTAATCTGGGCAAGGAGGATTATGGGTCAACATATCAGGCGGCAGCAGTGTTCAGGTAAGACTGTAATAACACACAAATTTTTAAAACTTGTTTAACGTTATGTAGCAATCATTCAAGCAATGAATTTGGAACCTCGGGTCTCTGTCTACCCGGTAGGGTTCGGGGCTACTTTCACTAGGTTCTATTTGGGTCTGATTTGGTGCCGGGTCCGAGATATGTCAGGGGCATTTGAAGCTGGGTCTACACTTTCTAAAAATAGACGGGTATGGGTCATCTCAGGTATTAAATGTCTGGGTCTGATGGGGAACCAGCATCATTTTTGGACCCGATGTTGACCTCTATTTCAAGCCTCATAAGAAAGTGGGTGCTCTGATTGTAGGCACATGCCTAACATCCATTTACTTTAATAGTAAGAGAGGCTGCTTTTAGTAACTTTGACAATTCAATGCAGAAAACAATGGAAAACTAAACAGACAAACACTGGAGATAAATTTGACAGAACAGAGGAAACACAATTATACTGTAAAGTTCAGATTTTTTTGGTTTTAGCCACTTGCGCACGCTGCACCCAAGTTGAACATTTTTTAACTTGGGCGCAAAGGCACAGAAACGCACATGCCACCCTTGCACTACACTCAGCTTGGTGCAGACCGGTTCGCCCTCTCGCTGCGCAAGCACATACACAATTAATGGGTTTGATGACGCAAGTGTGTGCTTTGCGCATTGTATGTGAAACTGGCTTTAATCAGCTCCGGTTTTGGCTTATGATCAGCCTTTGCAATGAATCTTGTACAAGTCTGAGGATTCATTTGGAGGTTATGCGCCGTTTTGCAATAGGCCACTCTCGTTGTCTTTTAACCAATTGGCATGAACACACAGACATATCTTCACACACACACTAGGGATGGGAAGATTAACTGATTTTCATCAAAACTCGCGCTTGCATGGGATGTGAGTGTATCGATGGAGCACCTGTGAATGGATGCAATTTTTGAAAGAAATCAAGATGCATTGGTTGTTAAATGTTTGCATTGTTAATATCTGATCTGTTTGTTCATTAGATGTTTTGCATTTGTTTAGAAATGTGAAACAACCCAATAATGTTACATTATTGTGTGCCTTGAATATATTGTGTGAGAATCGCCTTACAATGCGTAGCTGAGTCCACACCACACAGACTGGTGGAAAGACTCCTACAACAGGCTCCTATTGTTCCCTACATGTAGTACTGACAAATTAACAGTACTTGCTGGGTCACGAGGGTTGTAATCGGAACATTCCTTTTATTTAGTATTGTGTAGCTTTCAATAACAAGGGTGTTTTTTCCTGAAATTCCTCTAAATAAGGATGGCGCTGGCCATCTCTAGGATTAAAACTTTACAATTTCGGTCAGGACGGTGTACTGCAATGGTCATATTTAAAGATTTAGCAGACAACAAAAAAACAGATAAGAGCATCAATAATATCTCACATTTCTCGTTTCAGTGATATAGCGGAGTAATGGTTTAGTTTATTAGTTTTTTTTGGCTTCTCTTCGCAGTTAAGCTTTCATTGGATAAATCACTTATAAATAAATTATCAGACTCACTGATCTGGGTAGCATCACTCCTTTGAACTGTCCAATCACATCATAATGTATTGAATCACAATGTGTTAAATCACACCGTTTTGAATCGCACTGCATCATGATCGGGGTGTGAATCAAATCGGATTGCATCGCATATGTATCTTTCATGCATTGGATTGCCAACAGTGTACTGAGACACGTATTGTATTGGCCTAATACCAGAGATGCCCAACCCTAACACACATGCTTGACCACCATGCCAAATTTCAGCTTCCTAGGGCAAATACTGCGGCTGCCAAAGAGTGGGGAATTTTTGTGGACGCACCAACCAACAATCAACCAGCCAATGGACCAACAGAGTGACCTACAGAGCTGCTAGTCACAGCTTACAATATGACAGGAGCAAAACATGAACAGATGTTCGGAGGTTAGGGTCAGGGGTTATGTGTTAGGTTGGGGGTTATGTGGATCCCATTGGGACACTCTTGACATGTCAAGTGCAAATGGAGCCTAACGCCCGGGACACACATCTTGCGTCTACCTCTGCAAGTGTGTCTGTGTCGCCAATCTGCTGCTTCTCGCTCACATTTGTTGTTCACACATGAAGCCTCTGCTGCTTCTGCATGCCTTGGCTCTCTACATAGAGTTTTGGTTTCATAACTCCCATTAATATGAAGCTGTTTCATGTCATTTTATGATACATTTAACTCATATTGAGTTTAGACAGATATTTGTGTATCTAAAAGTGTAAAAAATTTAAAAAATACACCGAGAAATCCCTCTTCACTTGGCCTGTTTCCTTAAAAAAAAGTATTTGCAAGGTAGTCTTGGGTTTCTGTAAAAATTACTGCTCTCCATATGATCTTTTTTTAAAAAAAATTCTTTACATAAAATGGCCTAGATAACTACTTTGGGTCACTGGTTTGACTGTCATTTATCCAAAAATGAAACCTGAACTAGTTAAAATGTGGTCTGTTGTTACACAAGATCCTTCAAATGTTTCACAATAACATCTTTCAATGGAGGGATTCTCTGCGCGTATACACTTGTGGGGGCTTTGAACTTGAAAGACACATCAGATATGTTGAATTGCTGGTATCAGTATGATTGTCAACAGGTTATTTCTCCGTCTATCTTAGCAGAGAACCACATGCGTCTCATGAAAAAAATCAGCCAGCCTCCTGAGCTAAATAGTTGCGATGCTGCTGATGTGCGTCCAACGTACCTCTGTCATGTGCTGTGTGGCTGCTCTAGTCTGTTTTAATGGACGCTGAAAAAATTAGCAGATGTGCTGCTGATGTGGGCGCGACACAGATGCAGGATGTGTGGCCATGGCTTTAGGCTATAATACACCAATAAAGAAGGTTTCTTCTGACCTGACAGGTTGCGTGTGCTCTCTGCTGTATAGCGATTGGCTGAAGTGGAGCCACAAACAGACTGGACCAGCGGGCCGGTAATGATGACAGGGCTGGTGCCCGGGTGGAGCAGAGCAGCTTTCAGTGGGCTGATGGAGTTAAAGAGAACAGCAGACAGACAGCCTGTGAACCTCAGAGAGGCGATTCGAGACAGCTCCGGGTCCAGCTCACTGGAGTCTGCATGAAAAAGAGAGAGAGAGCACAATGTTTTAATAATAATTAAGAATATTAATAATAATAATTAATAATAATTTAATATGAACAAAAATCTTTTGATTAGGATGTGGAAACAATCATCATGACCTTTCAGGTTTAGTCAAGTGTCAATAGCGCTAGCTTCCTTGTCCAACACTGTGGTTAAACTATTGTTTATTGACGTATAAAAGCACTAAATAGATACTGACAATGCAGTGTACTCATTACTCGAGTGTTTCCTGATGATAGCTGCAAAGGAAATGCAATATGTATGAGGCGGCCTCAAAGCACCAATAACCTCAAACAGAGACTGTTCTGGATTTTAAAGGTCCAACAAAGGACTTTGTGGAAAGTTTGAAAATGTGTTGTGTTCAAACTGAACACAAGCACGGGATCAAACAAGAGAGAAAAAAAAGAAAGTCTATTTCCTGTACGTGCAACAAAAGCACTTTTATGAAGTATTGTTTGAAATTCTGCATTAAAATCTCGGTGTGACTGTTTTGAGAATCCTTTCACGTCACCACCTAAAGCTTGATTTATGCTTGATGCGTCCGCCACGGTTGGCAGACACACCCCTTCATGAGGATTCTGTGCGGCACACATTCATCATTTTCAAACTACACGATGTGGACGTGCGTGAAAAAATAGAGGACTATGAGGAGCTGCTAGTGGAAGAAGTGAAAAAAAAAAATTGAGAAATCTGCACGGATAATAAAAGTTCCAAACATTTTCACGTCACTGCTCCGTGTCGGGTCACGTCCATGCGATCATCCGTGCAGAAAGCATACTTGTGATTGGTTTATAGAAATACAAACAAGCCGAAGCCCCCCCGATTTATGTCTAGTGTTGATGCTGTGCTGTGTGGAGATTGGGCCGGCTATGCAACATTATTCCGTCTGGATATCTGCAGTCCGGCTTTTTCTGGGTTATTATAGCTGTTTCACTTACCATACACCCTGCCAAGAACCAGTGAGCCAATGGCATTGAATTCCACATCGGATGTTAAATTGAAGTCCTCTTTGGTGTTCTGGTCAATCTGAAAGAAAATGAAAGTTTACTCTTTATGAGGGGAAATAAGTCAAAGCATAAGGTAAATGCACAACTGAAGATGTTGGTAATTTGCAAAGATGTGATCACACCATTTTTGTCAAATGTTGAAAAACAACCATACAACACAAAGCAAAGGATACAAAACATTAATGTAGGTGCAGATTTCAGCTGAAGAATCTAAGATGACAATTAAGAACTTTGTCACAAGAAGAATAATATCTTTCTTTTCTGTTAGTTTTGAAAGACGTCTCTTGCTTGCATTCAAGTGACAAAGTTAGTGTGTGTAGTCTAGTCTAGCACTAATAATGACAGGTGTAAAAATTACAGTTACACTTTCTATGACGCCTGTCTCTATAATGCATTATAACACATTATGAACCTATATTACACATTATGAACATAATGCGTTATAGGTGGCTAACCCTAACCCTGCTTACAACTCTGATCATATAGCTCCATAGGCGCATTATAAATATGGTCATAATGCATTATAGATGCATGCTTTAAATACATTTTTTTTAAATGTACTGTTGGAGGTTGCATTTGAGCCCTTTTTCTGTCAGTCAATGTTTCAATTTAACCATCATTTAAAAAAACATGACTGTTCCATAATCTTAACTGTATGTTGTAAAGGAACAGGAAGGAGGAGGAGACTGAAGTGGACAGAATCTATAAATACAGGATTGAGTGCAGCTGTAGGCCCTTTTCCACACTCTGCAGCAGATCCCTGCTCTCCCTGGCAGCAGTTGTTTGACTGCATGATTCTATAAAACCAGCACTCAGTGCTGTCAGCTTACCCCTGCCATATCATCTTGACAAAGAGCAATAAATCGAATAAAGGTTCTGGATCTTCTGCTGTTCATTGTGCCTGACCGCACACCCACGGTGTTTGTCAAAGTTTGGGAAACCAGCATAGTCTCACCACAGTCTTTGATGTCAAGTATTACACAAGATGTTTATTTTGTAACCATGTTGACCACGTTTTTTAGCTTAACTTAGGCAGGATGTTTTTGAAAGACAAAGAAAATCCAGTAATTCTGTCCTCTTGAGGCCCCAGAAACCACAATGAAGAGAAGTTGTTGGAGTTGTTACAGCGGCCTGAGATCTAATATTTTCATTCAGATGTCATATAAAGGTGAGACTTTTGTATGCGGAAACATGCAGCTGTGTATCATCAGCACGCTCACAGCACAATGTCATTAATTGAAGATTATGTGTTGAGTCAAATTATCTCAGGTGAGTGTAATGTATCAAGCAGGGGTCTGCCAAACATAGCAGAGAAAGCCTTATTTTGAAGGTTAGAGAAAAAAAAGCAATTTGAGAGAATTTCTGATCTGTCGCCAACAGGTTTCATTGCAGCTCAGCTTTTATTATCTGTGAGTGTTCCCTGCAGCTCATGCCTGCTGTCTTCTTCTCGCTAAAGTCAACTGACAGAGAGGACGCAGAAAAACCAGGGTGGCTCAGTGATAAGTTCTGGCTGAGGGGACTGTCTCAGTCAGCCGTGTGTGTTACCTGCACAGTGACAGCATCTGCCACTCTGCTGATGCTAACAGCGTGTAGCTGTCCGTTGGCAAGGTTCCTCACTTTGCTCCTTAGGATCTCGACATCTTTGCTGCTGTCCAGCTTGTATCTCACCTCCAAGTTATCTGCAAACACAAATCAACAGAATGACACACACAAAACTGTCTTTTTGATGTCTAGGAGAATATTTCATACTACATACATACAAAATAAACAATACTTCTATGATAAAAAATATCAGCGTTAAAGTTCTTTTTAGGCTTCACAGGGTTTTCGAGGCATCATAATTGTTAACAAATGATGAACAATATATCAGCCATTTATGCTTCTTAATTTATACATCACTTTAAATAGCCTATTCAAGATTTTAACTAAACTATTTCCCAAAAACCAACACATAACTGAAAAGTTTTCTCCAAATATTCTCTTTGCTAAATCTGTCCTCACACTCATCATCTCCTGATAGAAATGTATTTTACAGAGTATTAATATGTACTAACAGAGATCTGGATGTTCCTGAGCAACTGCAGCTGAATAATAAGCCAAAAGAATTTAATGTTGTGCCAAGTTCTGACAATAAGGGTGTGCAGAATCTGATTTTCATGTAATTTAAGATGGATAATTTCATTCTTTTCATGTAATGTCTGCAGGCTGTGCGGATGGGAAGACACACAGGAGAGGGCTGGAAAGGCTTTTCTTATTTGACATGGAAAATGCATAACTAGTGCATATTAAAGCATTTTGAATCCAGATATTCATAAGAGCATATCTTGGATAATGGTTGTGAAGGCTCTGGCGAGGCCAAGATGTGACTCGGATAGAAGAGTTTTTATGTGAACACTAGAAGTCATAAAAAAGAAACAGAGCAAAGTTTCCCCAAGTCCTACCCTCATGCATTATTCATATTTCTAAGCCCTGCTAATTATTTTTAACACATAATGCTCACCTTTTGTGTCACAGTGTGCTCACACTGTAATGACCATGACTGACAAGTCAAGGGAGGTGACTTCAGATCTGACAGATGCTGTTCACATGGAAATTGTTAGCAAGCTAGTGGGTGGTAAAAAGCTGGCGGTGGCTGAACTTTTAACCTCTCTACAGTTGTTAACAACATCATTCAACATTTTCTTGTTTCCTTGCTGAAGCCCTTTGAGCCACCTTCACATGAACTACCAGCTGTTCAGTGTCTGCACAATCAGGACTATACATTGTGAAATACGGAGCACACAAGTGGGAGCTGTCAGGCAGATGCATTCTCACATTTCAAGAAAAACACAAAAAGAATTTTTTGCTTGCATTTGTCAATAAAAATGGCTTAAAAACATATGTTGTCCAGAATTCATTATTTAATTTAAATAGCTAAACGTTTCTTTAGAAACGCGAATACATCGTTGTGGTGTTTCCTTGGTTATATAGTTGTTTTTTGTGCCTTCCATTGGGTGGCGCTGTTGCAAAAGTTCGTACTCTTCACATTCCACCTGTCTGCAAAGTGGTGGATTTTTTTTTCTGCCTCAACACTGGCTCACTCATGGACTACACATGGCAAAGAGAAACCAAAGCTCCTTATTAACTAATTTTGGATTTAACCACAAAAACCAAAATGTAGGGGAGGAAGCTGGTTTGGCTGCTGCAGCTAACATTCATGCTGGTCCATCGTCTGGCTAGCTTACTATTGTAAGACTTCAGCATAACACTGGAGCACTAGTTGGGGAGACCCCTCTATTGCCACGGTGTATTGTGCACACTGTTTGTCTGACCAACTAGTGTGTATCTGGCCTGTTCTATCATGGCCAGACACTCTAGATCACACATGGAAAAAATATGGCCCTGGGGCCAGATGCAGCCTGCAGACCATCTCATTGCGGCCCACATGCCTCACAGGACAAAATCAATAAAATGCTCTTTGCTTTACTAAATCATCAATTATCAATTTGGCACTTAGTTATCCAATTTCCAAGTTCTGTTGCATCTCAACGTAGCATCTGAAAAGGCCACGCAGCACCTACAAACTGACACTGTCATAAATGAGGTGTTGTGATGACAGAAATAGAGTTAGGATGGCTTCAAAAATGAAATAAAATGATTCTGAACGTCACGTTTTTAACCCAGAGTGGACATCTAAATTTTTCGTGACACATGTCGGCTCAAAGGCCATATGTTTGATCACAGTTTTTCACGACACAGTGTTATTCATAAATATGTCAGCTCTAATTAAGCCTCATAAGACACAAGTTACATAAGCAAAACAGAACAGAAAATGCATGAATGTATTCATGTACATGAGAATGTGTTCGTACAATATATAGAAATGATATGTTCTTCAGTCAGTGGTACAGATCTGTGCTGCAGTGGTTTTAAGTTTGAGCTTTAACTACAGAGGTGAAACAGTCTCACACAGTTAAATAAGGAATAACTAGACAGAAGAGTGATTAAAAAAAGTAATGTACTTTTGAATGTGAACATTTATTCACAAGTGTCTGTGAATGTCAATATTTTCTTTACGCGCTGATGCAGCTATGTTACCTAATGGTAAAAATAAAATTTTGATCATTGTAAAACAATCTGCCTTAAGCTCATACTTATAGCCTGATGCAAGTATTATAGGTAGTGTCGTTTCATCCGTGAAATACACATTGGTGCAGCATTTTCCAACAGACCGTTTTAAGAAAAGGCATCATGCCTTCTGGGCTTAAAAATAGCTTAAAGTAGTCTTTAATGTCTCCTAACTGCATGAAGGCTATTTTAAACTTAATCCTGTACTATGTGTTTTATATTTTGATTCAATTGCAGAGCTTATGGCCCTCCACTTGTTTTTCTCCCTCTGGGAGAAACTGTTGCCCACCCCTGCTGTAGCTGCTACTGTAGGTGCACACCAGTCCCAACATCCCTGATGAGTCAGTACAGTCAGCAGTTGCCAACGTCGAACCCCCGGGCGGCAGAAATTCCATGTAAAGATCCCTGGATCATCCACTGAAACCAGGACCATCCCCACTCGTCCTGACTATGTCTCTCGCCACTGGGTACAGATGGGGCTGGTCAAGGGAGTGAGGCTGACGCTGTGTAATTCTCCCTCACTTAAATCCAAATTCTCTGCTTAAGTCACGGCACCTGTCACCGTCACATGCTTTCAGCCTTTGACAAGTTTACTTACTTTGGAAGTACACTGTCTCATGCTGTAGGCATTGATGATGAAGTGAACATCAGGAGTGCCAATGCTACTGCAGCCTTTGGGCAGCTATGTGACTCAGTGTGGGAAAGAAATGACATCAAACAGTGAAAAGCTGAAGGTCTACCAGGCTGTCATATTACCAACTCTCTATATGGGTGTGAAACCTACACAGTATATCAGCACCACAACAGGAAACTGAACCATCTCCACCTGAGCTGTCTGAAGAAACTGCTGAGAATTAAAAGGCAGGACAGGATTCCTAACACTGAAGTCCTTACCAAGGCCAACATTCCCAGCATTCCCACCCTGCTGGCAAAGACACAGCTCAGATGGACTGGCCATGTGATGAGAATACGCTGTCCGAGACTGCCACTACAAGTCTTCTTTGACAAGCTCAAAAATGGCAAGCGAGGTGGACCCAACAAGCGATACAAGGACCCTCTGAAAGCCTCCTTGAAGAGCTTTGGATTCCACTTGAAAACCTGGGAAACTCTTGCTCAGGACCAATCTGCCTGGATCCTCCTGTGCGACACTGATGACGCTGCAACGCAAGTCTGCCAAGACAAAACCTGTGGCTGCACCTCAGAGCATTGCATCCTCCCAGACCTGTTTATTGTGTCGCAGAGAATTCCAGGCTCAGATTGGTCTGTTTATTCATCTGCGCACCCACCAAAACCCACCAATGAGATGTGCCGTGGTCATCATCAACTATGATGGACGAACAAGAAAAAGAAGTTTGAACAGTTGGGGATACATCTGGTTTATAGCAGTTCTGGTTTGCAGTCTTCCAGTTTTGTCTGGTGCGTTCAAGTTACAGCAGCTATAATGATACCTTAAATAATAAAAAATTATTAAGATACTTCTTTTAGTTTACTGCATATAACGTCCATGTTACCATTCATTAACGTATCGTAGCTGAGGACCTGAGATCATCGTCTGTGTTAACAAGCAGAGCAGACGGAGTCAGAGAGAAGAGGAAGAGGAGGATTTGATTCCTCCTTCATGAAGACTATAATGTAAAGCTTCTGTATCAAATGTTTTAAAGCAGTTTTGATTTTATTGTAGATAGTTCTGCCTTTGAGCGTCATTGCGTTATACGGAAGAGTGAATCCATTGTCAGGCCAACCTTCACTGATGTCAGTGTGGTGGACAAAACAATAGAAACACCTGTCAGTATTTATTTCAGCTGTGACAAACAGAACAAACAGAACATTAACTGTGCATTTATTTACACATATCCATTTTAAACAAATGTTATTACAATGACAATAAGATATTTTTACTGATATGTTTTGGTGATTACATTCTCCTTTTTAAGTTGCTGCATTATGAAAATGTTGGAAATGCTTTTCAATCTCATGTGGCTTTAGTTATTACTCTATTTTACATGTGCATGTTTTGTTACATGTCTTATGACATTGTGAGTTGATTAATTTCATTAGCCATTATCCCGTGAGTGAGACAGCATAAAAATAACAGGGTAAGTTACAAAAGCCTGGAGTTTTTTTTTTTAATAGACAAAGAAGCAAAAGCCTCTTTCATTTAGTAGGAACAGAAAATTAACCCAAGGATGATGTTAAATGCCAAATGATTAAATACAACATACTAATCATGAACAGAGAGAGAGGTGAGCGCTCACCGTGCTTGTTGAGCAGCACAGCCAGGTACTCTCTGTGGAAGGAGCTGACGTAGAGGAGCAGAGCGGGACTCTGGTTCGTCCTGAAGCTTAGTGAGAGATTTTCTGCTCTCAGGGTCGCGTCAGAGTAGATGGAGGGGGAGGGCAGAGAACTGCTGCTCCTGTTCAGCTTGTTCAATGCCGGCTCGTTCAATGTGTAGCTGACGGATGTTCCCTGCTTGAAGCTGGCTGAAACCTCTACAGGGAAGGAACCAGGAGTTTAGGTAAGTTTGGTGAGAGCTAATGTTGCACATGTGGGATGTTTATTTTTGAAAAAAAGTTAAAGTCAAAAAGTTTGGTTTATAATTAGGCTCAGATACTTTCTATCCAGTGCATACACTCACCGAACAAATCACATCAACATTGTTTTCCAGAGACAGTTTGATGGCATGATTTGCATTTAAATTTAAATGAATACGTGTTTTATATCTTCAATAATGATTCATCTCGTAGCGGGACTGTATCAGTCTGCGTATACTGCATGCATGGCTCCTCAGCAGCGCTGACAACATCTAATTAGTGAGAAAATGCAGCTATAGAAAAGCAGCTGACATATGGAAACATCTATACGAAATTTGGCTGCTAGTTATAACACATTCATGTATGAGACTTGTGATTTCCATCACAGATAATACTGTGGAGCTCCTACAGACATCGCAGCCGAACTTGTTAATTATTGAAAACATCTAAGATGTGATGATTCGGTGGGCCTGTGATAACTAAGTGTGAGTAACTTGTGTGTATTGTCATTTAACAACTGCATACTTTAGACCGCATCAAAGTAAAAGAAGGTTTAATTTACTTTACAGGCAAAAAAAACTTTTTGTTTGATTCTGTTTGGTTTGTGTGGTTAGAAATCTGCACACGCTCTGGCTTTCCATCTGGCTTTGGAATTACTTTAAAAGGTCAAGAAAGTATTCAAGAAATTCTCGGTTGTTTTCACCAAAGAGTGAGTGATGTCGGACAACCTCTTAAATGCATGCATGTGAAAAATAATGAACTTAAAGAGTTTTTAAAAGTAAGAAGAAGCTGTAAAGACTGCAACACTGTTAATTAGAAAAATTAAAACATTTAGACTCACTAAAAATGAACGAGAAAAAGGCTTCAGGATACACCCGATATCATGTTTCCCACAGGATCAAGATGATTATCAGCTCTGTGTAATGTTATTGGTTGCGTGTTCTGGTCCACCTGCAACAATGCTCCATGGAAGATGCGTGAAAGTGTGTGTGTGTCGGTTGATAGTGTAGGTGCAGGGCGGGCGCTCTGATTGGACTACCCAATGAAAATGAAAAAGAACAAATCAGCAACTGGGAATTGATAATTTTGCAGTGTTTCTTCATGACTGCGCCTGGTGCATCGTGGCGAGGAGCCTGCATACCTCTGTCGCAGAAAGCTCCAGTGTAAGCTGACGGGCCGCAGTCACAGGAAAAGCTGTTGATTCTCTCCAAGCAGCGACCGTGGTGCTGGCACAGAGAGCCGTAGCTGCTGCAGTGGCCTGGACATCCAGCTTCAACGCCAGGGGTGATCTTCGCTCTCTCCTCCAGGTCCAGGGTGATGCCATTCAGCTGCAGAGAGCGAATGCAGCCCCGGAAGCCCTTCTGCCTGGATGCCGTCCCACCTGAAGACACAGAGGATCAACTTCACCTTGCTGAAATGCAGCTTGTCTGTTCTCTTTACTTTTATCTCTTTCATATCAAATCGAAAGTTGTTTTAATTACCTGGTTATTCATTTAGTTTCTATAAGAATACACTTCACAGTTTCTCAAAGCCAGCAAGAGTTATTACTGAGCTTCTTTTGTGTGAACAAAAGTCCAAAGCACATAAAAGCAACTAAAATTGACACATTCTACCTTTATCTGCTTTTAACTAAAGGAGATCTTCCACCTTGCCTTTGGAAAAAATATGGATAAATGCACAGATTTTGACAGCTGATGCTTTAAAAGCCAACAGCAGACATTTTTAACATGAATTATGCCTGCTTATGTTTAGCAAACTTTTGGGACATTTTTCATTATTAGAAAATCTGATTACGACATCTGTACAACTACTAATCTGTGCAAATTTTAGCTTTTTAGCTGCAAATCATGACTACTTTATATCACTTCACATCATTTTTCAAAGCAAAGTACCGGGTTTCATGCTTTTCAATTTATTTTCCTGCCTTTTAGTTCCTCTGACTTGATGACTTTATCAAAATAAACACAGACATGATTATCAGCGCGTCTGTTTTACGAGTCTTGTTGTAACAGTAATTGAAAGCAAATCTTATCTTCTCTGTGATCAAACTGTGTAAGTGAGACGTCTGATTTTGATATTAACAGTCAAACCTGAAGGAAATTTGTCACCATGCTCACACTGTTTTTTAAAATGATGATGATGAGGTGATGAAACTCTGTGAAACCCAAACTGACAGGTGAAAGATTCAACCATTTGACTTTCTACTGGCTGTCTGCTCAGCAGCCGAGCAAATGCTGATTGTTTGTCTGGAAAGTTGGCGAGCTGTCGACCTACCTGACACCCTGCTTGTCCTGTCTGGCTCAATGATTGTGACAGGAAAACATTTTCCCCTTAATAGGACATAATTTAAACTCCCAAAGTTATTTTTTCCTAACTTTTTTTGCATTACAACCTCCAATTGTCCTCAGAGTTCAGGCTCTGCAACATTATAATTGTCTCAGAGTGCCAAACTGGCAACCTGAAGACTGTCATGATGAGACTAACAGCTTTCCAGGCCTGCAGAGTTGATGAGGTTCATATCAGGGCCCAAAGTTTCATCAGCAGCTGTCAGGAAAGGACCACCTTAACTAATGGACTGGGTTCAAACACAGTGCCAAGGTTACTGCAAGAAAACTGACCACTGCAGACGCAACTTTTCACTTGGATGTTTCTATCAGTTGTGAGGATTTCCTGAGACTCTATTAAGTGAATATAACGTACACTCACTCATTGTTAAGGCTTAGGAACGGAGATTGTTAAAGGCTGATAGATCTCGCTTAACGCCGTCACTTTCAAACTGGATCAATAATCAGAGACAGTGCTGCAATATGTTCCCTTAATGAGTTTTGCTGAAGGGTTTCGTTTCCGTCACTATCTGCTTTTTTCAGGAGGAGCAGAGGAGACAAAGATGTAAAACCACCAGCCTCCCTGGGGTCAGTGAAAATGTACCGTATGAGTCATTTTTTGCGTCGTATGTGGGTGAAAGAGGATGAAAATAGAGCGAGCAAAAGAAAGGGAGAGGATGGAGAATGATGTAATCCAAGTTCTGAGTTACACAGGGAGAAAAAGCCTGACTGCCACTAACATCAATGCTTTAGGCTCTTACGAGGGCAGCTAGAATTGCATTTAATTTGTGCAGCAGTCTTGTCAAACACACCCTCACGCACACACCTATAAATAACTGGCTGTTGAGCTGCAGGTGAATGTGTCCATCAGCAGGAGCCTCCTGCGTGGCGGCAGGGAGCTCGTCGAGTCGAAGCGAAGCCTCCTTAACGTTACGCTCGGCTCGAATGCGATGCCACCTGTCGTCATTCAGTGGGGCGCCGGCCTTCACGCAAACCTCCAGTGGACCGTTACCCACGTCAAAGGAGAAGAGGACCTCAGTGGAGGCTGCAACAGGGAAGGAAGAAAATCAAGACTTACTGCATATATTCAACAAGGTCTCTCTAAGTTTGTGCATAAAGACTAAATTTGAAAATGTACCTTAAAGTTGGGGTAGACAGCTTATTTTTGGTGTCATCAGGCAAAAATTCTATAATAACCTTTCAGCATATTTGAAATCAGGTAGTCTGAAAGAACACTAGACTTTGGTACCTCTCAGATCCTTACGGCACATTCGTACAATCACGGTTCATTTCAGAGAGTGTGAGTTCCAATTTGCTGCTCTATGCTGTGCTTCTTAGTGACAGGTCTTTCATTTCAGACCCAGCACAAATACAAATAGAATGACAGAGATGTCAATTTCAGTACCATGGACAGCAACACTGCCACAGGCGCAGGCCAGGGCTTAGCTACCTCTCTTCAGTAGGTTATTAATAATTAGGGAAATTGCAGGACCCACAGGTATGTGTTTTTGACCGCCTAATCCTGCCTGCAGCAACTTAACAACCCCTCGCCCCCCGCAAGGTTTGCGTCAGGTCTTGTGGGACCCAGCAGGACCCGCTCTCGATGCAGGGTTCTAGTCTGAGCCACTGCAACGGGCCAGAGCTCACTGTTAGCCCCTGGCCTCTGGCTGTACCACGTTCAATGTTAGTTGGTGATAATGTGATGTTATTTCAAGTGAAAAACATCTAATTGTCTCTCTTCAAGATGCATGGTGGGTCAGAGTACAACATGAGTGGGATTACTTTACAGATTGTAGAATAATGTCAGCTGCCACTCTGGTTCATTACTGTGCTTCCATCACAATTTCATGAAAACCGGCACGTGACGCATTATGGTGCATGCAGGCACAGCAAGAATGGCTATGTGAGCAGAACAAATGCAGAAAACTCAGCTTTTTCTCTCAGTATAGCACAAATTAATACCTTTATTGACTGCAGTTACCAACAACATTGATTGGACATCCATTTGAAAAGAGAGGAACTTCTCCTTTAATATGATGAGTTGTATCCAACGACTGCAGCCACCCTGAGTTGAGCTGAGACGGACCAGTTTACTTTGCTGCAACTTTTCCTGCAACCGTTGCGCTTTGTCATGAATCTTTGGTGAAACTGGACTTAAAAGAGAGAGCGACAACAAATTAAATAAAATGTGCGGTGACACAAAAACAGGGAGGGTGCAGCGGGGTTGCTTCCTTAGAAGTCTCATGCTACAGCTATCCTGATTTACAGATACTGCCTACCCAAGCTTTAAATAGGTCAAAATTCAGATATATAAAAGATATATAGACAATCTGTTCTTTTTAAGTGCACCAGCTGTGCTCCTGTTATCAACCCAAAAGCTACAACTTCATATACTATTACTGAAAAAACAGGACTGTATACTGCAACCCAAAACCTGATTTATTGCACAGTTTTTTTTTTGTGGATCCATTCTTTATTATTTAATTATAACCATAAAGACTTAGTTCTGGCAAGACCAGCTACAACAGTAGATTAGTTTCTGTTCAGCACACAGCAGATCAGACACTCATCAAGGGTAAAGCATAGCTACAGCAGCAAACACTATGTGAACTACTCTATTGTGTAACAGCGTAATGATACAGGGAACTATAAACTGTGATGGTTTTAAAGGAAACATATTGCAGCGGGTGGTGGCAAAACCACTGCTGTAATTTTCCACAGGAGGAAAAAAAACCCTGTATTTTTAAACTTGAGATGGACTGAAGTGGAGTTTTCAAGCCGGACTGTCACCTCCAGCTGAGTTCAGACCAGGTAAAACTTTAATTCCCAGGGTGATCCCTCCAGCTCAGGTTGTACTCACATCTAAAGGAAGCCCGGATTAGAGATCTGACCTGAAAGGTTTTACTTACAGCTGAGTTCGATCCGAATGAAGTCTTTGATGCCCAAGTTTTCCAGGAAGACTCCGGAGGACGAGGTGGTTTTAAACAGGAAGGAGATGTCTGCGCTCAGCTCGCCGTGGAATGTGGGAAAGTGGAGGTAAGATGTCTCCTTGTTAAAAAACGCAGCGTTCCAGACATTTTCTGCAAAGAAGGGAAAACCTGTAAGTGATGCTCTTTTTTTGTAAAGTGGGGAAATGAGTTTTAAATTTTGCTCAAATGTCGCTAATGCTTGCTTTGTATTGCACTGAAATGTGGCATTTAAAAAACATGCACAAGGTGACATTGTGGACTGTGGACTGGACTCACTGTCTCCATGGCAACGGAGATGCCCCACCCTGTAGGCACTCTCTGAGCCAGGCCTCTGGACGTCACCCAGCACCAGAGATCTGACAGGGAGGGTCTCCTTATGGGTCAGCAGGCCTGAGTCAATCGTCCTTGAAGGTGGGGAAGGATGAAGCAGACGAAGAAGAAAAAGAGTAAAAACCTGAAGTTAGGACTGCAGGGAAGGAAGATAAACTTTAATCCAGCTGACATAAGACAGATAAAGAGAAGACTGATCATAAAAAGCAGCTTGATTGTTTTTGTTATCAGCTGCAAGATTGGATATCAGACGAGAAAGAAGAAAGGAGAAGTGAGGGAGTAAAAAAATAAAAAATTCACCACCATTTCCACCAGCAGTCCATTTGATTTAATATCCTACATTTAATTTTTTTTTGAAGCAGCATTCATGTCTAATTGTTTTCTTGTTGATTCCAGTAAATATATACGGTACCAGTCATTGCTGTCAGCATCACAGTTGCAGTGGTGTTTAGGGTCCACACAGGTTTCTTGCCACCCACAGCCGCACCGCTGGCTGCCTGGTGGAGCCCCGCCCCAAAAAGTCTGCACCTGTCCCACACCTGGGCCGCCCATCCACCAGCTGAGAGGAGGACCATCTGCAACGCACAAATATAAGTGTTTGTGTTGCTTGTCAAGAAGGTGTCAGGCCTTTTTCATCATAAAAGTTTTCATTCTCTTTATTTCTGTCACTGAAATCAACAAGCCTTTCCTGGGGTGTTGAGGAGGCGTGACTTCCTGCAGTGGTACGTCAGCTCCTGTTCGCAGTGCTCTGATTGGCTAATGATGGCGGTCAGCTGCTCCTCTTCAGATGTGTACTCAAAGTGGACGGAGTGCTGATTCTTTCCAGGTGATGGTTGCACTCTGGTCAGCTCCGTGTTATTGTGCTGGATCACCATCCATGTTTTGTCCTCTGGTGGAGAGAGAGAACAAACAAACAAACAAACACACATACAGACAAATTTTTTATTTTTCATTTCTGTAATATTCATGTTTAGGATGCTTCATTCTGTAGGACCAACAGACAGAAGTAGAGGCACGATGAAAGAGCGACAAAACAAGAGCAAACAGGAGGCTTCCTGCATGGTGTGTGTGTTGAAGTGTGTGTCAGCTACCTGTCATGTTACAGTATATAAGCTGCGGTCTGATGGGTCCGCTGCCATCCACGTCAACGTAATAATACCCGGACGTGTTGCCTTTGTGTTTGTACGCCTCACAGGACTGCTCGTGTATCGCTGGGAGAGAGAGACACACATCTTCATCAACATCATCACAGTAAATCATGTTTACGTTATCCTTTCATCTGTCTGCTTTTGGTTTTAAAACTGCTTTGGAACGTCAGTTTGGTTACAGTGGCAATGAAGAGACTGTGTAACTGTTTTCAAAAGCTTTAAAGCAAAAATATTGTGCTAAACACTCATTAGATGAGCAGTTTTGTAAGTGTTTGTGATAAAATAATAACACTATATTTGAACTCTTTGCAAAGCCTTTGCAAAGAAAAATGCTTTTGTAATTTTGATGAATTGGATGCTGCCTTATCCTGTTGAATGCACATGTACTGATCTTATATTGGAAGCAAGGTACAACAGCACATTTACTTTCCAACAGACTGAGATCATTTGGAGCAAACAACAGATCATGTTATTGTTTTTCCAATCTATAGTACAGAGTGTTATGCAGTATGGAGTCAGTGCATGGTACAGTCATCGCTCTGTCAAGGTTATAATAGTTTTGAATTTTTCATTAGGTTTTATTTTCAGTTTGTTTTGACCTTTTTAAATTTAAGTTTAGTTTTGATTAGTTGTTAAAGCAAGTTTTGTGATTTAGTTTTTGAAAATGCAAAATTCCATTTTTGTTTCTTTAATTTTAGTCTTTGCCGCTGTCTCTCAACTTTAGCCATCGTTGCCATGATGCAAGCCATTTTGGTTTACGTTACCAGAAGAGGGGCGAGGACCAATTAGCAGTCTGGCACCCCACCTGATGGGTGGGTGGGTGGGATGAGTTGGCGGGGGGTGGACACATAGATCTTGAAAGACAGATTCAATATCTGCACACATACCATGGCAAAAATTAAAACTAAGGATATTTTCTCTAAATTTTTAGTTTATTTCAGTTAGTTTTGTAAACCTGCAATACAGTTTTAGTTGGTCATTGCTTTTTTGAAAGCCTCATTTTTATTTTTATTTAGGTTAATGAAAATGTTTTTTCTATTCTAGTTTTGGTTATTTTGTTAGTTTTCGTTATAACAACCTTGCTCTCTGTTCAGCTTAAAGCTCGATCAGTAAGACTGCTATGAATCGGCTCAAAGATTGTGGGTCAATTCAGTCAGGTTTTTAAGCTGCTTATACGAAAAGAATGCTGTCTGTGGCTGGTCATGCTGTGTCTGACCCCTCCCATATTTTATTTAAAGAATTTGAGCTTTTGCCATCAGTTCCACGGGCTCGACTGAATAGACTCGCAGTCTTTCAGACTGTTTGGGTTTTAAGTAGACCTCTGTGTTGCAGTGTGGACTAAACAACGAACGTTGAAGGGAGTGACTAAACCGATGCACTGCGGTCACTCATTTGTAATGTTTGATGTAATATATGTTGTAGTATTTGTCTTGTTGTTTGGTTAATGTTATGTTTTTGTTATTTATGTCAAACAATGTACATCTTGAGACGCGAGACAAATTTCAGAAGAACATTCTGATAAAGTAAAATCATTCAGTCAATCAATTAAACATGTACACTTATATACAAACATATTCATATTTTGCTCAAAAGGGCAGGAAAGTAAAGAGGAAACAAACTAAAAAACAAATTTTCTTAAGAATCTATGGTGGAAATTTGATAACAAAGGTTTTTTTTTTTTTTTTTTTACATGAGAGCCACAAAACACTTTGTATTACTTTTTCCTCCTTTTTTAAAACAATTTCTTTTTTGTCTTTCCTCTGAATCTTCCTCTCTTTTCTTGAGTTGCCTGATCTCATCCGGACTGAAACCTCTCAACTTCTCACACGGTGATGATTGCCCGTTGCCGGTTTGATCACAGTTTGACCTTCTGCAACGTCTGCAGGGACCTCAGGTTAAAAGCAGCAGGTTGTGTTTTTGCAGGATGAGTTACCGTGTGCAAACATGCACATGTGCACACACACACAGTCCATATTGTGTGTGTGTGACCTTTAAATAACAGTAATCAACAAAGCTTCATGCCCTCACAGCTGTGACATGTGGCTCCGCTGTAGCCGGTGCCGGTGCAGTTACAGTGGAAGGTGCTCCATGATTGACTGCAGCTGCCTCCGTGTTCGCAGTGACTCAGAGAACATCTGAGAGACAGAAAAAAGCAAAACAATTAGGCCCAATAACACTAAACTTACCCTGTGTTGTAGAGGTGAGTACAGTGGAGTATGACAGTGCTTCTAATATTACTACTCCACTACAAATAAAAAGGAAATTGAACCAGAGTTGAATTAGACTTTATTGATCATGACGGAATGCAATATACAGTGTGACTGAAGGGGCTCGACCTTTACAATCTGCAACATTAAAGTTATAAACCACTAATGCATTTATAATTATCAACCAATAATATTACAAACAATATTCTGAAATAGACTCTTCTGCATGAAGAGTGCCTCAACTTTTGGCACTTTAAGTATACAGTAATAATTTTATGCTTTTACTTAAAAGTTACATTTTAAATCTATAAACTTTAACTAGTTACAAAGTATTTCTACAGTGTACTATTGCTTTTCTTTCAGTAAAAGATCTAAGTACTTCTTTATGATTTTGCCATCATTTGTGTACAAGCATTGACTTGAGTTTATTTCAGCAAAATGTTCGGCCTCTTGAGATAATCTCAAGGTGTTGTGGCTCTTAATGCCACCTTTGGGTGATAGATTTCTGTCCTTAGATGGAGGGGAAGGGCTGAATGAGAAATAACATGTAGCATTTGGGTTAATCAGAAATTGTGACACCCCTGAAATTCTCCAAATGTTTGTAAAAAATGCACAAACTCTAAAACAAAGAACACAAATTACACCAATTCACCAAGAAAATGTCTGAGGTTAAGCTTCAAAACAACAAGATTCTTATTAACTTAGGTTTTAAATAATAGCTGAGACCTGAACCCTTTTTATAGAAGATGTAAAGTAAATATATTCATCAGCCTAACATCATCATCTTTTCTTCTTAATGCACTTCATATCCAACTTGTCTCTGCTGCATCACCTCATTTATCACCATAATGAAAGTATATGTATATGTATGTATATATATAGGAGTAAATAAAAAATGCTCTTCCTCTTGTTCTTCCCCTCCTCCCTGAACAGTTAGCAGTCTTGGTGCATTGGCACACAAGCCTGTGTGTAACTGCATGTGTGTGTGAAGCAGTGTGATGTGCATGTATCCCTGCAGCAATAATGGCTGAGGCTCTGAAATGTTCCCGTCATTCGAAGCAGCTTTCTAACAGCAAAGACAGGAAGCCCTGCCAACAACGCTGTCACAATCAGGCGAATTATTATTATTATTATTTTGTCTTTTGAGAATATCTCACATCGTTGATCAGCTGTGTTTGTGGGAATTCTGCTGATTTCTGTGATTGAAAAATGATCCAGGTGTTATTGTTTTGTCCCCAAACTCCTACAACAACAACTGTGGCATCCAAAATACACACAGAGAAACATGCTCGAGCAAACTCTGCTGCTGTTAACTCAGCTTTTTATTTTACTTTCTCAGTGTCGGCGATGTGTCAAGACTGAGCTGGAGGTGGCAGGCGAAGCAAGTAAGAGAGGAGGAGGGAAAGAGAAAAGGTTATGAAATGAGAAACAGTTAGCAGAAAGAGACAAAACGACGGAGATACAAGAGAGAAGAGAGGGAGAGAGAAATCCAAGAGGAGGAATTAAGGTTGAGAGACGGATGGAGGGAGGCGGAGGAGGGAGGGAGCGACAAAGGGGATGAAGTTTGGGATGAATGGAGCTCAGCGGTGACTGAGTAAACATATTTGAAAGGAAAATGAGGTCAGCGAATTGTGACTGCGGAGAGACTGAGAGAGAGAGAGAGAGAGAGAGAGAGAGAGAGAGAGAGAGAGCGAGCAGCATGTATATTTAATCTTTTGGTCGCTGTTAGAAAAGGCCGTACTCAGCAGGCCTGTCAGATGGCAAAGTTTGCTTTTTAGCACCAATTTCTTTGCTTTCTTTTTTATCTAAAGTAAGTTAGGATGGAAGCAGGTGCAGTGCTTGTATGGGTCCATTACTTTGTGTTTTTAAATACATGCGTTATAAACTTTGGTTGCTTTGTATTGCTGCAGATATGCACATATTGCAAAACATGTCTTTCTCCTAAGTGTGCCGACAAACTCAGTGTGCAAACAGCCAGTCAGGCAGCACTTATATCAAGAAAGCACACTGTGGGTTGGAGGTGAGAGGTTGGAAAAGTGCAAATCAATTTTCCAAGTTGACATTTTATTGAAACAAAAGCTGCTCAGAGGGTCATATGTTGGTCATATACCAGTGGGCTGTAATGATTTGAAAAAAGGTCCAATGTCATGTTCTGAATGCAATGTGTTATTGCTCACATGCAACACGACATTAAACTGACACAATGGAGCTCGACTTGACATTTTGTGCAGCACAAGAGAAAGAGAAAGGAAACATATTGGAGGCCAGTTTCTCAGCTATTTTATGATGTGGAAACATCTGGATTATTGATTCTGTTTAACAGTTTAGAGCACAACATCTGCATTTGTTCAACAGAGGTTTAATTCTATGCATATGTGTCCATATGTCTGGAATCCCTATAAAATATAGCACTGGCTATCAAAAACAAGGCACAAGAAATTTCACAAATCATGTCTAAATTTACTTTAAGTTGGAATAGCCAATTAGTTCACCACAAACAGAAGCACAAAAACAGTTCAGAGCAGAAGCAAAATGCTTCAGGAGCTTCATTTTCAGGGTTTTCTTAATCAAAATCTCTAAATTAGGATTTAAGCCATGTTTCCACCAAGCAGTACAGTGACACAGGGTAACTCGCCAATAAAGTCAATGAAGAAGAGCGAGACTCTTCTCTCCAAAAACAAAAAATTCCCGATTCTTCACCCCTGTTGTTGAAGATATATTCAACCATGGCTGGCATTGTGTTTGTCCTTTATTCCCTGTGTTGCAAAAAAATGACAATTCTGTACACCAATAAACAGACTGCAGGGTGTCTAGCTCCAGCTTTTAGGTGCCAGATCAGAGCGCTAAGTACCCAAACAGAAGGGTGACCAAAAAACAGGACCGTACGCATCGATTATTTTGGTACTATCCAGAACTACTGACAATTGAAACGCAAAAAATTCTGTACTATGCCAAATTGCACCAAACCGAGCTGTGCTGCTGGTGGAAATGTAATGCAGGACTGTCTGGTTTAAGTGCAGGAGATATAGTTTAAATCCTGCTTCACTTTAACACTTAAAATCTTTTTTTCCCAATTGGAGGCATTTTCAAAATAGCGGAGTTAGAAAATGAAAACAATCAACACAAGCAAGAAACGACTTATAAAGCAGAGGCAGAAAGCAAACAGAATAAATGTGAAACATTTTAACAAAATTGCCAATATTGACACTAACTCACAGCAAATTATCCCAGAATTTTTCCAAACTCAATCACACACTGACGCACAAAATCAACCAGCCCTAAATATTGTTTGCCAGTGCGTGTGTTAACTCACTCTGTAATAGACCAACAGTTCAGTAAAACTGCTTCTTGCAAAATAAACACTTTGAAGAAATGAAGAATGTAAAGCCACATTTCAGCCCAGAGAAAGGAAGCTGCAACTCATTTGACACATGATGGACAAAACAATGACTTAACTGTTTTCTTAGTGAGAAAACTTTATGAGAAACATTAAGCTGCCAGAAATCTGTCTGTATTAAATCCACTGCTGTCTAATAATCCATATGTAACCTCATTTCACAGTAAACCAGTCACTGAGCCTTCAGAGGGAGATTAACAGGGTTTACAGAAGAAGAATGACAACAAAATCAAACATTTTAATATCCTCTTTTCCTCTTTTATGTCGCTAACAAACATGATTAGGTATTATGTAGAATAATTTGTGTCAAGCAAACCTTCAATGGATAAACAGAGATAAAAACAAGTTAGCTTACACAGCATGTCAGTCTTCTCTTGATCAATATCATCTAACAAAGAGCTTGAGGTCTGACCTGTCAATGATGCCACACATATCGATCAGTAGGTGACTGTAATTTCCCATTAGCCTCTGCTGCACCATGATTAAATCCACCGGTTGGTTGTCCACAGTCAGCAGACGCATGCAGCCCTGGAAAGTCTTGAAGGAGTTCATGCACTCCTGGCTGCTGCCTTCAGCAGGGCAACCTGCACGGCAGAGGAAACGACACCAGTCAGCCGTAAAAAGAACACAAAGGAAACAGCCCCTGAACATGTCTGAACAAAGCTTGTTTATGCATGTGTTTATCTGTTTATGTCTCTCTCACCCCCAAAGAAAAGATGACTTCCTGTGGTAACGAGAAATGAGGGTGTGGCGTGAGCAGCTGCTCCTTCATCTCCGTCCACAGTGACAATCAGATGTCCTTGTCTGGAGATCAGCTCCACAGAATGCCACTGACCGTCATTCAGAGCTGAGCCTGAGGACACACATACACAAACACAGTCAACTGTACACGCAGATACTGTCTTGATTGCAACCTGATGAAGGTGAAGATTAGACTTGAGTCATTTGCCTGGTCGTGACCGCTTCGTGCCACAGTGAGGTCAGAGGTGCTGCTAAAACCTTGGACTGTCTGAAAAGTGAAGCCAATAGTCTTAAACCTGCATTCTCTCTAAAGACCATTAGGGGGCGACTCCACTGGTTGCAAAAAAAGTCAGATTGTATGTAAGCTTATGAGAAAATGACTTGACTTCTCACTTGATTTATGAACTCAGTAAAACCTCTTCATGAGTTATGGACGCACTAGTTCGTCTCAAGTCTTCTTAAGTGCAGCATTATGTTAATGTTTAAATTATGATCCTATTGACAGTAACATAAACAGTAAGGGAGGGGTTGCTATAAATCATATTTTGCTACCAGGGAATGTCCTTAAAATCTAGGTTAGACAAAGATCCAGTCTAAAGGCGCAGCAATAAGTATTCTCCCCAGTTCCACCCCCTCTTTCAAACACGGTCACTAGTCTCCAAAAATCCAGGATGATGACGGCCACAAAAGCACAAGACGTAAGAATGGTAGTCCACAAACCAGTGTCAATTGGATGGATTGTGGTTCAAACACTTACAAAAACTGGCTGTACTGTGCTGGCTGTGGCCTCGAGGCAATTTATTTCCTGGTTTCTGTTACTAGAAATAAGTTTTTGTCTGCTGCCAGCTTTGTGTCTTTTCACGGAGAGATCAATTCAAGTAACCACTGTATAATTTCAGTCGTTCAATTTTCTTTAATGACTCAGATAGAGACGTGTGAGGTTAGGGTTAACATTAAATTTTAAATCAGAGGTTCAGGTTCTGACTGACCTGCAGTGAGCTCCAGCGGTGCCCTGCCAGACTTGTGGATCTGTAGGTGGAGCCTGGCTTTGCTCAGGTACAGCCAGACCACACCCCCTCGCTTTGGGAGACCAAACGTCAGCAGCAGCCCCGCCTTGTTCCATGTCCGAAACTGAAGCCCTACTAACGTGCCAGTTGGCGACGGCTCTGTCCCCACCGGCAAGCAGAGGAAGCTCTGGGGGTTGGTGAATGTCATGGCCACAAAGACGGGTTCAGCACAAGAAAAGTTCACATTACCCTGAGAAGGGTGGAGAAGAGGGGAAGGGGAAATATATTTAGAGAGGGATTATTACAGCAAAAGAGGGAAAACATGATAACACATGAATATAAATTCATTTCTAAGGCATCCTGATGCCCACAGACCTCATCAGTCTCCTTAAAGAGCAGGAGCTTATTACCATAATGATAATAACTGGGCTTGGAATGAGCACAAGCAGACCTAACCGAGGACACCAATGTCAGCCAACGGCTCTCTGAGGTCAGAGAGGAAGCATGGAGCGCAGGAGGGTGAGAAACAGAAAACAGAGGAAGAGAGAGCAAGAAATAAAAGTGCGATTAAGGGACCACGAGCAGTTGGCCGTCTCTGTGTGCAGGCTCACAGTTCTGAGAAGTAATTGCAGTAAGTCCACTGCCAGGACATCAACAGTGAAATGTTACGCCCCTGGTTCCCTGTTGGGTTTCCATTTTCAGTGGAGTGAGCAACACACAGACACTTGATCAAATCTAAAAGCTCTTTGTGGGGCAGTTACAGCGATATACAGTGACGCAGACTGAGGAGGAGAAGACCGCAAAGATTCAGACGGATACACACACACATACACACACACACACACACACACACGCACACACACGCACACACGCACACACACACATGCACACACACGCACACACACACACACACACACACAAATGGCGGCGGGCTACCTTGCAAGGGTCTGGCTGTCTATCGAGATCAATTTCAATGTCTTGCCCAAAGATACTTCAGCATGTGGACAGGAGGATCAAGGTATCAAACTGACAACCCTGAGATCAGATGATAATCACTCTACCTCCTGAAGGTACTGTTGTACATAGGTTCTATGCAGAACATGACTTCATAACCTATATAGGTGCCCGATGCTGTTGTGAGCATTTATACTCTCTGGTATGTCTATGGCATGTCTACAGAAATAACAGACCTTAGAATGTTGTGATTTAACAATCAGAATCGAGTATTCAACAAAGCCATGTAATAATGTTTTTTATGCTCTCTGATGTTAATTCTTTTTAACCAAGGCCCAGCTCTGAGAACTGGAGCTGCTCCTTGGTTGCCGCACAGTTGCTCACTTTCACTTAGAGATATGTTAAAGGCAGAAAAGAAAATTCACCACATTGCACTAAGTATGATTGTACGTGACTTCTTATGCATGTAAAACTTGCTTAGTTAGTTTTGGTATTTCCCCTCTCTCTGTATATTCTCTCATTATGGGTGTGCACATAAAAGCATGTGTGTCTTTCACAGTTTTTTAAGTTTTAAATTTTGGTGGTCTTTCAAACATGTGGTGCTCTGTGACTGTATTTGCCCTCTGCATCTCACCACTGCATACTGATGACAAGCTAGTGCAAAACAATGAAATAATAGGTATAATTATGCATATTATAATCAATATAATCAAGCACATCAGGTCTCTGACCCCATGAGCCCTTGTGGAAATGCAGCCATGTGCATCCTGTGCATGTGCAAGCAGGGTTAAGTATACAGTCACCACGCCATTTGAAACGACACGTCATCTTCAGCAGAAGATGAAGGCACCCCCCTGGCCAATTAGTAACACGATGCATCATCTATTTAATTTTCATCAGCACTGAACCCGTGGTGTAGCAGTTAGGGCCATTCAGAATGTGAAAATTTGACCTTTTAATTGCAGCGTTCCTATTGGGCCAATCAGTGTTTCTTTGTTAAATGCCAGAACACAGATGCAAACTGTGTCATCATGCAAAATAAGGATGACAATGTGAAATTTTACTGGAGCTGTCAGTTTTGATGGATGCACAGGAGGACAGCAGCTTTATAGTTTGTTCCTTATGGGTACAGTCAAAAAATATTTCTCTTTCCAAAACATCTTGACTTTACTTTGTGAAAAATCAAGGAATTGGACTTCTTTAAAATGTGAATACAACTATTGTGCCTGCTGTTGCCTCTTTCTTTCTTACAGATAAGAAATGTGAACGTGACATGTACAGTTTGTGTAGCTGCGTAATGTTAAAGGACCTAATAACCTGATGGGTTTCATGATAGACATTTTGAGTTCTTAGAGCAAGACAAGCGCAGGTGAAATTAATGACATTAATGATGGCTGCTTCGATTTAAGTGAGCTTGTTCCAGAGGTCTGGTGTTGTGCATGCTCACTCATTTCACCTGGCTTGCTGTAGCACTAAATGGAATGAAGCCATTCGCTGGTCACACCTGTTCTGGTCCTCAACGTGTCTGCTGTGAAATCCATGGATAGATAATTCATCTGTCTAAAGAGAAAGTTTGCATTTATTTGGTCAAAATTCACTGAACGAGATGAAGGATGAGCAGATAGCATAAGGAAAAATGAAGTTTGCACACTGGGTCATGCTCCCGTTCGTTTATTTAGGTACACCATGGTGACATTTTGAGCTGTTGAGCTCGAGGAAGAACTCAACCCCTAACCATAACCCTAATTAAACAAACGGGAGCACTGCCCAGTGTGCAGACTTCATTTTTTCCTTTTTAGTGTTTTGTTATTAGGTTCAGCTCCTGGTATTCATTATGGATGTGCGCACTTTCATTTTTGATGCATGAGACGATACGATATTTAGTATGGGTATTGGTATGATATTGGCTAAAATCACTGAATCTGATATTGGAGAGGGGAAAATGTATTGTCCAATACAGTTTATTAGCCTAAACCCTAACCCATAAACCCTTAATTAAACTATGCATGACATGCTGTAAAGAGTGATGTCAGCACAATACAGACAAGCAGCATGTGTCATGTGACTAAATGGCTAGTTAAGAGGGGGGAAAAGGCTGTATTGCACTGATATCGGTGTCGGCAGATCCTCAATGTTGTCTTATCGTTATTGGACATGAAATGGTGATATCGAGCCATCCTTAAGTGAGACAGATTGGGGAGCCAAAAGCCTTTGAGATGAAAGTAATTACGCCTGAAAAAGTAGTTCTGTACAAATGCTGCTTTCCTAGCTTGAATATTAGCATGAAGAAGAATTTTTTTTTGTTTTGTTTTGTTTTGGGTACTTTCTGTACATTTGTTGAATATGAACAAAAATGTAGACAAACATAATATCTCATAGATAAAGCTATTTGGGGGAAAATGTGTGGGGTTTATGTAACTAATGTATCCAGTGTTGACAAGGGACAATGCAGTAACACTGGTATTGTCCTTCAGTCATCAGAAACATCAAAGTGACACGGTGACTGATGTTGAATTTTAGGAAATGTGAAATGTAGCATATGTGGTCTTGTGACTGTACTGTCTTTTGCAGGTTTGGGACTTTAATGGCCGCTGCCTTCACAGAATGAATGCTGGGCTGGGCCAAGCTGTGCAGACGTCACAGATCTTGCTGCTGAAGAGGACTATACTGGTAATGGGCTGGGAAAGGTAATGTAGACGTGTGTATTTAAGGGTGATTGTTAGTTTTTACTTACCTATTATGCTTCTTTTGTTTCCATAAAAAATATGCAGAACTGAAACTAAAAAAAGGCACAAATTCAAATTTAAGACCTTGGTGAATAACTGCTGTTTTGATGCAGTAACAACCCCATAGACTGTGTATATGACTATGTATGCATGGTGTGTATGAAAGAGACTGCACCTGTCAAAATATGTATGTGTGTGTGTGTGTGCAGGCTTGTGTGTGTTTGCCTCTGTCTGTCCTCTCCTGCTCCCTGTGCCTGCCAAAGACTCTGAGCCAACTAGACATCTGGACTTTAATGACTTCTTCATATTTGTCTATGTGTGTGTGTTTGTGTGTGTGTATGTGTGTGTGTTTCTTTGTATACACATCACATCCTCTCTTCATCTTCATCATCATCATCATCATCATCATCATCATCATCATTTCACACCCAGTGAGCTGAACTCAGCAGTGTGCTATCATCAGGTTATATGATGCTCTCTCTCTCAGTCGATCTTCTGTTCCCCAAATACACACACACACACACAGATGCACACAGTCTTGCTCTCTGGGGTGTCACAGCAGTAAAGAGAACACAGACGACAGATCAGCGGCAGTAAAAGAAAATACTGCTGTTATGACTTTCATCACTCATATCATTTCCTCTTTCTTCAAATCCACCTCAACCACAGTTTAATCCATATAGTGCTGCGTCGCATGGCATCCAATTCAAAGTCCCATTGGCTTGTGCTGCTCATACATTCTCATGCAGGCTGAAATATCCACATCCCACTGACAGACATGTTTCTCAGGCTAAAATCATAGTGCATTGTTTTGTTTTTGCACCTGCAAAACAATTCAAAGAAATGAAAGTGCAGTTAAAAAATAAGCACAAGGTTTAGAATGTAGAGCTCACTGCATGTGTGCAGGACACCCTTCTGACATGATGCACAGGCTGCACTGTGAGGAACATCTTCCATGGTCGTTGCTAACACTCTGCATGTGAGCATATGGACAGCAAAGTACAAATCCAGTGCAAAGAAAATTAAAATTTACAATAGAAAAATACTGCAAATTATTTGGTCACAATAAAATGTATTTAATTGTAATTTATGATTAAATTATTGTTTAAAAAATATTATTATTGTTATTATTATTATTATTATTATTATTATTATTATTATTATTATTATTATTATTATTATTATTATTA
>JAQLOL010000003.1:24143321-24191095 GCA_029783665.1 Naso thynnoides
CACACACCCACACTCTCACACACCCACACTCTCACACACACACACACACACACACACACACACACACACACACACACACACACACACACACACACAGTGTCTAGTGTACCAGCATCCACATTATCTTATTTTTGTTCTAGTCATCGCTCAATCACAGCTTTACAGTAAAAGATACACATGTAAAATAGGTTTCAGTAATTTTTCAGAGTGAGTGTTAGTTGTTGACATAACTGACAGTAAAATTTAGTAATGACACGCTAAGATGTCCTGAAATATCAAAATAATGGACAAGGACAAATGGACATGTACAAAAACAAAGTGCAATTTCTACATCAGGGCACCTCATGGTCTATTATTCTGCTTTTGCACTTAGTTTGTTTGTGGTAAGTAACACATGGTCTGACAGTCACATTATTATCTTTTATCGACTGTGGCATTCAGCACAGGTTTTATGGCTTATGTTACCAGCCAATTTCATATTCAGTGATTTTCATATTCCACAGTGATGCAGAACTGTGGTTTAACTGTTGTCTGGATGTTTGTTTGAGGATTTTAATAGACACTTGCCAGCCAATCAGAAACTAGTATTTTCGATGATGAGGTGTAGAAATATTAGTAAAAGTAATTTACTTGAGTAGACTTATTGAACATAAGCACAGTTTCAAGATACTTGGCATTAGTAATTTCATTTTCTGCTGCCTGCTGGATCCACATGCCTTCAGGAAAATATTACTTTTGACTTTGCTTCATTTGTTTAACAGCCTCAGTTACAAATTTGATCCAGATTATTATAACAAAATACAAACCAACATGATTTAATTTGTGTAGATTAAGCCAGTCAATAATGTAGTTAGTTAGCACCAGTGTTAGGGAGTAACTAGTTACATGTAACGAAAATCTGGTTAGGACCATATAGACTCAACATTAAAGTTGGGGTAGGCAATTTCTTTAGACAAGCTAGCTGTAGCATAAGACAGTAGAAAGCAACTCAGCTGCCCCCTCCCCGTTTTTGCTCCAGGTGATGTTTTGCTCTTTGCAATGTCATCTGTTGCTAAGGAGTGCAGCTTGGAGCAGCCAATAGGAGCACATGCTCTCTGAAATGAGCTGTGATTGGCCAAAAAGTGCCCATCATAATCTTCATTTTCCAAAGCCTGAGTGACAAGTGACAAAGGAGAGGTGACAATGTGGCCAACCTCATCTTTAGGATCAAGCTTACACATTAGTGTTTGAATAATACTGTTAAATGTCCCAAACCATTAAAATTCAGTATTATTTGCATACACTTGTTGTCAGATGACAAACAGGACCTAAATCTCTGACTTTTATTTTTGACCCAAATTTTTATTTATGTCCCTTTACAAGACATCTAATTGTGGATCCACAGTGCTATTATACAAACACATTCCCACAAACATGCTTTTGAGTCATTTTACCTTCACAGTGACCCGCTGGTCTTTCTGTTTAGCCAGGTCGACCAGATTCACTCCGTTGTAAAAAAGGTTTTCCAGACAGCCGTGAAAATGTCTGTGTGACCCGACCGACCTAGGAGAGCCGAGGCCAAGATCAGCTCCCACACTCATCTGTGCAGAGAAAAATAGGAGTGTCACACATCTAAAAAAAGTGTAGAAAAATACATTTTTGTGTGACTACAAGTTGGTGTTTCTCAGTTTGTGCGCCTCTCAGCTACACCTGGTCATGGTCCCATTGGGTGAATGTTGGCTGGATCTGCATCCACAGAGTGTTTTTATCCACGGTGAGGTTGAGATGAGAGCTGTGATGCTCCACAGCGATGTGGTGCCATTGTTGGTCATCTAACAGGCTGCCCAGAGACACCACATGCTGACTGTCGGGAGAGGAACTCCTGCCTGGAGGAGGAAGACAAGGAGTAAGATGAGGATGTGTTGGTGGATAAAGGAGATGATGAGAAGACTCTGAAGGAGAAACCTGTTATCTTTATTTTTAAAAAATGACATAAATAGAGCTGTCAGCATCAAGACATTAATCACATTCAATTAAATGGCCAAGATTAACATAAACATTTTTTTTTTATTTGCTTTAATTGCGTGCTGCTGTTATGTCCCTTCCATGTGCCCTTGGTCAAGACACTGCAGCAGTTTTCTGCTTCCGGCAGGAAGCTACTGGCAGAAGAAAGATAATGATATGCTTCAAAATGGCTTGTGTTTTCTTTTGTTATTCACGTTCCCCCAAGAAAATAAATACAATTCTTTTGACTGTAACAAGGAAGACAGGAGCAGAGCTCACCCACCGCTAATTGGCTTAACTCAAACAACGGTTGTCAAAGGGAAGTGCTTGCCTGCCAATTCAACAGAAAAAATTTTCCAGTAACTCTAAATGGTCATGCATGCTTGATGTACCTTGTATATTTACAATGTTATGTTATTTTCAGACCTAGATTAGCACTTTATGCAATTTTAGAATCAAATACGTACCAACTGTAAACCGCCTGGAGCACATGCAAACCACCGCAGATGAACTTGTAAGTAGGGCAACAAAACAAAATGTCTGTTAAAAAATTTAAATGTTATGAAGTGCTAATCCGAGTCTAAAAAAACATAACATGGTTAACAAACAATTCACAACATGCACACAAGGTTGTTTAGAGTTGCTGTAAAGTTTATTCTGAGGCAGGCTAACACTTCCACTGATTAGGAGTGTTTGAGTTAAGCTAATTAACAGTGGGCGAGCTCTGGCCGTCTTCCATGTTCCTGCACGAGACTTTCGTAAGTGACGTACCCTGTTTGGCAATAAATTCCAAATCAAGTTACACTGATAAGAACTGCTTTACATCATTAACATGGACTTAAAAAATGTTGTGAAGTGCAAAATAACAGAATTTTAAACATGGGATAAAAAAAGCAATAAATCGTGATTAACTATTGAAATTCTGGGATAAATTGCAATTAAAAAAAAATCTTTTGACAGCCCTAAATAAATAAAATAGCAGAGTGAAGATGATTGAAAACTGGTCTTTATGCAACATTTTGAGGTTGCTGATGTTTTTTATTTGCTTTCAGCTTGTGTCTTTTGTTAATTCTTAAACCATTCCCTTCATGTTTGAATTTAACTTTGATTTCTTTGTTTTCAACGACACAGTGGAAAATGCAACCTCGTCCCTTTCCTTCGCTCTTTGTGCATCATATCCCAGTTTACTCCGCATGAACTGACAGCAAAGTACTGTCATACTTTTCAGATAAAGATCACATCTGAGAGCCTGAACTGAATTTACAACAACAAATGAAAAAGTACCAGAAAAGGTAGGTTGTAACACATAATTACCACTATAGGGAGTACAAATAGAGCTAGAAGGGCATAAATAAATGGATCGCTTTCTGCACTCCTTGAAATGTTGGTAGAGCATGAAGTCTTTGCTGAGGCAAGGCGGTGAAAACGATGCAGTCTGTCATTAAATATGAATTAGATATTGTTTGAAGACAATGTCTTCTGTGTGGGAAAAGAGAGAGGAGACAGACAGAAGCTGAGATGGTGTTAAATGTGTTCAGATATTATTGATCTGCCAGACAGGCAAAGCAGAGATAAGAAAGTGAAGGAGACAGGAGAGGAAAGAGTGAAGTGTATCACCCCATTTACAGCTGGTACTGTATTTTAAATGCACTTTTGTTATCGAGAAAGGCATTTAGAATGTCATTGTTGAGATTGGTTCTCTGTTCTCCAGCAAAAGGTGCATGACTGGTCAGCCACTGTGGCAAATCAGCTGTAGGCTATTAACATGGCAGGTGTGCAGTGGCCATAACTATATTGCTACTGTACAGCCTTTCTCTTTACTTTTTCTCTGTCGAGGAAGTGGTCATCTGCAACACTTTTCTTTCAGAAGCAAACACAAAAAACGACTGACACTGTTAGCAGCAATTTCATTTGCAATTACTGTAAAGGCCACAACAGTTAAGCGGTCTCTGTGGATGAGAGCACGGAGTAACAAGTAGTGGGAGCGTATTATTCTGGGGTCGTTTGGCAAAGATGAGTGGATGAAAAACTTCAGAATGAGCCGAAATTTGTTCAGCTATAGTTGTGAGAGGTTTTGGCCTCTGCTGTCATGGAGGAATACTCCGCTACAGTTGCCCGTATATATGGAGAAGCGAGCAGCAGCTGCACTATGGCATTATGCCAAAGGGTCTGGGTAAAGGACATAGTGGTCACGGGTCAGAGCAGCATGATGTTGCGTGTGCGGATGTCTGCATGTTTTACGGATTGTGTTTACACCCACACCCAAAATGTGGATTAAACTTTCTGCAATTTTCATACCAGATCAACTCTTCCAAGTCAATATCTGCTCATTGCAACTAAAACATTATGAACTTCCTTATGTATTAATGCACCTTTTGTTGAAGCTCTTATGGTTCACACTGAGTAAGTAAACAGTTATGAAGAGGATGCTTATGAATATTTAAACAACAAATTCATGTAACATTTGTATGCGAACCGTATTGACTGTGCTAAAGTCTGAGAACAACAGAACCAAAGAATCCACAGCAGAGACAGATTACGTAACAGCAAATACAGATATTTTCAGACTAAATCAGACTTGACACAAAAATCTATCTCTGCATTTTTTACAAATCGGCTACATCTTTTGTTGTAAGTGAAAGCCACATTTGAGACGACACAAGTACTTTAGTTTTAGTTATTAGAGAAAAAATAACACTGCTCACTCTATATCAGACTTAACTTTGATGCTGGAGCTATAAACTATCAAACTGGATGAAAAAAAGCATTCACACTATTGCAATACAGCCTTTATATATATACAATGTTAGTGAATAATGAATGTAAGTCCACAGAGTGCAGCCTGTACATTGCCTTCCACTGTTTTGTTGAATATACAGATACGTTCAGATACATATCACTGTTAACCAGTCATCATTATAGATAAGTCTGTGACCCCATTCATTATCACTGATGTTCAATAAACAAAATATTTTAGCCTCTTTAGTGCTCTGCTCAGGCGCCACTGCACAATCTGAGTCTTTCCATGATATGAGTACATCTTACATGGGCAAGTGTGGCTCAACTAGAGGAGACTTCACAACACAACAATGAAATGCAACAATTTATTTAACAAAGGGTTATGATGCAGACTCAGTTTTCATGCCAGGAGTGTGTCTGAGCCTGCCCTGGCAGAAAGTCCTGAGTCCTCTGGTGGAGGGTGGGATTAGGGTGGTGGAAGGTGCCTGTGAGATAATCGAGAAGAACAACGAGGAGAAGAAAGAAGCTGCTATCTGTCTGTTTGTACCGATGCTTCACATAGCTCTGCTGTCAGGAGACACATCTGTCCTCAGCAGCGAGAAGCAGGAAGTAGGTCACGCTGTCCCGTGTCCACTCATGATGATAATGTAATGCGATTTCAAGCAAAAAACATTTATTTGTCTCTTTCCATGATGAATGGTGGGTCAGAATCTCAATCACAGCACAATATAACAACATTTATGTGATTATTAAACAGTTTTTGGAGACATTTTTGGATTTCAATTGTCTTACTCAGCCAGACTTCTCTGCACAGTAGGCGAAATGCCCCATGGCAATGTCAAGACCGTTCTCACGGATTGAGGAATGAGGAAGGGTTGGGGAACATCTTCCTCTCAGAATCAGCCAAAATGGAGGCAATGCCGGGCCAAGAAAATCAAGTCCACTCAGTGGAGTGGACGGACTCTCTGGTCTGGGCCCAGACTATTCACTTGCTTTTTCACAAAAAAACAAAACAAAACAAAACTCAGAACTTTTACTTTTTTATGACCAGAGAAGCTGATAAAAGTTTCTCTGCAGCCTTTTTACTTGTTGCAGTGAGGCTGTGTGTTAGATCATTACAGCCGGCTCCCCAGAGGCAAAGTCACCTAATCATCTGCTGTCTGCTTTTGCATTACGGTTCTTTGCTTCAACTCGAAATCTCATTTTGTTGGGGGACATTGACAGGTCTTATCAGATGACAGCCTGCAGTAAATGTTCAGCATTTTCATTTTATTCCGTTCAGCCTAAATGATTAAGTGATACACACTATCAGTCAACACACATGTAAAGTGAAGCCTGCGAACCTGCTCGCAACAAATGCTTCTGCAGAAAATTTTAGAAATCTTGCGTGTTAGAAGACTTTTATTCTGCACAGGTATGCTATGCACAATTTTTCTCCCAAAAAATATGATGTATAAAGGCATACAGAAGTAATCCCTCTTAAACAACATTAATGACCCATTAGAAATGTGTAATTATCTGCAACGATGCTGCCCTCTCCCTGTGTCTTTTTTTTTCGTTGTTATTTTGCATTTTTCAAGACATTTCTGGGCCATGTGGCCTCTTCCTCCATGAGTGTGCAGCTGAGGTGAGGCGCAAAAATGTAAATAAAGTTAGATAAAATAATGAGTGAATGGGGACGAAAAGAAACGCTCTTGCACAGTATAACTCATGAAAAGCCTGTCCACAAAGTTCTTACTCCAGTGAAGTTCCTGCTGTTTAATTTTGTCTTTTGGGAGACTTTTTAAGATCAATAGAAGACTCGTCCACCTACTTGTACCGTCAAATTGTTACAAGGAAAAAAAAAAAAGCTAAATCCATCGGTTGTAGTTGATTCCTTATTTTTATTTTTATTTATTCATTTATATAATTGTGACTTTCAACAAAAAACAGTCCACACAATCAGCTGTCTTTAAACGTCAGCAACAGTCAGCAAACCACTGCAATAAATTTGAAAAAGGTGTATTTTAAGAAGCCTTCAAAACACTCAGACTTGAAAGAACAAGCAACTGAATGCAGCACCAACATCTGGTTCAAGCTCCGCCTCTTTTAACTCCAGATACAGATAATGACCACATTTACATGCACAGAATATTCTGATTACTGAGCTTACCCTGCTAACGGTTAGACCAGAGACAGGCCTGCTTACATGGACAACGACTGGTAGTATCCTGCTCATATTCATGTACATGACACCCTGTAACTCCTGCTACCCAGCTGAAGTAGCTTTGCCCCGCTAGCTTCCGCTGAAGATGCATCTAATTTCATCCTGTGTGAGTGCCCTGCTTTTTGCTATTTTACAACACTGAATGCTATTGCAAACAACTATGTTTCTTAACATCTTACGTGCTGGAAGACAAGAGCGACAGGATGAAGACACCCAAAGTTAACCACAGGGAGCATACAAGCCAGTAAACGGTAACTTCTGACAACAGTTAATTTATTTGCTTCTAAAATTACAAGAAGCGCTTATCTGAGTCTAAAAATTAACATAACGTAATAAAGAAACAAGATACAACAAGCACACAAGACAATTTAGAGTTGCTGTAAGTTTGCTCTCTTGCTCTCTTTCTTGTTACTGCATGCATAATGTGTGCACAGTAGTTCCTGGAGTAAGGTGTATACATGTCTGAGTATTCCGGTTAATTTGGGCGTAACTCAGCTATCATATTTGGGTTTCTCAATATGGGGTTAAAGGGGTATGGTGTTTACATGAGTCACAGCTTTACCGGAACACTTCAATATCCCGTTTAGTAACTGGAATATTGTGTTGACGTAAACGTGGTCACTGACTCACTCATCCCTGACAAACATGGCGACTGAGTCTCCGGAATGAGTAAACTGTGGGCTGTTAAATCACGTCGATGAAGCGGAGCTGTCTCTGTCAAACATGAGCGTGTTGTTTTTTGGATGAAGGATAATTTCTTTAACGAACTCAGACACCTTCTGATCAATCACATTGGCTGGACAGAGTGAAGAACATAGTCTGCAGTACTGAACAGGACTCAAAGGCTAATGTTTACTGAGACAATGGACTGATCCAGAATGAGTCATCGTCTCAGGGCACCCAACATCTGATTGTATGGGCACAAAAAAAAAAAAAATGTTGCAGTGCTCAAAATTCTTGATTCTACTTTGTGAAAACCCAAAAACCAAAATAAATAAAACTGAGCAAGACCAGACTAGAAAATTTGACACATTTCTGGAGATTAAAGTCTCATCAGTCTGTTACTTAGGATGGAGGCTCCAACAGCAATTGACCCTCCAGGCAAAGCAACTTTAATTCAACCACAAATCAATCTTCTCTATTTCACCAGCTTCTTCCTGAAACTCTGAGCTCCACTTGACTCCTTTGGGAGGAATCTGAGCCTTTTCCTTCAGGTCATAAATGAATCCCATAAACTCAACAGATCTAACTCTTCAGAGTTATTCTGCGTGCGATTAACATACACAAAGTGAAAAAGACAACCTCCCCACATACCTGCTCTGTCTTATCAGTCATTTTGTCTTGTCTGTATAATGGACTCCTATAGGTATCATTGTCCTCTAAATGAGTTTTCTTTTTATTTAAATGGGCTTTTTTATGGGAAAGAGATAAACAGAGTTTTACTCTGTCTTAATTCTTGCAATCTTTCCTATTTAGCAAACAAACTGCAGCCTGAATCCACAAAACAACTGAACATTGTTCCCTCATATATTTACTTCACTAAATATTCCAGTGCCAGAAAAATGTGAGCTTAATTATAAACCATTGAGCCACAGAACTATAAACATTATGATGAATTTGCTGCAGTGAGGAAATGTGATTCTTTAGGAGAGCAAGCATATAAATTTTAATAAGCCGGCATATTTATTCAAACAATTTTGACAGCTTCGGGCAAACAGAGTTTATTCTGTTAAACGCTGCTGAAGACTGCTAAGAGGGAACAGAACTCTTCTAATGGGGCCAGACCGGCACACGCTAATGAGAAATGAATGCGGGTACATGTGCAAATTACTTACATTTATTTTCAAACTTGTGAATAGTTACATTAGAGGAAATGGAATATGAGAGGATTGTATGTCATCTTTAGTTTCATAGAGCAAAGATCATTTCACAGGTTAATCAGTCTGATTGCTGTAAACAGTTGAAAACTCCTCTGTTACGCGTGCGTAATGTGGATAGATGCACAACTTTCTCTGTCCTCGCACTGTGAGAGGACAACGTGAAAAGAAAGAAGTTAATAACGTGTTTTAACGTTCACCTCACCCCTAAACACTTTGTCTACTGTGTCAGAAAAAAAATCGCTTTTCCCCTGTCTGTCTGTCTTCTGCACCTGTGATTCATTGGACAAAAGCAGTGATCAGCTGCTCATAACCATGAATTAATATCCATGAGGTGCTTTGCATTGATTGTTCATGGTTGAATGTGGGTGTGGAGAGGGCGGGATACGGGGCTGATCCATCTGCACAATTTTCCAAGTTGTTTTTGGAGGTATAAAAGGAAGTTGCGCACTTATAAATCTTTTATAAATCTGAAATTTTTTGGCGTCCGTACACTTCCTCATTTGTACGCCCGCAAACATTTAGTGTGGATTCTACGCACAGTTTTAAAAATGAGGACCCACGTCCTTTCATCCTGGGTTTGATATCCTGCTGGGACAGGACCTTTCTGTGAGGACTTTGCATGTTCACCCCATGTCTGCATGGGGAGAACATAACACAGTCCAAACACAAGCAGGTTAATAATAACAGGTGTGAGAGTGAATGGTTGTTTGTTCTATATGTCGGCCCTGTGATGACCTGGTGACATGTCCAGGGTGTAGCCCGCCCTCGCCCACTGTCAGCTGGAATCGGCTCCAGCTCCCCCGCAACCCTGCAAAGGCTAAGTGGTTACAGATAATGAGTGCATGAATGAATGTTTTAGTTTTAGCTTTTCATATTAGAAGAGTATCAGCTGGTTTATTGATGCCCTTATCAAACTCATTATTGAACCATGTATGAGGCATTGCAATTGAAAGCCATTCAGGCTAAAGAAATTGTTGGATGTGGCCCAAGAATAGGAATTATATCACTAGTGGGGTGAAATGGCAAGCAAACAAAGCTCAGTCCAGAAAAAGGGTGAATCGTGTTGACCTGGGAAGAGCAGCCCGGGTTGAATGTTGAGTTTACAATGCACAAATGCTACAGACTCTTCCTTCAAATACTGCTCAAGCAAAGACATTTCCATTGGCTCCACTGTATCTCTAAATGTGTTCATTTTAATACCTTCCTTAAAACAATACTTAATGCCACATCATATTCACTCAGACACTTATAACAACTCGCTCTCTTTGTCCCCATAATTTCTACAGATATCGTTAGATGTGTCTTTAAATTTAAATCACCTCCAAGAACGGAGCAGTAACTTCCCTGCGTCTCCTGAATTATCTCGAGGAGCTATCTTTCAAAAAACCTTTCATCAATAAATGATGACTGCAATGTTGAAAAGCAACAAGAAAGTAGAGAAGAAAACAAAAGATCATGCACAGAACTGATTTCCTGTGTTTGGCTCTCACCTCATCACTCCTTAAATCCACAAACATCAAACTCAGATTAACAGAGATTAAGATCTGACTAACTTTTCCAAACAAGACGCAGAAGTCAAAGGCATTTATTCTACTGTGTAGCACCTCAGACCACAGAGAGGATAAATTGTTCAGTGTATTAAGATCCATAAATTTAATCCACTTACTTCACCTGCAGGCTGGTACCTTTAATTATGCATAGTTAAATTACAAAAGTAATACAGAGGTCCGCTTGAAGGACGATCTCTCATGAAATGTGATTGTATGTGGTGTTGTTTAGCTCATGTCTGCAGGATGGATGGATGTGAACTCAGTGCAGCTGAGCGCATAAACTGTGCAACATGAGCTCAGCAGTTTGGATCCAGCCAAAATGAAGAATAGTAAAACAAGGTGGCACATAAACAGATGGCCTGTGGGTGGAAATATTCCTCTAATGCCTGTCTGAATATTAAGTTTTTTATTGCTACGTAAATCAGCAGCAGGAAAAAAAAATTTAGATGCCAAACAACAAACAAAGTGGAGATGAGTTCAGCTAAAAAACATTAGCACTGCAGCGATTCAGTATATTGCACTTTTGTAAAGTTGGAGAACTCAGAAGAAAGGGATGTAAAGACAGAATAGTCAGCAGATACTGAGATATCTGGACTTTTTGTATTAAGTATGGGTCCACCTCCAAAAACACGGGATCCCACATTTCCCTGGATGGAAGATGTCATCCTCAGGGTTATTTTTCAGACTTTGGAAAGCTCCCTCACGGTAAAGAAGACATTAATGACAAGAATACTGCATTTTATTTTTTAAAATCAGCATAGCAGTTAATTCACAGCAAGCGAATACTGCAACGGCTAACAAACAGTGGCCGACAAACCAGAATATTGTCCAGTAAAAGATCTTTGCAAAGGCATAAAACACTCAGCAATGTTCTGCAAGCTCAAAGATTATTGATATTGGTAAACACCCAATTTCAGACAAATCAGAGTAAAGAGATTTATAATATGCATCATAGTAACACAGCCCTCTGCATCTCTGAAACTAAACCATGAAAGAGTTAAGTGTGTAGAAAAGGTTTCTCATACAGTTACCAAGATATTTGCTTCATCTGTAAAGTTGACAACATTCAAAAATGTGTCTGATCAATTGGAAAGCGGAGACAGGTACCTGTTTAGTAATCAACAATGACTTTGAGCAACCATGACATTACATTCACGGGGATTTTAATAGTTGTACCTTTTCGGAGAAGCAGGAGAAGCTTTCCTTTCTCTAACTCCACGGTGAGGCTGTGCTCGCTCTGTCCCTCCGCATGCAGCAGTATGCCAGAGTTCCTCACAGTTTTAAATTTTAAAGAGATGCTCTCCCTGTTCATCTGCCGAGGCCTGGGACTCAACCTGTAGAGAAGACTGCTGCGGCCATCGAAGCTCACCACCTCAGAGTCTGAAACACAACAAAAGCACACAAGACTCACATGTTCAACCCTGTAAACTTGGATATTACACAGTGTCCAACTGTCTTTAACATGTTTTTGGCCATCCAGTTACATTCTAAGATATGCAGTTTTGGCAAGTAGTGGAACAAATGTGCACACACACAAGCATTCATACCTACACTCATACAGTTGAGAAGGTTCGAAGAGAAATGTCTTATTTTTTTACCAACCATAACACAGAGAAAGTACTTCTTAAAGGTTCAGAGCTCAGGATTTCATGGCATCTAGAAGGCTGTGATCGCAGATTGCAACCAGTTAGCCTCAAACTTTCTTTTTAGGCGTGTAGGTGGATGTATAGCACAGAACTTCTACCCACCCATACATTTAATAACAGTAAATCTTAAACCAGAAGGCTAGAGATTATGCAGGTTGTGGCAAATCTGCAGGGCTGTTTCACAAACCACATCTATTTAAATCTCCATCCTGAACTGTCTCATTCTACAGTTCTCTGTTTGTAAAGGCCAAACAACACTGTGTTTGTGTAAGAGATTCTTCATAAATCTTTTTTTTTAATACTCATGATAGATCAAATCTCTGCATCTTCACCTGATGAAAAAGCTGTTTACCACTCCAACCAAATGATGATAAATTTGAAAAAAAAAAGAAACTCATAAATAAAGTCATTAAAGCTGGACCAGTGTAAGAAAAGTCTTTCTGTGCATAAACTGATCATGACTGATCAATGTGCCATCTAGTGTAATAAATGTCGCATCAATCATGTTTATTCAGCTTGCTTTTCTCCCAGTCTAACTTTTTGATGTGTTGTGTTTGATCTGGTTGTTTTTGCCCTCTTCACCACAGCATGCTTTCTCCCCTAGACAGGAGTATCAGACAGAGTAGTCCAGCCCTTCTTTTTATTGGTTGGATCCGATCATGCAGATCACAGTCACCAGTGTGATGAATACCTTTGTGTCTTTATATTATTTGCCTTGCTTTGTGATGATGATTTAATGTGAAGGTGTAGCATCAGATTGGTGTGAAACTGCTGGACTCAATTTGCCCCCAAGAACAGATGTTTTTGGCAAGCTGTGTATTGCATTTATTGCTTTATATTTTCCTTATAAATTCTCATCAATGTTTACAATTGTTTTCTTGTATTACGTATTATATATTTGTATGATGTTATTTGTTTTAACTTGAAGGCAATATATTCATTTTCGTGTCTTTGCTCCTATGTGGGAGTTTCAGGAAGTGTCACTCAGCCCTGCTCTGACTGCTCCAGCCTGAGTAGACTGACTCAGTTATGTAAACCACAATCACCTGCATGAGGTATTCACCTGCGCTATAGATTGCTTGCCTGCTGCTATAAACTGACAATTGCCTAAATAAGATCACTCAACCCAAACACTGCATATTAAAGTTGCCGGGAGCTTTTAATACAGTGTGCAGATCCTTATCTGCTTTCTAATACTCAGCTTGTTTTTCATGTTCACAAACATCAGGGTAGTTTTAAACGCTGTGAACCAAATGCAGGTTTTTCTATGGGACAGCAAGCAGTGCGGTCAAGCACAAACAGATGTAGACACATAATGGAGGAGCTAATATTTAAGCTGGTGTCTGGATTTGTGAGAGGCAGATTATAGACCATGGAGCATCAGTCATGTCACTCTAAAGAAAATGATACACTAACATTGCCTGTCAGGGTGCTGAGTGTTGCTGTGCTGCAGATCGCACGCCTACAGTGTCGCTATCGAAGCATCAAATTGAAAATGTCAGCTGAGATGCATCAATTATTCTATGCAGTGCACCGTGCCTTTACTGCTGACAGCGACGCGGCAACAGTAAAAGCCTAACATTCAAATTATTTGTAAGGAAAAAGCTTTAACACTGTTTTTTATGACATTGTTGCTTCCTGTTCCTCATCCCCAATTAGTCTTGTCTGAATTGTAAACATAAAAGGTGAGTTTCCATCAGTACTCTTATGCACAATTTAAATTTATGAATTCAACTTGCTAGAAGATTGAAATAAAAATCGTTTTGCACTTGGGTGAGAAAAAGTTTCTGTGTCAAAAGATAGAAGATGCAGAAGAGCTAATGTAGCAGATTTGTTTAACAAAAAATGCAAAGTGGTTACATTTTCCAGCAAAAGGGAAATAAAAAATAAAAAAAGAGATGAAGCATCAGCTGAGCTGTGTGCTGCACGTGCACCCTCCTCTTCTTTGTGTCAGCTGATTAAAAATGCCAAAGGAAACGGCTGGATGAGAAAAGACAAATCCATTCATTTAAATAAAAACCTGAATGCCATCTTTGGTTGTGGAAATGCCACCATGTGTCAGGGTAACTAGAGCACAACTAATTATGTAATTTCAGTGGAGTCTAAACCACTGAGCATGAACATAAAACAGTGGGAATTGTCATTGTTGTGGGACAAAAATGAGACTGAAGAGAAAGTGGATATGTGCTCGTTCAAACTGCTGCTGAGCAAATGTAATTTTCTCCTTAAAATTCCAAACAGTTTAGGATTCTTTAGAAGTTGAATTTTATTTTTGAAAGCTACGGTATTTCTGGGCTTTTTGTGCCTTTATTATTGATAGGACTGCTGAGGGATTGGACAGGAAATGGGGGAGAAAGAAAGAGAATGACATGCTCAAATGGCTACAGGGTGGAATTGAACCTATGGCTGCTGTAGTGAGGAAACAGCCAATCTACAGGGGCACATGCTCTACCAACTGCTCTACCAGGGCACCCCAAGTTATTGAAAAAAAAGAGGAAAAAAAAGAGGGAATGGAATTAAAAGACAATTTTACCTCCCACAATAAATTCTACAACATGTTTTAACACGCTGACCAATAAGAGGACAGCACACTGCACAAATGTAAACATGTCGAAGTAAACAAGAATGATGTTGCTGGTGCTGTGAGGTGAAAATATAAAACAGAAGACAGGTCACAGTCCTTTTTCTTTCATTTTCAGGCATTTCCAAACACTTGACAGTCAGTATTACTGAAAGATGGTGAGCAATAACTGGTAAGGGACCAATGACAAGTCACAGAAATGATTTATGACTCTATTATTGTTTCCGAATGTGACACAGTGACCATCGTAACAGTCAAAAAGCCATGTAGTCTGTATCTAAACTAATTCTTTTACTCAAACTTTGAAAACTTTGTTTGGTATTATAAAAATATTTAGAAGTGGAAATTCAAACATACAGAGAGAATCTTATGTCCCATTCAAATAAGTGAAACTAGGCGTCAGTATTGTTGCAGGTGTCTGATTCAGTTTATGTCTGTTAATGGAGGATTAAAAAAATTGTAAAAAAAACTGACTGTAAGGACATCCATAGATCTCCAGTCTGAGGCCAATCCGACCGTTGGGATTCCAGTCGAGGGGGGTCAGGCGGACGAAGCGAGCGATCACTGGGTGCTGCAGCTTGTGCTGGATCACACTGTCGGCGTTATTGTTACCAGGAAAAGCCTGCAGAAACACAGCAGCAGTGAGTTAGACATTTGTCTGGCTTTCCTTCCCTGCACCATAGAGAGAGCTGTGAAATTCCCCCTCTGGATCTTTATTGTAGTCAAGCTCACGACTAAGTAGGTGAACAAGTTCTTAAATCTTTTTATTGAAGTTATAGTGCAATCAATCCCCGAGGCCTTTGTGAGAAGCAATGCATTTGATTTTCCACTTAATGAGGAGAATATAGTGGAGATAGTTCCACGTTCCTGGTGAATGGTTCCTCAATCAGGTAGAAAATTAGATTTGCGAAGTACTGCTTGTAGTTTTATATCTCACAGATGCTTTGGTAAACACTTGGTCCATGGAGAATAAACATTTATTAACCTCTGCGATCCCAACACACACGTTTTTTTTTACCTTTAAGCTTCAAGTTAGACTGATTTCTAGCCTTTTTATCAACTTTCTTTATAATTTTCTCTATCTCTAATCTACTTTCATTTTGTCTCTCCAGGCAGTGCTACTTATTTTGACAATGGCATTGACATAAAATAGTGTTACATAAGAAAACAATACTCTAATTGTTTCCCAGTCAGGGTGGTGATATGTTGGTGACTCAGTGCCTGTCCCTACTAATTTATCTCTGCTTCTGATTTTTGTCATTTCATTCCTTTATGTCCCCAGTAAAGTGGAAAAATGTATTGTTTCACTTAAAAACTTTATTCTGTACATCATACCTTTAGTTTAGTTTATATGCAAACTCAAACCATAGAACTACTACTACTATTAAATTTCAGCACTGATAGTGCAGACAGGGTTGCAGGATTACTTAGTGAGTGATGTTTTCTTCAGCTGGAGAAAATCTACAAAGCTGAAAAGTCCTTGAACCCCAACTGGCTCCTGGCTGTTGGTCTGGAGCTGATCCTGCCTTCTGATCCTCTATGAAAGATTGAATTTTGAAAAGGATCAATACTTATGACATTAAGAGTCTGATTTAAAACAATTGGTAGTGTCTGGTCTTGAAGGACAATACTTTTGTCTCAACAGCTCCCCTCCATCTTTCCTACTCTGTGATTTTTGACCAAAGAAACGTGGACTTTCTCTTTAGAAGAGTGAATTACTTATACCTAGAGACTTAAAAAAGCAGTCCGAGATCTACTCAAGTATACACATGGTTGAATTTCGGCATTTGTAGAAGATAGGGTTGATCTGTGCTAATGGTCAGAGGTCAAAGATAGCAAAAATAAAGAAATAGACTGACATGGTCCTTTGCAAGTTAATCGGTGCATAATCTAAGTACAAAGTAAAGCACAAAGGAGTTGTATTTTGTCTTTTAATTATTCATCATGCATTTTGGGTGTAACATGACTTAAACCAATCAGTGTGTCTTCTTTCAATTCCTTTTAAAACAGATGTGCCTGCACCTGGGTTACTGCTGTTTAACTGATTGTATCGAAAGATGGAAAAGTAAACAGTTTTATGCTGAGTAAAAAGAATTTATGGTTTGATGGTGATTTTTGTCATTGTTTTGTCTGAAAGACTTTCAACTGACGGCATTTACCATCAACACTGATTGGACCTCTACATAAAATGCAGTAAATTTTCCCTGTAACAGAATCTATGGTCATCTGTCCTATGAGGAAATCTGTGATTTATTTTGGCACTTAAGGATGCTATATGTCCTGTTCAGGGGAGTGTAGCTTCCTAACACATCTGCTCTTATGGATGTGATGAGAGAAATAAGGAGAGAAGAGCAGGGGAAAATTAGAGAAGGAGAGTGTTACTCCACCTCACAAACTCTGGCCTCTAAGCTTTAAAGAAAGAGAGGTCCTGGAGGAATTGTGACTGATGAGCAGCTCAGCAGTTGAGTCTGTTCCCCGAAAGCCATAATAAACCCAGCTGACTAATATGTGGAGCTTTGGAAGGACTTTTGAGACATGCTGCGGATTTATCCTGATTTATGCTGAGTGTGAAATCAACAAGCTTTTAAGCCGTGATAAGCCCTTTTCTGTTCTGCCTCTCTGAAGGAGTCTCAGCCTGACATCAGTTTTACCCTCACTGTGAGAGTCTTACCTCTCATCAACTTTAAATGGAAGCTGTTTGCTGCAGCCGCACTGTAATGGGGAGAATTTTCTGTCCGTACCAGCAGCTGTGAGGTAATGGTTGACAGCATTTATGTGCTATCTAAGAGTAATGTGGTCAACACAGCATGTGTGGAAGCCTCTAGGTGAAAAAAAAAGAATTGCAAAAGGAATTGTGTGAGTAAATGAGATGCTTGTTACCTTAGTTTTTGTAAATTTGAATAAACTGGAAGGATTTCATTGACTTAGATTTTTTCTCTGCACAGTAGCAAAGCTCATTTGTAAAGGAAAGTGAAAGCTGACTTCCCTCCGAGCTGTAAAGCTCTTGTGCATCACTGTGCCAATGTTCTCATAGTACAAGGAGTTTAGTTATCTAATCTGATAGAACTCACTTATTAATAAAGGAGGATGATTAAAATAACTGGAAAATTTCTCTTACAAATGTTGTATGTGCCTGATGCTGTGTGCTGCATCCTCAAACCAATGTTGCCATTGCTCAGTAAATATTATTCCCCAGTCCCCACAGAGACCATCAGTTTTTAATCAGTGTCCCCATGAGGATATCAAAGCCAGAGTTTGTGCTTTTGTTTGCATCAGTTGGTAATCTCCTCACAGAGATATTCAAGTGTGTTTAACTGTAACTTGACACCTTTATACCAACGAAACGAGTGGATGTAAAGGGCCACAAGGACTTGCTGAACAAAGTTATATAACTTTGGTTGGATAACTTTACAAATCTTGCAGTCTGAGCAAGAGAGACAAAGTGGTCCCACCTGCCTCTTTTCCAAAAATACCAAGCGTCAGTTCTAATGGCTGCTTATGGGAGAAATTGGTCAACTCTTGTCACAATGAGCCTTACTGAGCCTAAAGTGTAAGTCTGACTGCTTCCAAACCTGTATCACAAAATGTCCTCCTGTTTTCTGATGTTTAAAGTGTAATTTGGCCAGAGTTGTGGAATTCACTATAAGTTGTTTCTAGGATTTTTAAATTAATGTTTCACTGCTTCTCCACTCAAGTGATGACATCACCCACTCTAGTCTCCTGAGGATTCCACAATACATACCGCCTATAAAATCTGAGGAGGAAAAAAATGGCATAAAACTAAAATTGTAATATCTCAAAAATGGTAAAAGATAGCAAAAACATATGAATACAAGATTATTAGTTCAAAATCTTCTGTCTTGTTTAAAGTTTGAATGAAGTCCATAGCTAAAACTATGTGGAAGCAGTACCGGCTCAAAGAAGGGTGGGTTTGATAAATTTTTTTTACATGTGCGCTCAAAGCTGCGGCATGAGTTATGCACTGAAATTTGGTGACAGAGGAATAAAAAATGTGTTCCTGTATGTGCTTTGCACATCAGGCACACAAATGATGGTTTCAGTGAACAGCACACATCCAGCATGACTTCTTTTTTTTTAAAATTTTGAATTGTCTCAATTGCATTGTTTCTTTCTCTTGTGTTTTTGTTCCTTTGTGTTTTTTCTTTTCTTTTTCTACTTTGTAACATGGGTTTTGAAAGGTGCTATGATGAATAAAAATTGACTCACTTCCTGTTGAGACTCCACGTTTATAATAAATGTATAAATGTCTTGATCATTCAGTCAAACAATGCTGATCATCAAGAAAAATGTATGAAATTTATGTCAATGTACATGATGTACCTGATGAATTAAATTTTGTCCCTATTTTATAAAATGTGCACTTCCTTTGGCAAGAAAATATTAAAGTTTATTGAACAAATCAGCTGAAGATAATGAATATGTGAACAAAACATTTACTATCTGCAAATAACGAGCTCAAACTTTTTTGGCAATGATTACAAGAACATTTTGGTTGTTTTGTGGTGTAGCAGCAATTGTTTTTAATTTTTGACATGAAAAAGAGGTTTGAATATTGAAACTTATGATGTGTGAATTCTATTTAGCTGCTGTTGTTTCAGGGTCCTTAAACTGCGCACTGGTATCACACTTGCACTCACAATACAGGAGAATTATTGTCATTGTTTGCAGTAACGCCTGTGCTCTTCCTGCTGGGACAAGTCAACATGTCAGCAGAGACAAAGACTCTTTTCTCTGGTTATGTTTTGATGATGCAGACTCACTTTTCTCCAACACTGACAAATGAGCTCAGCTACTTTTCACCACAGTGTGTTTACCATATAGTTTTAGTACAGTGCACTCACCCCTATACTGTCTTCCTGTCGATACTGTCTCCAGTTGTGTCCTGTGTCGCTGAACATCAGCATGTAGGCCGTCAGCCAATCAGAGCTGCCATAGCGACCTTGTGTAGCAACAGCAGTGATTTGTGTCCGCTCACCCAGGTCGACCTCCAGCCACTGATACCTGTCTGAGCTCAGAGGAGACCAGCCTCCAGCTCCTGCAGGCAGAGAGAGAGAAGGGAGGGAGAAATACACCTTTATACTATCCAAAGCATCATGTTCAGGCTTTTCATTTTGAGATAAAAATCATATCTGGATCATTAAAAATAGAATGAAAAAACCCCAAATATTACCATTTCACACATTTTTTAAGCCAGTAATGAAAGAAAATGACATTACTGGGAAAAATTTAAAAAAAGATTTATTATAAAAAGTTGATTAAAACATATTAGACTAAGCTATGTGTACAGATCTGCTGAATCCTTCAATCACTCAGTTAACCAAAATGCAAAAAAAAAAAAAAAGAAAAAAAAAAACATTTCAGAAAAATCCCAATTTAAACAAAGTTGTTGTCTTATGTTTATGTTTTAGTAGATAAAACCTTTATAAGTATTGTGGATAAAGCCAATCTTAGAAGAAGACAAATTCTACTAAACTTAGTCACGATGCAAACTTTTTCATAGTTTCAAAGCCCTGAGCACAAATGCTTTATCATCTCCTTTCTTTGATGTTTAATTTGGAGCAGTCAAAAGAGTTTAATCTGCAGCTTAAGGGCTGTTCTGTGCATAATACACACTGCAGCCGCGGCATTACGGGTCAACACTGCGAATCTCATACAAGATTAAAGTGGCCAGTTAATAGCAGACCTTCATATAATCTGAGTGCCAGGGCAAAGAGGCATAAGATGGAGACACATTCAATAATTAAAATGCCAGAAGGTATGTTCGTGTTTGTGTGCGCAAGAAGTGCTGAATCATACCAAAGTGACATTTCGCTGCCACATTATCATATGGACAGATGTTACTGGACAGCTCTTTCTGCTTTTATAAGGACATTTGACATTTTAAATTGTATGGTTGATCAGCAGTTGGTCTCTGCCTCTTAAAGAACCAACCAACCGATTTTTGATTTTTCACCAGATTGTCCTCTTCTCTTTGTCTCTTCTACAAATGTTAAAAATTGGACCATGTGTATACTTTGGTAGATCTCAGACTGCATTTTTAAACCCATTCACTAACAATCATGTTAAAACACGGTGAAAATACTATAGGACATGTAAAGGTTGCTGGGTATCTAAAGAGAACGTCTGCGTTTATTTGGTCAAAAATCGCTGAGCGATAGAGAGAGAGGGGAGCCGGGAGTCATTGAGACAGAAACTATTTCACCTGGAAAAATAGTTCCTTACAAGTGCTGCCTCCCTAGCTCGAATATTAGCGTGAAGAAGGATTTAGACCAAGTGTCAGTTATAATGGCTGCGTATAATTAGATTTTTTTAACTGACGTCACACATTCTCAGGTACCTTCTATAACATTTCTTGAATATGGACAAAATATGAACAAACCAGATATCTCATAGATCTTTGGAAAAAATTATGTGGGGTTTCTGTAAAGTATGATGACAGTGATGACAAAGGTCATTCACATGAAGCAACACTATGGTCATTCAAAATATTTATCCCTAAATAAAATATTTGTCCCCAATTTTATCCATGACTTTGGGCTCTCTAGTGTCACTGTGGAGAAATGTTCTTCACTGTTGATTCCGGACCCGAAAGCAGCACAACTGAAAAGGAATCAAAGTTGGTAATGACTATTACTCAGCACTCTGAGAGTAAGCCAAGCTGCTCAGTTTCTTTAATCTTTTTTCTTCAGGAGTGGAACTCAAACAGGAAGCAGTAGGAATTTAACCAGTGAGGCGGAAGGTCATCATTAATTTCTGGTACTAAAGTAAGATGTCAGGTATCTGAGTCAATTTTATTGTTAGGGTTTTTACTGTTGTTTCAGAAATTGTGGTTTAATGAAGTCTGGAGCACTTTTCTGTTATGAGTATTGTCAGTGCTGTCTTAAATATTCTGCAAGAAAGATGCCTGCTATCTTAAATGCAAAACAAATTTAACTACAGGTATTAATTAAGTAACCTGAACCTGAGAATTAATAACTATTAAGGGCAGATCACACTGAGAAGCATGGCTTAAGAAGCATCGCCAGCATGTACATGGTTTTCCTTTTCTACAGCCTGTCTCATGCTCCTCTCTTGCTGCTGTGCGATGCATTTTTCTTGCAGTTTTTGAGCACACATAAAAGTTAAAGTTATTTCCCAACAGATGTGTGTTTTTGGAGCAGCCGCGCTTGGTGTGACACTTTTTGGTGTGATTGGCTCTTAACTGTTGGTAAGTTATGGGAATTCTTTTGAGGACAGGTGGGATAGCAGAGGCCAAGAAACAGATCAACTCACTCAAATTAAGCTCACTGTTAGCAGACGGGCAGTAGGTGTCTGTTTTTCTCTTCACAAGGAAGCAAGGACAGGCATGGGCAAGATGGATGACAAGATGGACAGACTCCAAACAGAAAAAAGAGGAACTCACTTGAAGAAGCAGAACCCAAGATAGCCACAGGCAAACAGTAACTTTCAATGGCAGAGACAGAACCCGGAGTCAAAGGACAGAAGGCTGTATGGTTACCGGGGAATTGCCGAGAAGCAAAGGTCGAGGACAGACAAACCCCCCCTCACTTTCATTTAAAAAAAATCACTAAACATATATGCATACACGGCAAAAACTGCTCACTGTAAAAAAGAAGCCGGGAGGTTTTTGTACACATAACCTTAAACGTGATTGTGGTGCACGTCAGACATTTTTAAGCTTGAAGGAAATCAACAAAAGCAACCCTGTGCTAGACTGATTTAATGACTGCGTTACGTTATTATTGTCAGCATTTTTGACTGTTTTTACACAGTTTAATCACTTATTTAATTGTTTGGTTTGGTTTGGTTTTGGAGCTCTCTGTGTAAAAACAGCCGAAGTTTAAACAAATCACTGGATTTGTCTCATGAGGTCAGGTGGAAATGGTTGTTAAATATCCAGGAAGGGAGGAAAGGACGGCATTGTAAGTAAGTAATTGGTATCATGTCTCCTCCTCAGTTTACAGATGGCCTCTCTACTTTTACATTAATCATCTCCTTGACTCCTCTTTCCAACCATCTGTCCTTCCCATCCAAAACATTAACATTATTGTCCCTTCTCTTTAGGAAAGGAGCTAAACTGTTAAATCTTGACTTGAGGAGTTTGTCTGTATCAGGCCTTCTTTATGCAGGGGATGTTGGTGATGCTAACAAACTTAGCAGTTTATCACCAACATCAATCAATGATGTAGGTGAAAAACATAAAGAAAGAAAATTCACCCAACATGTATGTTAGACATCCAGGATACTAGCAATTTATTTTGACGCTAGAAAAAACAAACAAACAAACAAACAAAAAAAAATCAATGTTGGGGCAAATTTGTTTGTTTCCAAGAAACCTCCACAGGGAACCTTTACCCATCTCCTAGAAGTGTCGATAAGCCTGCAGCATCCTCTGAGCATCTTATTGATTAGTGATTTGTCCCTTCCTTCATTTGTTAACTATTTTCCTTAAATGTTGAACACCAACCATCTTGTCCCAGGAGCACCTCTGGTTAAAATACCCACAACCACCATTTCACATTCATCTCTTACCCTGTAACGTACTACCTTCCTTGATTCTATCATTTCCTTTGGGGAGAGAGTCAAACAGATCAGGTTTTCGTCAACAACAAAACAAAAAACTAACTCTTGAACCAAGTAAACCAAGTTGTTACACTGAAAGTGTCTTTTGAAGACATAAAGAAAGAACAAAATTGTCCTCAAAAGATGAATGTGCAAGAAAAAGTTCACTACAAAAACTCTCATAACAGGCCATAAATGTAACTTTGTGTTTTTGATATATATATATATATATATATAAAAAATTGTGTGGAAAAAGATGACTGCTCACTTGTGGGTGACTTTGAAGACAATCTATAATTAATAATGACAACCAGCGACTGTATCAGTGCCATCCTTTTGTCACTGCAATTACTCTCAAGTGACAGCCATAGATTGTAAAAATGTATTGATGTCTGTAACAAAGATTTTTAAGGCAGAACTTTTAAGTCTTTCAGTTGAACCACTTGGTTATCAGCAGAGTCAGAGGATGAGAAAGAGCCTGCGGGAACTTTAACACTTATAAATCTTCTCAAAGGAGGAAGAAGTTTTAAAATGTCTCTGGGATGCACATTAGAGGAATCAGAGGCTGACTTCAAATTTTACGTTGATCAACACTTTCTGTTTTTTCACTTATACATTCACACAGCCACAGCTACATGGAGCTAACATCTCACAAGTCATTAGAGGAGTCACTTCCACATCGAAGGCGTGTGTTGGATGACTAACTACAGCACAGTCAGAGAGTGTTTTGAACACAAATATCAAGGCTGTGCCGAAGTATCTGTCAGCACAGAATGAAATGCCCCTTAGCAGATTTTGAACAGTTAGAATCTGGCAGCTTAAATGTCTAGATATCAACTTTTGTAGGAGAAGCTGTAGTATTTGTAACACAGAGCCAGTGACGGTTACGGCTTCACCAAAAGCAACAGATAACTAACAAAAAGTCCCCTAGGCCATTTCAAACGCACTGTTATTCTGACAGACAGCGTCAAAACTTAAGGACCACACCAGTCTATTTTTGACTTCTCACCATTAGCAGAGATTGCCCCTCTCTTCTGCAAATGTTGTCATTAAAATTCAACAATGTATACACTTTAGTAGATCTCAGACTGCATTTTTAAAGCTCAATTACTGCCATTCATGTTGAAACAGGGTATAGAAGCACTATAGGACACGTGAAAGATGCTAAGTACAGGTAATTCCCCCTTCTAAAAAGAACATCTGCGGTTGTTTTGTCAAAAATGGCTGAGCAAGAGAGAGAGAGAAAGAGAGAGAGAGGAGCTGGGAGCTGTTGAGATGAAAGTTATTAATGCCAGGAAAAAGATCCTTACAAGCGTTGCCTTCCTGGCTTGAATGTTGGCGTGAAGAAGGATTTTGACACAGACATTCCTTTAACCATCGTTGTTGCACATTTTCAGCTACTCTCTGTAATGTTTACCGGGTATGGACAAAATGTAACAAACACCATATCTCATAGATGAAGCTCTTTTGGGAAAAATGAGCAGGGTTTATGTAACCTATGTGGCCAATGTTGACAAATGACATGACATGCAGTAACACTGGTATGGTCCTTGTACCCTCCTACAAAAAAATTATGTTTTTGCTCAACACGACTGCTGAATTTCATGACTCAGCCTGTTTAATTAAATTGTTTACTTCCATCATCCTCATTTGTAAAAACATTAATCATTTATATTAAATACACTTTTAATGAGTAAACGATCTTTTAAGAATATGATGCACGATCTGATGATGAATTTGAGTTTTTAAAAAAAAGCATTACTGACAACGCTCTGTGACAAGAATAAATTTAAGTTAAAAATGCAACAAGACTGTGTTTGGAGGAAGCAAAAACAGCTCCTTGTCAAAGTTTTTGTTGCCCCTGCAAGTCTCATTTTGTTGGTAAATTAGATCTGAATGAGGCAACTCCTCTGAGATTGGACACAGAGGATGAGGAGCATTACCAGCAGCTAAGGGAGATGAAAATGAGCAGATGTTTTTAATTTATTCAGTGATTTCTACAGAGAACAGTTGGTTCTGTAATTCAAGCATGTTTCATTGTATGCTGTTGCTTTCTGGCTGAGAATTAATACATGGAATGTAACAAAAAACAGTTATGATAATCTGAATAATTGTTATTAAAAAAAAATCACAAAGAATCATTAGAGCAAATTACCAATAACACTTGAGCAATGTAAAACAATAGATTGCAAGATTGCAGGCTTTCTATATTATCTATTCATGAACATTTATGCACTCTGCATGCAAATCAAATGCATATATAGGTGACTCTGTTTACACAATGATTGAATGTATATGCATGAATAAATAATGCTTTCCCAACTACCTGGTTAATGTTGAAATGATGCCTGTAGAGTATTTAATGTGTTTTAATTTGCCAGCATCTTTATTTTCTTTGTCTAGGTGATAAAAATGTACAAAAAATCTGACCAAGTCTTAATCATTCTTCTGCTCAGTTTCCATTTTTTCTCTTGTGCTGATAAACAATTTATGTTTCGCCATTCAGACGCATCTAATTGTCCTTTAGAAGCATCCGATCCTCTTTAACGCAGATCAAGCTCACACGGGTAAACACACAGAACGCGTTGACTGAAGTGAAGGAACAGAACACAGCAGGTGTGTTTTCCTCACAGCTTTTGCCATCAAACACACAATGGAAACAGCAACCCGCTGACTGAGCTTCCTGAAGCGTCCCAGGTGGTAGAAATTATCCATATCTTCTCTACTGTGTCAAAAACATCAAAGTGCTTCCATTGCCAGTTTTTTGTTTTTGGACAGGGTGCAAACCAGCCAACTCTGAGCCCCCGAATCAGCGCATACCCTTTTTTTTATTCAAAGTTCTTGTCAGTTCCTCTGTTTAGCAAACCTTCTGCAAAGTGTGTGATGCGTTTATCTAAAACACCTGCAACATCTGTTCTTAAATAGTCTGTCTGTTTGTCTGTCAGTCCATCGTTCACCCTGAGGCGTCTGTCAGTCTGTCTGAATTTGAGTCTCATCTTTGATGCTGTGTGCTGTGTGTCCTGCAGGGAAGTAAGTCATAAGGTGAGCAAAGCTGCTGTAACACATCAGAACAGAATCAACAGAGGGGAGCCCCCTTTATCCAGTGTATTTTATCTGCACAGCTGAGCTAAAAAAAAAAGCAAGAAGGAAAGAAGACAAGGATGCAGCAATAAGTTATTGATGTTAAACTGATAAATTTTATATGTGAATTTTATATGTGAATACCTGAGAGTATAGCTGAGGGAGGGATGGAATTGAGATCACACTGTTACAGACTGCAGGGAAAGAGAAGCAACATTCAGTCCCTTGATGGTTGGTCAGCTATATGTTATGATAATTAGTAATTTACCTTAATCTAGAGAACCTTAAGGGCATAATATGTGACATTTCCACAAATGTGTTCATCATTTTGTTGACAGTCAGTGGCGTCATATCCCCTTTAGTCTTTCTTATTGCTTTAACTTTCATGGAAACATGCAAAATGCCATATTTAATGTCAGAGAGTGAAGAAGGAAGCCTGCGAACAGACCAGTTAGCCAGTCATTTGTTTAATATTGTAAATATGTCCCATGTGATGTTGAATCCTTTGTTTATTTTAATCATTATTTGTGGTTGTTTAACAATGAAGACGACAGCTCCCATATCCCCATGCTACTTCATGATTTTGAAACCATGTTGTTTGTTATTGGTTTGATTAAAGGACCGCTAGGGGCAGAAATGACATACTTTGCATTTAAAGCTGAGGTAGGCAAGGTCTTCAAGCTGCCTGTAATGTAGCAAGAGACTCCCAAGGAAGCAACTTCCCTCCCTTTCACTTTTTTTCTCCGATTTGCATTTTATTTTGTTTTTTGTTGCTCTCTCTTTTAAGGTCAGTTCGCACCAGAGATTCAGGACGAGACAAAATGGTTGCAGGGAAAGTTGCAGCAGAGCAAAGTGGTCCATGCCAGAGGCCAGTTTTAGAATGTAAGGCACATTGCACAGCATTGAGCAGCCAGCAACAAGCGTTCTCTGAAATGACCCGTGATTGGCTGAAAAGACCCTGTCACAGTCTAAATACAGAACCAAAGAGAGGTGCTGAAATGTAGTGCTCTTTTAGGCCAACTGAATCACAATAACCTGAAACGTTATTATAGGGTTTTGCCTGATGACACAATAAATATACCACCTACCCTAATGTATATAATATGTAAATAATTATATGTAATACGTATAAGTATATGTCATTACTTCATTATTCTGTTCAAAAACTGTTTGCAATGCTGTCTAGAGAGGGAATGTCTAAGCTTGATTTCTGGCGAGTTCCGACTAAAGAGTTTTATGTGAACCCTGTCTCACAGTCAGCACATCGGTCCTTGGTCAGTACTTTTAGGGACAACTTCTGCAAATCTATAACACCTGCAACTTATTTACCTAAAAACAGAGCAGAGAGAAAAAGCAAAATGTCTGTATGTTCTGTCCCATTTTGTTTCTTGTCACAATACGCTACAAAATTTAACATTACTAGATGTTTGCCTGACTGCAGCTCAAGATCAAATCAAACAAACTGATATAAACATACACAGCATTGTATGATACCCCACCACACAGTTTTATTGATCAAAAACCATCAGAGACCTACCTTCTCTGCGGTTCAGCTTAGCAAAGCCCGGCCCATGGCTGCCAGATAACTGTGAGGAGCTTCTGAAAGATGATGGCAGCAGATTGGAGACCAGCGGGCTGTGACAAACCTCTGAGAATCACAGGAGAAAAAAACAGGCGACTTAAAATCCAGGAACACTTCACAGAAAACAAGTTACTGCTCGCTGCTTGCTGCAAACCGTTGGTGTCTCACAGTAAGAATGCCTTCTTGGATTTTAATTGTGTGCATGTAAAAGATTTGTAGAGCCAAGTTCTCCGTCATTTGCCCCAATATAAGCCTTGTGTAAACACTTGGCTTGATAAAAATGCATTCAATCCTCACTGCCTGACAAAGCAGACACATCAGTCAAGATCATTTTAAATTTGTTCATGCATTCATTTGATTTAATTCATTATGTTAGTTAAGGTTTGCTTGCGATTCTCTCTGCTGTAAACGTGAGTGACTCTGTGGAGCTTCAGCTGAGTCCCTCCTTTGTTAAAAGATGTTTCCTTCATCCCTGAGAGCCAAATACCTCTGAGAGATGAGATATCTCTCAGCGAGATTATATTAATGAAGGATCATGAGCTGCCTTTACTTTGTTTGGTGAAGATTTAATCAGACCTGGCCTTAGAGCTTTGATATTGGATTTCTGCCTGTTAAAGGAACCTGCACAGAGGGTTTGACTTTGGTCTCTCTTTCATGGGACTTTGATTTAACCAGCTTTTCTTGTGTGTTTGCACAATGCTACGTAATCGGTCAGTGCTGCAGCAACACAGCCATTCACGCTGAAGAATGTCACAAGTTAAAACATTATTCATCAAGTCTGTGATAAGCTGACACAGTAGCAATGTGCAAAAGATTAAAAAACTTGAATTTCTTATTGCTTCCTTGCTGTTAAAATAAGAAATTTGACACTTTGAAAAGCCAGAACATGCTTGAGTATGCAGAAGTAGTTCTGAGTCTGTGTTTAATGTGTTAATATTCAGCTCTAAAAACTCCACGTCAGCATCTGTGCACTTGATCTGAAAATAAAAACATATTGTTGGCAGTCTGTGCAGGGGAACACCTCAGGATACCAAAGAGAATATTTGATTATAAAACACAGAGTTGATTCTTGAATAGTCTTCCTTTGCTGCCTGCAGAAAAAAAGTTTCAGGTGTATGCTCGAATTAGACGGATCATTTAAGCTTCTGTGTCTTGTGACATCTTTTGTTCAGTCATGAATCTTTCTTAGCCAAGGTGCCTTCTGATCTTTATCAGCCTCTTTGCATCCAGTTTCTTATTCATCTCTCATCTTTTGGTTGTTGAATTGTGTATTTCAATTTACATCAACTGAGCTGAAGAACACACACTGTAGGGACCAAGTAATACAACAAATTCCATCTCTTCATGGGACAAAAGTTCACACTCAGTAATACCAGCCATGCGGTTGTGGAATAGGTTGCTGAGAATGGACATTAACAGACTAACTAAAGGAGTGTTTGAATGGCACATCCACAAAAATGGTGCAAGTGAGCTGCATGATCTGTGAGACTACATGGGTTGTGAGGATGTAATCACAAACAAGATTAAATTTCATCTCAGTGTTGGAAAAGAACTGGTGTCTCTTAAAGAAACACTATGTGGTTTTGACCAAGACCTGTGGCTTCGAAAAATGAAAGTAAATGATGCACGTTAATATGTCGCATAAAATAGAAATTTTAGTGAAACCAGTTCACATTTTGTGGAGAAAATGTCCTCTGGTTTTCCCTCTGATGTCCTACAACTGCTCTGTCTGTCTGCAGCCTTTTATTTTGCGAAACTGTCCCCAACAACTACCTGCTGCTGCAGCTGCAGCTTCGGTCTGCAGGCAGCCCACATGTTGCTTTCAGGAATCTCAGTGGAATCACAGAGTTGGGGCCAAGCAGTCGTAGGACAACACAGGGAAAAACCAGAGACGTCTTCTTTCAATAAATATGACCTGACTTGAATAAAATTGCTGTTTTGTGCGACGTATTAACATGCGTTGTTATGTTTTGTTTTTTGAAGCCATAAGTTACAAAGTATTGCTTTTAAACAAGTAAACAAGAGAAAGTTGGGTTCCTGGAGTGAGGCGTATGCCTAAACTACATACATTCTGTAAAATAAAACAAGACTTTGGTACAGAAAATTCTGCTCAGTATAATCTGTCGGAGAAAAAGGGGTCAGGTAAACTAGGTAGCTACAAATAAGGAGGACAGCGTGTTATTTTTGTAATTGAAACGAAATTCAAAATGAAACTCACTTTCTGTTGTACTGCCCATATTATTATGATTAAAAACTGAGGCTACTTAAGTAAAACTAAAGGAAGTTCACTATATGTAGAATGCAAATATGTATAGTTGCATAAAAAATAAAACATGTATTAGCTGACTTTATGGAAATGTCGTGGGCTAAAACAAAGATGTCATTGTAAGGTTAGTTTGGTTTATTGGATCCAGTATTGGATGTTTCTGGTTATTAAGGTATTTACTGTAAAAATATTTATATTCCTAAGACTGTATTGTTTTACATCAGTGTCTCGACATCCCGTGTGGGATGGGCCACTTGGTGTCATTACAAATAAATAAACAACCCATTCATTGATTCATTGATTCATTCATGCATTTATTCATTCATTGTTAAAGTAAATAACAGTCAATGTCTGGATACCGATATTTATATGGGTGAAAAAAGAGAAAAGTGTAGCCCATTAAACGTGTATCGATGAGCCACACAAGATCATGAGAACATATTCAGCACATCTCTTTCTCTCCAAAAATGTGAGCATAAGTGATACATTTTCCTTTCTGAGTCAGTGCTCTGAACCTTTATCAGCTGTCACTGAGTCACACGCTGAAACTCTCAACAGTGTCAGACTGATCACCACAGATCCATTGATCACAGAGTCTGATAAACATATGAAAGACTTAAATGTGCAGTAAAAACAGATGTTTCCTCAGTAAGTTTCAGGGCAAAATCATTGATCACCTTGTTAGAGTTCATATTAGTTTTGGGGGGATTAAAAATGATTTTATCTTTACTTCAACCTGTTGGGTTAGGGTTAGTGGCGAGCCACAGATATACTGAGCAATAGTTTAATGAATCTCTTTTTGTTGAGTTTTTAACTTACTGAAGAGGAAATATATTTCGCTTCACTGGAAGGAAATATCCAAGAAATCCAGAGTATGATGAAATAAACGGGGCAGATGATGAATGTCCTGGTGTTAGAGGGGAATAAACATAAATTACGCCATTTTTTTAAGGCTGTTGGTGTAATAAAACATAGCGACAGACATTCAAAGCTCCATTCAAAAGCCTCTATTGACGTTTGAATGTAAGAAAATGACATTTGGTACAGCCTTCTGAGGTTGGTAATGTTTTTGCTCTTGGCTCCATTTAGCTAATCTTTTGGTCTCTGACATTAAGGATTTGCAAGCACAAATAACATTTTCAGCGTGCCAGTTGTAGGACACTTAAAACATACTGCAGAAACACTTCAGAGGCACATAGAGGTCTGAGTGTTTGGCTGCTAAAAGGGTGTCAGCTCGACAGCCCTTGGCCTAAAAAGAGATTTTGTGAATCATTAGTCTTTCCCACTTTTTCAGCTCTGACATTCAGCAAAGTGAGCTGCACCAGCATCCTCTCCTCCATGCATCCCTCCCTCTATAGCTCTCAATTTACCACAACATTCACAATTAAATCAAGCTGATAAGCATCTTCCTCCACTTCACTAAACAACAGCAATCGGTACATTTACAGGTCAATGCTTTTTTTTGGGTCCCGGACTCATCTGCATCTCTCGCAGTGATGCATTAAGTCATGCATCTCTGAGCACTTCTCACGCCGAGGCCTGCGTGTTCTCTGCAACATGAACTATAATCCTCAAACAAAATCCAGCACAACCTCAATGATCAAGAAGAGCCAAGGCTGTTTTATTTGTTTCGACTTTGAATACCTGCATTAGTGTAAACATTCATGAAATGTAAGATCTTCCTTACAGCTGATACACTCATTAAAGATTAAATGTAAAAAAAAAAGGAGAGAGAGAGTTAGAGAGTAGCATGAATAGTGCATGCAATGTACATTTACATGACATCCTACATTTTGTATTTAAATGTCATTTTCATCCACGGTGACATTCTGAGTGCACTCTGAGCAAACTTTTCCACTCAAACTCAGAGAAAGACAGGCAAATACTTCAACATATTGCACTCATCCACTGAAGGACAAAAGTAATTATATTAATATAGAGGTCTTTAATTAAGATCATTAAAAGCTATGTAAGCACTGCCATGGGAAAACAAAAACTGATTGACTTAAGCAAGAATGTTTTCTCTCCTCCTCAAGACCCATAAATACATTTGACCTGACTGTGATGTGACTTACAATGTACTTATTTTAATTTTAAAAAAGGGAGAGCATTAGAGCTGCGGCTTGCTTTGCCTGAGATGTGACTACCAGTAATTTAGCTTAAACTGATTAAGAAACAACTGACAACTTACAACTTATTACTCAAAGAAATTCTTTCATTACATTGACTGAGGATTTTTTTTGAGACATCAGTTGTTGACAATGAGGTGGATTACATGTGAGAGTGGCTCGTGTTTTCTGTCTTCACCTCTGCACACCTCTCTGTTGGGAAGAAAGAAAGTCTGTCAAACTGCAAAATGAAGTTTGTAGCTCTTTATCTGACTGTCAAAAACACACCAGGCACACTGGGAGCTTCGCTGACTCTGGCCTTTTGAAACATATCCAGAGAATGCCACAAAATGAAAAGCAGGTGCTTAATTAACTGTTAAATATATAGTACATACCTAAGATTGTTTGTTAACATCTATGGAGTTCTAGCTGTAAAAAACTAATCATATAGTTCTTTTTGTTCTCAATATTAGGATTGTGTAGGTAGTGTGGATAAAATAACAAACATTTGTACAATACAGGGTAATGTAGTGCTGACTGCATTACATGACAGCCGCTATAATGCATGACAAACTGACATAATAACAGTGTTTGTTGTGGGATTATTAGTTTGAATTGCCGCTTCATGAAAAAGCTCCAGTGTTGTTACAGAAACAACCTGTTCATTCTGCAACTAAAATCTTTGGATGCTACTTGCTTGCAAAAAGAGCGTCAAGAAAATTATCAAAATAAATTAAAAATCCCATAATCAGACACCCAGACTGCAAACATACAGAAACCATACTTCAAAAGTTTAGAAACTCAGTGAACACACAGGAAACGGCAAGAGATAAAAAAAAATAAATCCTACGAGCTCAAGGTCCTCATTATGTCCCTCTTGATATGAGCTACACACATTAAAAATCCAGCAGGTTTCTGCTCCTGAGTAGAAGCTGTCTGTGGTCTCGACCCCCTGCTGGGAGGTTCTGACCCTCCACATGGTGGAGAATTCTAACGCTGTCTGTGCTCCGTCTTCCTACTGGAAACTGTTAACAATAGCAAAGTTAGAAGCTTTTTCTGTTGGAGCTGCTCTTGTGTTTACGGACACCAACATTAAAAAAATATTGGGAAGCATCAGCAGCTGCAACGGTTTAGTGCAGGATAAACGCAGGTATACGACTGACGGACTGAGGAATGGTGGTGACACTTTATAATAACTACATATTGTAAAGAATTAGTAAATCATTAGTAAATGCTTAATTCATTTATTAGGCATTGTTCCTACTTCATTGCACATTAACATGTAATTAATAAACACAGTTATGAATGCTTTGTTCGTGATCAATAAGCTCATTTGTACTGTGTCTAATGATTCGTTTTTCATATTTCAAGCACTTTATTAATTACAAGTCAGTTTTTGAGGCATTGTCCAAGGTTTGTAAGATCATTTAGAAAGTGTAAGTAAACAATAAACAAACTCTGTATGTATACATTTATGCATGCACTTATACATACAATGATATAGACTTGTACCAATGGTCAGTGAGTGTGCTAATAGATGTTTATAAACACCTATTAATTATTGTAATTCATTATTAATTCAGGCAGTTACTAATTGTTAGTTACATATTTTGTGTGAGTCATCCAAAGTGACAACTGTCTTTGCCTAAAAAACATGGATGTTTGAGGCTGAGACTGAGAGGCTCACAATACTTGATTCCAGCAGCAAAAGTTCATTTCCAGTTTTGGGTGATCATGCATTACTGTAATAATATTTCTTTTACTATTAATTAGTAGTTTAACTAATAACTAATAGAAGTTTAGTAACAACAATAATAATAAGAAAACTTGTTCAACATGATTTTGACACATTGTCTATCCTTCAAGGTTAGCTTGGTAAGGCAAAGATAGTCCTCACTTCAGATGAGTTGACACAAAATACTTCAATAACAATTAGTAACTACTTAAACTGTGAACTGCACAGTTAAAAAGTGTTTATAAACATCTATTAACAGAATCACTGACCATTAGTGCATGTCTAAATCATTGTATGTATAAGTGCATGGATAAATGTATATATAAATTGTTTATTATTTACTTACACTTTCTAAATGATCTTGCAAACCAATGATGGAGCCTTAATACCTGGTTTGTGATTGATGAAGTGCTTGATTTAGAAATGCTGAATCCATCATTCATAAAGTATGAAAACAAATGAATGAAAATCATTAAACACATTATAGATCATTAATGTTATTGATAGTTTACTGATCAAGAACAAAGCGTTTAAAACTGTTTATTAATTACATGCTACTGTTCAGTAGGAACGATGCTTTAAAAATGTATAAATTAAGCATTTACTAATAATTTACCGATGCTTAATAGTGTGTAGTTATTATAAAGTGTTACCGGAATAGTTGGCTAATTATGTGACTGTCTCACCAAATAGTCTGAGTGTGGGTCGGTGAAAAATCTGCACCTCTGTTGTGCCTAATGTAAATTTCATAATGATCCTCCTTACTCCCTGAAGTCAAGCAGCAGAAGTTAAACTCACAGTGCAAATACGGCCACTACTGTCTCATTTTTGGATGAACTAAATATGCAAGAATAGTCTTACATGCCACTGTTAATAACACGTCACTGTGCAAAAGGGCCCTTATCCTTTGCACATAGCCACTTTTCCAGGCACCACTACACCACTGAGCAGTGGGATTATGTTCAACCTTTCAAGTTTATAGAATTGCTGATTTGTGGCAGCAACAAAATTACTCACTTCTGTGCAACTTTCTTCTCCCCTTTGAAGCAGCATTAAAATTTAAACATTTTGCATGAACAAAGCTTTCAACCATTTACTTTAGATTATGCTATGCAAATCCTTTTCTCTCTGAATTTGCCAGATTTACCTTTCATTCAAACAGACAACATAAAACTTTAAGCCCCAGAGCTGGGAAGCTGCTGGGAAGGTTAGAGAACCGGCTCATGAACAGAAAGTTACAAACTTTTAATTGCTGATTTGGCAAGAAAAATTGCAAGAGACGTGAAAAATGCATCTCAAGGTCTTTTGGGGTGTAATGATTTGGTAATAAATGGAACTAAACTTTCGCCCATTAGTGGTAGATTTTGTCTTTGCTGACCGTCTAATATTTATAAATTAAAAAAACATTAAACTCATTAAAACAACGTGTTGTTTGTCTTAAGTAGCTGGTGACATTATTCAATATCAAACCCATTTTATTTCTGGGCATTTGATTCTGTCGGGTCACTGGATAATAATGCTTTCCCCGAAAAAAAACCAAACAAACAAACAAAAAAAACTGCATTGCACCAACACCAAAACTTAAACTAGACAACATGCACATAAAAAAAACAGCAGTAAGGTGCAGACTCCATCTCCTGCATGCTGTTGAGACCAGCTGGCCTCCGTACCATACGACACATGCACTCACTGAACCGTCACCAGCACTGCAGCGGCCTAAATTATACATTAACATCAAAGGCAGACGTGTGTGTGTGTGTGTGTGTGTGTGTGTGTGTGTGTGTGTGTGTGTGTGTGTGTGTGTGTGGTGCAGGTCGGTGACATGTGACCACCTAATCTCTCCACTGCAGTCATACTTCAATACTTCATTTACAGCTTTGTGTTCCAGCCACTGTGGAAACTTTAGAACTTAATCACCTGTTGAAATGTTCGGCATTGATAATCAAACCTCCTTCTTCTATGTGATGTAACTGATTCCTGTAGCAGCTTTTCACAGGCTGATCAGCGCGCAGTCTAAAGCTACTGAGCAGCACTTCTGAAGCTGGCAGCAGTTCAGTGTCACGGACACGTTTCAGGAGAGGCTGCTGACACAGAGGACTGAGCCCAGAAGGACAAACTCCTTCACTTCACCCTGCTGCCTCGAGGTTACACTCTGAGTTTAAGTCTTCTGCATCAACATGCAAACATGCTGTTGTAAATAAATTCTTCCTATCTGATAACCACCTTAAAAAATGTATAACTCAAAATGTATGTGAGCAAACTGACAAACTGCATGTACAATGATGACAAAGTTTGCAATCATTTTTGAATAAATAAAGACTCTAGTCTAAGAAGCTGCCTGATGTCCTGATAAGATTATAGCTTTAGTTTATGCTAAAGTCTGTAACATTTTGATGATTATTCAAAGCTGATCCTATGCAGAATGTTTCTCTTTATGCAGCGCGGACAAATCGACATGGATGCAATGATGGTGGCAGAGACACTTTATCTGAAATAGTTATGAGGCATATTCAGTTTTTGGACGTGCTAGTAGAAAGAATGGCAGAAAAATCCTGTGAGCTTTTTTTCTCATTTGCAACTTGGTCCCCCCTCCTAAAAACAAAAACAAAAACAAAACAAAACTGCGTGCCAGTTTACGAGTTCAAAAAATGTAAAAACATCAAGATAGCAGGCTGAGGAAACAAAAAAGGGAGCTTTAGTAACAAAGCCCGTACAAGCGTAGAAAAATTGAGGGAGCAGGTGAAGGAAAACCCAAGAACAACGAAAAAAATACAAAAACTACACCAAACAACAAACTGGATGAGAAGCACAGGCAGAACCAGGGCACAGGAGGAACAGGTGAAACTAATTGATCAAAGAAACAACAGCACACAAAGACAGGAAGGGTAACAAAGCATGACACAAGGTGAAGATTTCAAAATAAAAGAGAAAACTACATATAGTAGATTTTACATGGACTGTGTTTATATAGAAATTTTCTAGTTTTTTCAACTACTGAAAGGGCTTTTACAATGCAGGTCTGCATTCACCCATTCACACACACACAGTAACACACACACAGCAGGTGACTTCTCTACAAAGAGCCAACCTGCTCATCAGGAACTCTTACACACACATTCACGCACCAGTGGCACAGCCAATGGGAACTATTTGGAGGTTCAATGTCTTGCTCACTTCGACATGTGGACCAGAGGAACCGGGATCAAACCAAGGACGTTCTGATTGGTAAACGACCCGCTTTACCTACTGAGCTACAGCTGCCCCATATGCTAATTTTCATTTCGTCAAATTGAGGATACTGTTTAAAAGAAGGGAGGATTGTAGCTGAAGCACTAAGATGTTAATCGTAACTACGTGGCGATGGCGAAGGTTTACGTAGCTCACAGGTCAGGTAGGAGGGCCTCTCGTCGGAATTCTGCTTAAGGCCCCAAGGAGGTCAGGAACCCTGAGGGGAACTTTAAATGTCTAATCATCTCAATGAGTGTATTTGCACACATGGCTGTCAGAGCACTTTGACTGATTATATGATCATTATGAACTAACCTCTTGTTTTCTCTTTGGTGTGATTGCTTATACTTAGTATGCACGATGCAGAGGAGGACGAGAAATGTAACAGCAGTACTGGGGTGGCGGCAGGTAAGAGTTTTAGATCTGTCCTTAAATCCCTGCCAGCTGCAGGGCTGCTGTTCTGTTCCCAGACCTGAAAGTACCATGAAAATGAGGTGAAGACACAGATCAGAGAAACTCTGCTACACTGGAGGAACTGCGGGTGTGCTCTCCTCGTTCTCTGCTATTGCTTCTATCATTCTATCATTACCTGAATCATTAAATGTCTCGTCAGATGCGTCGTCTCTGTTGCATCTTTAAGTTTTGGCTTTGTTTTAGTCTTGTTCTGCTGGGTTCAATGTCAGCTACCGGCTTCGATACCTATAGTTCTATTGCACTAACATTCACCATGACACTGCATCTGATCTAATTATCCTGGAAGCCTGGAGGGAAAGAGGGAACAGATGGTAATTTACAGTCTAAAGGAATATGGAGACGCCTCCAGTTTGTACATGTTTTACTGAATTATGCACAGGACTCCTCGAGAAGCTTCAGAAGTAGATTTCAGCAACTACAGAATAAAAGAGTCTTTGTCTGCCAAAATCTAACGGCACCATATTGGCTCCTTTACGCTACAAGTACAAAAGTAGCTTTTAAGTGTCATCTGCATCCATTTAAACTGCATAAAAGTAAATTCAAAACACCCAAAACAGTGACTGTATATGACAAGTGTTCTTCTATACTATCTATACTTCCTCCTCCTCTTCTTCGTCTTCTTCTTCTTTCTCCTCTTCCCCTTTCTAGTGTTTTATCATCCACTTTTTAATCATCACAAAATTATCTTCTTTGTCATTGTCTCCCTCTCACCATCAGCGTCTTTACCAGGCTCATCCTCTTTTCTTTTCTTCATCACTGTTAATCAGGAGCCCAGGACTTGGCAGTCATCATCATCATCATTATGAAAATCAACATCTTCCTCATTTTCCTCATTATCACAGCCATTATCAAGGTATTCTCCATCTGCGTCGCCTCTTTTTTCATCATCATTCATCATCATTTTCTTCTTCAACATCCTGACAACCTGCTCTGTCTGCTTCTTCATCATCATATATATTGTCATCATCCTCTCTTGACTCTTTCTATCATCATCATCTTTTATCATCAACATCTCCATCCTCTTCTTCTCTACCCTCTTCTTTTTTTCATTTTCAGTAAAAATGATCTCTGCCTGTTCTCCTTATCTTCCTCTACATCATCTTCATCAGCACTGCTACAGTCTTCATCTCACGAGTACAGTAGATTTTTCAGTAATGATAACCAATCTAATACTTTAATCATTTGAATGTCACTTTAATAAAAATCCTTTCCCTTGCATCCTTCATCAGAACATCAGCCCTCCTGCAGCTTGTCAGGTTTCTCGTGACTTGCTCAAGAAAACTTCGGCACTGTCACATCTTTGCACCATGATGCTTTGAATTTTTAAAGCTGCAACTCTTCTCACTTCTTCCTCTGCAGTCAGGGCTGCTTTTCTTTGGTCCAAAGCAGGATACGGAGTGACAGAGCACCTCGACCTCAGCAGAGTTTGACACATTTTTGGATCAACGACAACTCATCTGAGATGATGACAGCTCCGTGTGATAAATGAGTTGTGTTTATGGAGCCAGAGCTGCAGTGGGACCGGCCTTCAGTAAATATTAATGCGTCACAAACTCAGATGGATGGACTGCAGGTCTCAGTTTTATCATTTAACTACTTGTCCGTGAGTTAATATATCTTGATTCTTGACTGACGGTTACAAGTTTACCCTGATGGCTGCTGCTGCCGTTTAACCTTGACTTCATCAAGCAGCATTCATGACTCCCGTTTTCTGAACACACATTTTCATAAATGACAATAAAGAAGAAAAATGAGAAGGGGTTTCTCCTCAGCTTCCTCTCACTTCTCTCTTCTCTGCTGTCACAAACTCCAGCGTCTCATGAATCATAAAGCACGGCGAGATTTTGCAGAGAAATGCACAACACATTCACATGAAGTTAGATATCCTCGAGTTTACGTTCCTCCCAACAAGTTCAGCTCTTTCAAAGCCATTATGAGGACCTTTTAACTGGATGAGAAGCAGTCTAAATTAAACTTTGATGCTTCACATCATATCTAATTCAGCAAATGAGACCGTCGGCGAGCAGATCGGCGATTACTATCTTGTCTTTCACAACGCCTTTGTTCTGTCTGCTCAGTCAGCTAAAGTGCTACAAAATGCTTTACGACGAGACGATTTGTTGTTTACGAGCATGATCGATCCATTGTTTTCTTTTTCACTATCTATGCTTGGAAGCATGAGGAAGTTTTTCTTTAAATAATTTCAATATTTGTATTTATGGCCGAACTGGTATCGTTCAAATAAGTGGCTTGTTTCTTTCACTCTCTTCCAAAACAAATGCTCGTGCTAGACAAGATCTTTACAATACTGCAAAGCAGTATGACTTTTGTCCACATGCAGCACCACAGTCAGCACAAAATGAGGGTTCCTCGGCAAAGCTTTGAAAATATTAATTCTCAATACACTGGTTAGAATGAGCAGCATTGAGGCATTTACCATCTTCTATATTTCAAAGAATTATTGATGTTAATCAAAATAAATGTGATTCTGCAAAAATCAGAAAAAAATGCTGACTCTGGTGAAACTTCTCAGCAGCTTAGGGGAAAATTTTGTGTTTGTACTCGGCATCTTTCGTGTCATGCACACAAAGTGCCCAACCCTCATGGGTTTATAAGATACCAAACTTCCAGTTGCAGCTAATTTGATTTCATTACAAAGGCTAACAATTAATTTACAGCTCAAAACAAAAAATTATTCCTTCTTTCCCAGGCTTGACAAAAGAAATTTGCTCCAAAAAAAGTTCCCTTTCTAAAGCACAACTCAAGTTTTTCATATTCATCCAACCAAACAAAATCAGCACATTTTGATGACATTTTGGTGAAAAGTATTTCCCTTAGGTCATCGTAAACAGGGCAACAAAACAAGAAATAAACCTCATTTTCAATCTCACTTAGGTCACACAACAAACAGTGTCTCTCCTCCTCTTTCAGCCTGCATGACTGAAGCTTCTATCATTTAGTTTCTGTCTAAATAACTTAACATACCACAAATCAAATCTCCAGCCAACAATTTCCACCTTTAAACAGCTTTGGGACAACAGCAGCCAATTCTGAATGGAGAGAAGACAACACTTCCTGTCTTCTAGCACCTGCCGACACATTAGTTTGAACTTGATAGTCTTTCCTTAGAGACCTGTGACTGCGAGTGATGCGCCATTTGCTATCAAAACACAACATGTGCACACACAAACACGCTAAACACATTCACTGGCTCTTGTGTGTGTTTAATGTCAGGTGTGAATTTTTCCCTGGCAGACTCAGCAGCGTGGCAACACACTTAACTGCAGCAGAAGCTCTCTCGTAATTCAGCAGTGAGAAGCTCTTTGCACTTGTGCATTTGAATGAGCATTGCAGAAAACTGGAGGAGATAAGTGACGTGCATTCCCAGCTGGACCTGCCACTTTCACACAATTTGCTTGGACTGATTTTAGCGTGGTGGATCGTACATTATGGAGAAGCAGCATGCATGTGTTAAAAAGGAAGGCTGTATGTGACATCCTGCTAATCTGTGCTTATTGTATTTCCTTTTTTTTTTCCTGGCAATGAACATTTGATGTTATTTCAACTCCAGTCCTCATCCTGTTGATTGCCCACACCTGTGTCTCATTACTAACCTGCCCTTGAATTTTGCCAGTAACAAGCCCCCATATAATGTATATACTGTTACTCTGCCAGATTGCCTCTTTTCATCATCATGTTTAATACTTTTCAAGCATTTTGTATGGTTTTTGACCAAGTCTTATTTATCGTTTGTTTTTTCTTCTCCTTGCTCGGATTTGTTTGCCGCATTGTATCACTTCCTGTGTATAACTTTCTGCTTATGCAGTAATTGCTTTGCTTTTGAATTGTTTCTTCCATGGTCCTAATTTGAAGTATGCAGAGTCAGAGAATGCTGATTGCAAGAATGTGTTAATTAGAGGCTACGATTCTGAAAATTTCTTACTCAAAAAACTTACCATAAAAAGTGCATTATGTGACCAGAATAATAATTTAAAAAAGTTTCAATCACGCAAACATTTTACACTTTGATACGCAGGGTCTTTGATACGCACAGTTTACCTCCTCTCAGACTGTGTGAGTGTGTACCAACTGTCCATTGTTTATTCCTTGACTCACCTGTTATTTAAATTGTCAGATGCACTAGAAAGTTGCACAGAGAATTGATCTAGGGCCATGCCAATGCTCAAAGGTCATGACACTTTGTAAGAGCAGCTGCTGTACATTTTGAAAGTAGGGTCAGACCGATTTGGGTTTTTTTGGGCCAATGCCGATACCAATATTAGGGAGTGAGAAAATTCCAATAGGCAATGTACCAACCAATGTTGTCTATATATAATACGGTGTTCAACGTTAACACGTTGACACATTCAAATAATCAAATAATAATCTTTTTTAATGCAAATTAATCGCAGCGTGTGACTTTATTTTGAAGGCAAAATTTACTTTGTGGAGTGTGCCCGTTTACCTGGGGCGGTCCCGTTGCTGTTTTATTTTTACCAAAACCAGTCATAGAAGTTCCATGGCACTGGCATAGTAGAGACAACTGGAGTGAAGGACAGACAAGAGAGGAGCAGACAGCAGTGAGAGAGGACAGGTGAAGCTGTGTGAGAACTGTAGTGTGTGTGTGTGTGTGTGTGTGTGTATCAACTCACTGTAGAAGAGGAGAGGCAGAAAGCGCAGCTGCTATTGTTAGTGCAGAAAATGATTTTAAGGATATTCAGTATTGAAAAATCTCTATGTTTGACAAAGCTGTTAAAATGGTAGTTCAGGCGGGGGGCGTGTGTTGTTTAGACAGCCGTCTAGCACCGTGGGAAACATTGTTCTGATTTAAGTAAGTTCAAAGCCTAATAGTTAGAGAAGCAGGCTTGTGTTTTAAGGGTCAAAAATCCAGTTCAACAGTTTTCTCCAGCTTTGCCGTGGCAAACAGTTGAAGACTGGTTATAAGAGCAGTTCCAAAACTTGAATATGTTTTATAACAGCTCACTCCATGAATGAGAAGCTGAAAAAGAAATTTTTAAGGTTCAATTAGAGTATAAAAAATGGATTCCTCTAACCAGTTTGTCACGCATTTTTTAATTCCAACAACACCACATGTATTTGTTTTATCTCCCCCAAAACATACAACCAAACACTAATATTTTAATCGTGATAAATCACAGAATTTTATAGTGATTCACCTGCTCAAATGTTTTAATCGTTTCACAGCACTATTATATAATACTGGCTGAATGTGGTGATCAAATACTTGTGACAAAGTTATTTAAGGGGTTCCACTGAATTAACTTGATTTCATTCCTTGTATTTTCCATGAAGTTGAAAATGCAAGGGCTGCAGTCAGTGAGCACCTGAGCCGCGTGAACTCTTTTAGCTGCATTTCACCTCAGTTAGGCATCAACCATATCAACAACATCTCCTTCCCTGCTCGTTCCTGCTCAGCCCTTGATACTCTGCCGCTGTTCACAACCATAACTTCATTAAAGAGCAATTTATTCAGCATATTACTTTTCTGTGCTTGGCCATCTCACACAAATCCCAAAACCAAAAGTGAGCTCGAGCCACACTTGCAGAATGCACCTGAAGGCAGGCACAGCTGCTAATTGAACTGCTGCTTTAGTCTATCAGGAGGAAATTAAACAACCTGAGCTGAATTCACAGATTCACAAAACTGCTCCGTGACTTCACATATAGTAAACCTTCATGCTGTTAGCAAGCTAATGCCAGTCATGCAATCAATTCAATGAGGTGCTAAGAGTAGCTCATTAACGACCAGACGAGTATTTTTTTGTTTTGCTTTTAATTGATGAAGAAAAATCAATCATCACAACAGATGCATCATAGCTGTGCTGTTGCTACTCATTAAATAGAAAGCATTCATTCCTGAGCTGTTTTCAGGTTAGTATCACATTGCAAGGCAGCATGTAAAGGAAAGGGTCTATCCTAAATTATTTGCAGTAACTGTTTCTGCCTCACAGCTACTGAGAAAGGTTACAGACATTCCCATCCACATCCAATTAGCCTCTGAGCTATCCTGATTCCTCTTCTCTCCGGCTCTATTTCACAGTTAGTTGCCACAAATGCTGCCCTGGCATGAACACAAGTTCACTGCCTTTTGAAAGCTCAGGATGCTCTCAGCCCGCCTGCACCTCCCCACACCTGCATTTTTAATGATACATGACTTTGCTTTGTGATATCCAGTATGCAGCCTCCTTGCCAGATGTTTCTGATGAATGTCGACTCAAATTATGCAGCGTAGGTACCTCTAATGTTGTTCCTAATATGGTTATCAGCAAATGCTCAGCTCTTTTCATCAAAAGATTTTATTTAGATTTATTTATCACATCATATTTATCTGTTCCTGTTGTTGCCAGTTTGAAAATGTTCATCCAGTCTTCAGAAAATTTGGTACTTTTGTGGACGAACCCTTTAAAATAGATTCGCAAGCTGCAGAATTCTGTGAATTCTCTAGATCATCCACAGACTTCAATGGCGTACGATCTATAGGTGAAGCTACACCAACATGATAAAATACTGACAGCCTTAAGTCAGAGGTCTCTACTCTGGGTCCCTCGAAAGCACAATACATCATCGTACAAACCCTGATTCACTGTTCATTGCCATCAAGAATGCATTGGATGATTCTGCAGAATGACACTATTTGATCTGGTACTGCATCGTTTCTTTCTTTTCTTTCTTTAAAATCCTTGTCAGCCATCGAAGGGTTCAAACATCAAGTCACAGAATGGTCTCTCTACCCACTGATTCACCTGAATAAGGACAGTGCCTCATTTGCTCTGACCTGGTCTTTTCTGGTTGGGACAGTGCAGTGATGAAGTCTAGTTAGGTTGAGACCCCAAAAAACTTGGTCAAGGTTAGAAAAGATCCTGTTTTGGCAAAAAAACAAACAAAAAAAAAAACAAACAAAAAAAACAAAACAAAAGGAATAGTTTTGTCGACATAAAGACAAGTGGAAAAGGTTTTTTGTCCTTCGAAATGTTAAGCAAACGCTGGTCTCCGACTGGTCTTAAACGATGCTTTTGCTTGCCATCAGTTCCTTGCTGATCATTACCATTGGTCCTCCTCTTAACAACAGGATCTGTTCTTAACTTGTATTGAATGAAACACACAAATTTATCATATCCAAGGTTGGCACAGATATAAAATGCCAACTTTTCATCCTGGTGACTGAGCCGGAACTGGGTCACTGTGACCGGCACCAGAAACAGTAACATCTGCCCTCTCTCGACAGTTTGACTTCTTTTGTTCCCTTTGACAAACAGCTTGAGTCAGACCTTGCCTGTGGCAGCGGCTCAGCATGAACGCGCAGTTAAATAAATTGAAGAGAGAGGTCTGGGCATCAGACTAAGCAGTGATGTACTGTATGTTTTCTTTTCAAAAGGAACAAAAAATGGTTTCAAGCTCTGATTACTGATTTGAGAGACAGTTGATTTGTCTTCTCTTCTGGTTTTGCTTTCTGATTGCTGTCTGCTGAGTCCAAACTAGTTCCTTCAGGGCAAATTCATCTTTTTCTCCTCTTACTTAACTCTTTCACAGCCAATTAAACCAATGTCTGTCTTTCCAGAAGCAGCTGTGTCTCAAAGGGAATATAAATCTGACAATGCTTTATCTACCATTTATCTGTCTGTCACCACTCCGTGACCACTCAGTCCCTCGGGAGCATTTCAGTCCCTCGAATCATTCAGAAATCTTATTTGTCTAGACATGTTGACTAAAAATACGTTTCAAGACAACATCAGCCTCATGAGAGACCAACATTCACCCTCTGACATCCTCTTTATTATGTTTTCTTAGCAGTTTTGTCACCGGTTTGCCAGCATTTGGCAAATAAACAGCTCCCAAGTGAAATTCCTTCTGCTATTGTTTCCATCAACGAGAGATGCTGAAAACTTAAAAGCATAAAAGAGAAAAAATCAAGCTCCTAAAGGTTTAACACACATCACACTGCAAAGACAGTTCAAAGAAAAAATCAAGTTGAAAAAAAAAGAAAAAGATGAAGATAACATGACAGAAATGGCGATTTTAGTCCCAGGTGAGCAATTACTCTCCTCTTGCTGGCCATTGTATGAACACAAATGTAAAGAAAAATCTAAAATGATGCCTTGCTTCACAGTCATGCTGTCATACTTTACAACAGACTTGTGCAGCTCCACTGGAGCAGGGGATTATCTCTTCAATGTAGCTGAACATAACCAAGCTCATCTGACAAAACTAGTGCCATCTCCAAATTAAGCCTCAAGTTGTTCCACGAACACAACCCAGCCTCATCTAATCAAAGGCTGGTACGGTCTGGCCTTGTGCATGCAACAGACAGGCTGAATGGAGACGTTATACAAGTCTACAATCTTTTAATGTTACATGTGAATGTCACTTTGTAATATTTCACTATCTTATCTCCTGTAAAGCATTTTGAATTACCTCTGGATGCAATATGCTGCACTAATAAACCTACCTTCATATGCCAATTTGGTTATGAATACACAAAAATTCAGATAACTTGACTGTGTGACTATATTATCAGTAGTCTAGATTATGTTTAAAATAGTGCTGCAGACCAGCTTGTAACCAACAATACTACTTTTAATACAGTTTGTTAATTAGGCCCATTGGCTGAGGAGTGTGTGTGAACCCCACTACTAACTCTTGAACTACTTATTGTTTTTTCACTATTACATCTCAGACACCCAAGACAAATGTGGCAACAAAATCCTCAGGAGCAATATGTTGAGCCTTTATTGTCTGCTACTTGTGACTACTTGCGACAAAATGAAGATGGGGTTTGTCTGACCATAAAGATTTTTTTACTTAACTTTTGTTAGTAACTAATAATATTACAGTTTTTTTTTGTTCTTTTTAACACGTTATGTTCAGCACAAAGATGCATTTTGATGTATGACTTGTGTAATACCAACGAGGTTTCTCTGATTAATTTATTTTGGAGACAATAAAAGAGCTGAGACGTGAAGCCCAGGAGGTTTTTTTATTTTTAGATTTTCTATTTTTATTACATGACGCCAGTGACATTTTTGCATCAATTTACCGGGTAGAACTTTCTTTTGGGAGTCGGTTTCTGACTGTCGAACATTCTTGGACACAAAGCTAAACTAAGCTTGACAGTTAGCAGACTTGTTTGCCGCATAAGTTACTACGGTAACACAACGGGGATTCATATAAGCCACACTGATTGATTGAAATAAGCGAGGCTTTTCTTGAATCCTGCTTTGTGGAATACTCTCTAGGTGAGACTTAAGTGCCTTGCTAAAGAGCAACTGTTTATTAAGCTGAGTGAGATAAAAGTCTTCCCGCACCCACATACTTCCTTCACTCACCGTTGCTTCGAGGAAACTGCATATGAATCTGTGCATAAAGTGTACGAAAACAAATCCATGAAAATATAGAAGTGTGCTTGTTAGAAGTCCCTAAATATAAAAATGTCTTATCAAAAAGACACGTTTGCATTGTTGAATTAACAACACTGATGATTGCACGGCTGAAAACTAAGTTTCTACAAAGAGAGAAAATACTTGTGTACATGATCAACAACTCCTTTCTGCTTCTTGCTGCAGATGTCACTTTCCAGACTTTCAGGTGATGAGCCTTCAGCATCAGATCAACAACAAAGCATCTGATCTCTACTGTCACTGAAAATAAACATCACCTGTACTCACCTCCTCTTGCTGCCCAGTGCGAGCTGAGAAGTATCAGGAGGACCTGTGTAATAATTCCCTGCACTTTTTCACTCCAGATATCCATGATGAAGTGGAAGGATGTTGCTGAAAAGCCTCCACTGAGTGAAGGAGGGAGACAGTCTGCCTCTCCTCTCCGCTTTGCTCCACTCCTCCTCCTCCTTGTCCCTCCACTCTCTCACACTTTTAAAATCTCTAATCAATTCTGCAGTTCTGCCTCTGCAGCGCTCTCCAACATCCACCTGGCTCCACAGCGATGACAGCGGAGGCAAGAGGCTACTTTCTGTTTGGCTGCAATCTGCAGAGTGAAGGGAAGGAGGAGAGAAAGGGAGAAAACACGGAGAGAGGGAGAGGGAGTGAGAGAGAGAGAGAGAGAGAGAGAGAGAGAGAGAGAGAGAGAGAGAGAGAGAGAGAGAGAGAGAGAGAGAGAG
>JAQLOL010000003.1:24194058-24252486 GCA_029783665.1 Naso thynnoides
GATGTTTTTTATATTTGGATTGCCGAGTCCCTGTCTGCAAAATGAATTTACATTCGGGTACCAATAAAGAAACCTTGAACCTTGAACCTTGAACTTCTTAGGTGACATTGCTATGAGCTGATTGGCTGTTGAATCAAATGATTATGCCTTATGTTCTCATACTGGCCTCTGGTGACTTGACAAACTGAGTTTCAGGCGACACCATCAGCAGATTTGAATCGTGCTGAGATGGACCAGTTTACACTGTTGCAACTTTCCCTGGAACCGTTTTGTCTCGTGGTGAATCCTTGGTGCAGACTGGCCTTAAAAGAGAGAGCAACAACAAACGAAATAAAACACGAGCCAGAGCAAAAGAGAGGGGAGAGTGCAGCAGAGTAGCTTCTTTAGTAGTCTCATGCTACAGCTAGCTTGATTTCAAGACATTGCCTACCTCAGCTTTAATTTAATACAAGAACTACTGTAAGATTAAAATCAAATTTTCCAGACCTGCCTTATTGTTGTGACAATGATGACAACAGAGAGACAGAAACACACATACAACATGCACTTAAAGCAACTGTAAGGAACTTTCATTTTATGTTGATGACAGCGCCTCCTATGGACAAAAGTGGTAGTGTTTCTACTGTTTCCTGGAAAGAACCGACACAAGCAAGAAAAGATGCTAACTTACAATTCTCATATGTCTGCTAGTTGATGGTTTTGGTGACAATTAAAACACAAATTAAAAGCCAAGAATTTTATTTCAACTGTATATTAACTTAAAATGAAGAAAATCACCTAGAGAATGGAGGGAAGAATCTTTGTTGTCTGTGCGTTTTTTACGATAGAAACTCTCAGAAAGTTCTTTCAGTCTTTGTGATTAAACACAAACACATGGAAAAACAGACTGATGACATTTTTCCTTCTGAAAGGAAAGATGTTTTCCTACATCTCACACAGTCACTCCGCAGTCATTTGAAATCCATTACACACTGAGAAGGTGAGAGATATAATTTCTTGTCTCGTGTGGGTTTTCACACAGTTTGTGTAAAAGTTCAGCTGTGCAGAGTGGAGAAGGAGATTCCGCTGCAGTCTTTTTCGGTATTATCACAGTTAATATAACGGTTTTTCGATCAGGCAGCTGTGCTTGTGTTATCTGCCATGATGACCACACAGGGATGTTAAAGAAGCTTGTCAGCAGCAGAGAGGCAGGCGGCATGAGAATGAGGCCGGCCTGTGTGTGGAGAGAGAGCAGAGACACCAACTTATTCTGCCGGCATCATCGTGATAGAGTGTTTGTTTTAAATGTTTGAGATGTGAGAAGCAAAGAAGCAGAGATAACTGTTTGTTTAGTATGTCTGCGTGCCTGAGAGGTGAAGACAAAACAGAGGAAAAGTGATGCTCAGCATACAGAAAGATAATCATGTGTTTCATCTGTGGATTTTCTCCGACTTTTAGATGCTTTCTTAATATAGGCCGACTTAAAAATGCCCCTACTTAGTAAGCTTTCTGATTAGAAGATTGTCAGTGATTGATTATGATTGTCAATAGTCTCTGCTGTAACTTCCAATCTCGCTATATATTTGTGAAGATTTTTAGTTTTCTTGCAATTTTTCCACACACGTGGTCGAGTATTTGCTTAATTTTTTCCCTGAAATCTTCAAATTAATGTATCAGATAAGATGCAAGAAATAATACAGAGACTAAAACCTTTCATTGGATTTGGAGATTGATTGAATATTGGTTACAGAGGATCATCCAACACCCTGGCTGACTAACTACACTGAATGTTCATGTGCTCACAGAAGTTCTCCAAAGAGGTTTCTGCATTTAATAATATACTATTGGAGCATAATACATCAAATAATTACAGTGACAGTTTTTTTTTGTTTGCTTGTTTTGCTTTTGTTTTTGTTTTTTTCAGGCTACAAATCAGGCGCTAGCCCAAACTTCAAGAAAAGCTACTGCAGAATTCTGCCTTTATGGGTCATAACCACAAAACTTTCTCCGGACTTAAACAAAAAAAGTACAAACAAACAAAAAAAAGACATTCTTCGTGATTTAGCTTTCAGGCAAAATGTAATTTAGTCCATAATTGTGCAGGAGTTGCCAAATGCCCTTGATGATTTAACTTTCATTCTAAGTAACAACTTTAACTGAACTCTTTTCAAACCAAATTAAATTGTTGCTGATGAGCTCATTTAGCTTAACAACTGACTTTGTTTTGACTTTGCTTTTTTTTTTTTTTAAATTGTTTGTTTTGCTGTGACTTTGTCACTCTGCTTTGCAGCTGTATTTGAGTCGCTCCACAGCCTCCCGCCAGGCTTCGTTTCGTATAACTCATTTTTTATTTTGCATACCAAATGAAGCCGGCCAATGACTGATGCACTCACACTCTACTTAATATTCACAACACCTGCTGCAGGCTGTGGACAGATTTTGGCTTTGGCCAACAAGCTGGTCGGCCAAAACAGAAAAGACTCAGTTTGTTTAGGAGGTGAGCGGGCATGTTCAAACTCGATGAAAGCTGGTAGAGTTAATAAAGGGGATTAGGGTCAGATTTTCTCTCTATCCTTTTGTAAATGTAGCAGCATTTTGTGAAAACAAATCCATAGTCTATTTTTTTATTGTGGGACAAAGTGATTCTGCTGATGGCTGCAAGCTCACAATCTGGCCAACAGACACAACTTTCATCTCTCTTTTGCAAAAATGAAGATAAGACTTTGTCAGTTTCATTATTTAAAATCAATTCCTTTTAAATTATAAACACTATTCTAAACAACAACAGACAACAGTGAGTGACAGAGGGACTTTCAGCTATTTCATATCATGTGATCCTTGGTTAGAATGTGATTTAGCAGCAAACAGTTGGCTAAGCCACGCTTGTTCCAGAGGACCCCATGAGACCTTATTTTGGAAAAAATATGAACTGTACTCAACAGAGACTTTTGTTTTGTTTTTTTTAAAAATCCAGTTTTAATTGTATTGCAAATCTCAGATATGATGTTTGCCAATTTAAAAGATAATTTTGCAAATCAGGAAAGTAGCACGTATTTCCCACAACTGCTAAAGACTACAACTTTGAAAATATGAATTTAGAAGATGACAAGCCCAATTGTTGCATTAACAACAATCTCTCACTGTCTGACTAACTATGTTTGCTTAGCTGCAGCTCTCAATATGTCCACACTTGTATTGATTTTTACCTCTTTTAATTCATTTCCCCTCGTCCTGAAGAAACAAAAGAACCTGTGCTAATGGTACAGACATGTTTGGTGACGTATATTCTGAGAGACGAGAGATGAAGTTCACTGAGTGGTTTCACAAAAACTAAGTGATACTTAACAATCTTCACAACAAACGGCAACTATATTGATCCGTAAAATTATCTTTAAAAGTGACAAACATCATATCTGAGAATGAGGGCACAATTTAAAACCATTTTGGTGAAGTCCTCATCTGCTTCTCCTCAGCCTGATTTTCCTTTTAACACCTTTGCTCCACACCTGTGCTGCATCAGCCTCGTTAGCACTGCCCATTGCCAGTTTTTTTCACCAGCCAATCAGCTCCTTTGCTGTTTTATCGTCTCATTCCCATCACCTGAGCTTCTCCATCCACCTCTTATTCCCTCATCAGTTTAGTTTGTAATTAAGTCCAGTTTTCAGTTCAGTCTTTGTCGGCTCCTCTTCTTTGTTTGTTCGAGCCTGCTTCAGTTTTTTTAAATTAGGTATTTTGATTTTGATTTTGCCTGCTCTTTACAACTGAGTCCGCTTGTTCCACTCTTTTTTTAATTGTCACAAAAGGCACTTAAAGTAAAATGTAATTTATATTGTACGTATTTCACTGCATGTGTTTTGTGTTTGAAAACAGAGGTCAAGACAGAGATGTGAGGACAGAAAAAAGAGGAATAATAAAGATGAATTTTGACGTAAGATTTCCCTGTTTGTGGTTTACACCCTCTCCTCTCCTCATTTAACCCTCCATTCTTCTCTTTGCTCTCCACATTGCTCTCAGCCCTCTATAGCAGAGTTTTTCCACCATTAACATTTGAGACCAGTAATACCACATTAACCCTATGAACCTGAAGCCACTGATGCTCAAAGAGCTCCATTACCATCCTGGGTGGTCGTTAGGCTCTCCATTAATTCATCACCCTCATACTCCATCGGTTTACCACAGCCAGCGGGAGGTATTTCAAACAGCCGAGTGATTAAATGTGCACATCTTCTGTGATTGAGATGGATCTGGTAGCTCGGATGCAGAGGTTTGTTTCAAGAAGCTCTGCAGTGTTTAGAGGACCCCAGAGCCAAATTAACTGCTGAGAGCCAGAAAGATGTTGACTGAGAAAAAGCAATTTGAGGCGATCAGTCTTGTGCTGAGCTCATTTTGACAATCATGGGATTTACATTTCATATGGGAGTATGATGAAAAAGAGTGAAAAAAAAAAATTCATAAAGACCTGTTGTGTTCTGCCAGGGGATTTGAATGCATCAGAATATTAAAAAAAAATCTTGTTTGTATAGGGCTTCCTCACCACATATTTGTGTTTAATGACACACTGATGCAGCTTTAAGTTAGTTTAACAGTTTTTAACGTTTTATAATAATTTAATGATAATTTTTGAAGTCATATATCAATGAAAAATGCTAGCTTGCTGGAATCAGCGAGTTGTCGTATGACGTTAAGTTTGGCTGTGGTGAGGCCCTCGGCGTTGAGCTGTAGCACTGTCAGGCCTTGGTTCTTGACAGTTGGGATGGCTGCCCATCCTGAGGTAGACTTTCAATGTCTTCTTGACCTTGTGTTGGGCCTTGGCCTGCCAGCTCGTTGACTGGGTGGCGCCATTAGTCCCCCCCCCCCCCCCCCAACAGACCACCTTCAGAAGCTGAACTCTTCAACTTAAGACCAGAGGCAAGAGCATGGCTGCACAACACTGAGCTGGCCATCTGATGATACATGAAAGAAGAAGAAGAAGAAGAAAAATGCTAAATATTTTCTCAATCTGGCTTGTCAAATGTGACGATGTGCCTGAATCAAATAAATCTAGCTTTGTTTGATTTGTTAGACTAATAAAAAAAAAATAAGAATGATGAAGTCATCACCTCTGAGAAGTTTTACTGTTGTCCAACACGAAATGCTTGCTGCACGCATTATCATTCTGTTATATGCTGGCTTGTTTGTAGACTATTTCTTTGAATCAGTCACAACAACAACACACAACAATGGTGCCTCTGCAACACTACAGCCTGTTTCAGTCGAGTTTGAAATCTTCATGCAGCTAGCTGTCAATTCAATTCAATTCAGACTTTATTCCGGACTCAAGGTCCGATAAAAAAGACAACACAATACGTATTAAGACAACACTGAACATTAAAATTTCCAAAGCACATTACAAAATTCAGAAAATACAGCCTCTATAAAAATAAGACTTACATGTATCTGACAGTTTGGGGTTAAGTAAGTTTTCTATTTTCAGGGTGTAGGTTTCTTGCTGGGTGGTTGTTGTTGTTTGATGTGATAACAGAAGAAAAGGAGAATGGCTGATATATAAATGCATTTGGCAAATGACAGGTTTATGCCCACAGTCTACCTCTTCTTAGTCAAATAGGAGAAGATTTAATAAATGATTTGCTGCTGAAATGGTAAAATTACAACATATTAATCACTGAGTTGCAGCCTGGTTTTGTATGTGTTTGCATGGTCTTTGTATCCCTGAATTATTAACTCTGTCAAAAATGAACCTGAAACCTCAGCGAAAACAAATCCAGTTTAATTATTTAAGCATTCATGTCTTGGTGTTGATTTTTGAGTTTGTATTGCATGTCCTGTTTGTTTGGCCTTATGACATAACTGGCACCAAACCTGAATATTCAATTTGTGTGTGACAAGAGCCAATTTATTCACACTTATCAGACAAGTACAGTTAGTCATCACAAGCTGAGAGCGAAGGTCAGAAAAACAAAGCCCTGCTGCACTTTAGCTTCTATTCAGGAAAGAAACAGTTGCTCAGATTTACTCTGTCAGCTCTTGTCAGCTGGAGATTGGCTGAGCGAAAACAGGTGTTGGCAATGACAGACAAGGAGGGCATTAAGGAAACAACAAAGACAGTGAGAGAGAGCGACATCAGAGGATGAAGACAGACAGGTTGAGAATGCCTAGATACGGATGGTGAGTGGGTTTGCAGAACAGAGGTTATCTTTGCTGCTGTTATAAATTGGCGTATTCCTGATCACAGCATCCTGAGGCGCGACAGAGAAACATGCCGGATGGAGAAATCTGCAGAGAGATTTTTACTGCCCTCATAAATCTAGCAGAGCAGTCACAGAGAAATGGAATAACGGCCAGAGATGTGGGATATGTATGTCACGGCTGTATCAGATAATGAGAAAGAGAGGAAAAGAAATCTCTATGGTCAGATTCACTGAATGATTAGACACAAAACAAACCCACTGCAGAGGTCAGAGGTCATCGCTGTGACTGATTTACTAACTGAGTGTGATGCTAACAGAGACGCAGGTCAGACACAGCAGCATCGATCTTTAAAGCAATTTCACTGAGCAGCGAGGTGTTTGTGTTTGTGGAAAATGATCGCATCTGTTTGACATGAGAAAAATGTTAACAAGAATGTGGCACTGACACAAACAGCAACAGAAAGGAGCAGTTTGTTGTCCTGATACTGATCTGGACTGTAGAAAAACAGTGGTTGAAGCAGATGTGCTGCTGAAGGCAGTCTGAATTTTCCGGCCTTAAAAACAGCTGGTTTGAAAATGACTGTAAAGCAAATCAGTCTCACACATAAGAATCAAGCAGAGTTTGATTACGTTGTTTGCTTATTTCATTCCTGGGCTTCAAATTGAGCAAAACATAACAAAAATTGAAAGGACATGAAAAGCAAACAGTTGCACTAGTATTACATGTTTTAACATTCTTCACTGCTTTGAACGCAGAATAAAAAAATGGGACAGCTTAAAAGCCAATGCATTACATTATCATGTTTTCACAGAAAGGAATAATGCACACAATCATACATAAATGCAACTACTAATACTGCATTTGATTGGAAGATATGACTGTAAGAACTGATCATGTGTTATGCAATCATGTTTTGTATATTTATGTTTTCTTGTGGTTTAGGTTTTTCACTCAGCAAGTTTAAAGTTAAAGTTAAAGTTGGTACAAATTCTATAGTTTCAAGAAATGTGTCATGTTTCCTATCACTAATACTGCAGAACCAGCAAATTTGTGAGACACATGTCTGTCTGCACATTATCAGCTTAAATCAACAGGGAATTGAGTGGAATGATAGCTTTTCATTAAAAAAAAAAATCCAATCATAAAGTGATTAATATGAAGCAAAAATCTCACAGAGAAACAACAGCATTTAAAACGCAATGTTATTTTAAATCTAAGACCTTTTTTCAGTTCTTTTAGGTGGGGCACCCCACCTGATCTCATTATTCGCCAATAACTAAGCCCTGTGTGAATGCTTTTGTACTGTGTCTCAAGTGTTCAGTAAACTGTGATCTGACAGTAGTTTTACCCTCTGACTCTCCCCCTGTTGTCTAAGTGAAAGTCGTGGCCTAAAGCAGCCTTTTTTTCCCGTCAGTCACTGCCGACAGGTCAGCAAAACTTCCAGATCGTTACGGTTCTGAGGCGTCGCGGCATGAAGGCCTGCACCTAATATCACGCTTCACAACCCCGTCAATACCCCTGCAGCACGGCGAAAAAGCCCAGCTCAGCCTAAATGCTCCCAGAACACTAAAGGACACACATTAACTCTCCACGCCGCTAACCGAGGTCAAAGCTGAAGCAAAAAAAGTCAGCTGTCGTTTTCTTCAGAGGGAAACTTAAGAGCCGTCAGTCAGTGAGACAGCTGGTTAGAGTCAGAGCCTCCAGAGGTTTTTGTTTGAGCTGAGGTCACAAATTTTAACAATCTAATGTTTTTCCATTACCCAGGATTGACCAGCAAGGTTTGCTTTAAGTAATTAAAAGAATGTTAAATGATGTCCACAGTTTAACTGGTCACTGCAAATGTAGCTCAACTGCACACAATTAGTTAAAATGAGCTTGCATTTTTGCTCCCCTCCGTTTACTTTTAAGAATATGCCACACTGCAGTTCCCTGCACTTGTTTAATCTTTGATAAAATTACACAAGTTCTTCTGTAGTTTTTTTTTTTCAAAAAGGTACTAGAATTTTACCGAAAAATGAACACACAAAGCTGAAAAACAAAAGGCAATGGGAGCGGAGAATAGATTAAAAATGCAAAAGGAAGAAAACATTTATGTTAAGTAGACGAATGCAAAAATGGCAAACACCACAACAAACATAAAATATTCAGGAAAGCGTTTCTAAAATGAATGTTTTAAGAGATTTACAGTGTGTCCCCTCTCTCAAAGGGCAGAGAGTTGCAAAGTTTGGGAACTTTAACCACAGTCACCTTCTGTGAGCAACTGTCACCAGCAAAGTCCAATCCACCGATCCAAGGAGAAGCAAGAGAAGTCAATAAAAAAATGTTTGAAACAATTGAGGAGGGACATTTAAAGCTTGACAGCTGTATAATTGCAAAAGTAGAAGCTTCTTCACCTGCAGGAGGTGCCAATGATGCAACTCAGCCACAGCTTTAATCTCTGGGGAACTCTTGTTGATGTGATATCCATGCTCTGCTTCCATGACTTTATTGTGTTTTGATCAATTTTGCCCAGCCTACAACAAAGCTGCAGTCTGTTCTTGTAACCTAAAACACTTGCATGTTGTCCCACCCTCCTTTTATGAAAGGTTGAAGAGAAACTATGATGCTTCAGCACATCAGACAGAATTGATGACTTTCACAGTAATGATATACAGAGTTTCCGGGCATGGATTTTTCAAAGGTAGACATTGGGAGGTAGAATCCTCCCTTTCATTGATGTTTCCTAACATTATTCATGAGGAGACATTATCCGAGGTAGCTGCTTGGAGGTCAGCTGAGGCACAAAGAAAACAAACATTTCTTGTGGTCAATAATGGAAAACAAACTGGAGTCGATAATGGAAACGAAGCCACTTTGGTTTGGGAGAAGGTTGTGCAATTAACTGAAGAGACAGTCTGGCCTCCAGACTACAGCTGTCTCGGAGGGAAATGCTTCAGGCTCCCCAACAAACAAGGCAAGTCCATGCAGTGCAGAGCTCGAAGAACAAAGTGCATCAACATATGGCAGGATAATGGGTAATCAAGGTGACAAAGGACTGAGCATTCACATAATTTTTTGGAACCTGGTGACTAAGAAATGTTGCATAGTTTGTATCACCAATAAAACAGCACAATGACTTTCATGATGATCCTCGACTGTTCTACAGGCTTGGAAGAGATTGTTGAGTGAAAGGATAGTTGGTTGCAATTTACAACCTTACAATATGAAGCCACGAAATCCTACATAAAGGCCCTCTGGTCATGTAACTATCTAATTAAACCACCTTATGTACTGCACACTAGGCCAGTGGTGTGAAATGATATACACCAACTGTCTCCTAGATGGGCAGGGTCAGCTCTCCCCCCATACCTCCAACTTGCAGGTTGTGTTAACGTAGTTGCTGAGACAGAGACAGGCTTCAAACAAAGTTAATTTTCTCTGGCTTTATGTGTCTGAAAGATGCCAGTTTAGCGTCAGAATGTTCGAAAGATGTGTCATGTAAAAAGAAATGGCTCTTTGGTGATGATTGGGCGAAAGAACTGGTCATAATCTGTGAGTACATTCACTTCTCCCATAAGAATGAATGGACTCATGATTGCTTCTAGTCTCCTAAAGAGGTGGGACAGTGGCAAAACTCTTGCAATAAGGACACAGGAAATGATTGTTCAGTGTGCTGTCTTGGTTCCTTAACTGTCTTTGGTTTGATTTTAATACTTGTTCTAATATGCTATTCATGAGCCTCAGCTGCAGGGAGGGGTTTTTGTACTAAGGAACATGTTTAAGATGGAATTATTACTGTTGTCTTTTTCATAGTATTCGATTACAGACATCTTGGCCATAAAAAACAGGTGAATGAAATCAAACAGCAGGTGATTATTAATGACAGTTCTGGCCATGAGCTGTGGCTCTGTACCATATTATTGTATGGCAAAAAATGTCCTGAGAATACTATGAATAGCCTGTTACAGTTGCAGGTACTAACTTGCTAAAGCCCCTGCTAAGCAATCAGTTAACAGTAATGCCACATTGTACATTGACTACCAAAACAGCAAAATAAAAACGTGTCAGAAATACTTTACCTTTACTTTGGAGAGTCAGTGAGGTAGTTGTATATATCAGGATATGATACCAGTGGCCATTGCGTGGGGTCGTTAGTGGACACTCACCAACCCCTATTTCCTTTGTTTTTTCAATTTAATGATGCCGATCATTGATTGGCAAAGATATATAAGAGTTAGATTGGCTAGCCATTAATAGGTGTGCTCACAATACCCAAAAGAAATGCGGTATTCTCATTTAAGGCAATAAATTTACAACTTTGGATATTTTGAATTTACCACCAGTCAACAAGGAGGGTTTGTTTTCACCCAAACAGAAGTGGCCAGGAAGTATTGCTCTCATCCTTACAGTGGTAAGGTGTAGGGTACATTATACGTACACAGAAATTTCTGTGCATTGTGGGTATTTGATGGTGCACTGTGAATGAAATTAACCACTGAGAATTTGAACACCACTACTAATGGTGAACACACTATATAGCGCACTATATACCTCTGCTTGTAGTTGGTCAAGAACTCAAACCCACTACAAAACAACCGCCTAAATATTCAATTACCAGTTACTCCCTTAAATATTGGGAAACTGCATTATGCAGATGCCATAAGCCATGGGTTTTTGTGCTGAGACTTTAGAAAGGGCGAATATAAAGGGCCTAAGTCCCACACGTCTATTTAATTTGGAAAAGTTCTGCACTGTATGTATGGAGTGGAGCAATTTGTTTTTCGATCCTGTTAAAGCCAAACCAAAATACTGAAGGACACAGAGATGCTTGTGTCACTATAACAACACAAATCAATTTATGTAGCCTGAGACTTGAAGTGTTCAACAACATCCCTCACTGTGTCTTGTATCTTTCAGCTCCAGTTCAGGCCGTTTTACAGTGGACTTTTATAGGTTTCTGATTACCACAAACGTCAGTATCTCACCATCTACAGCAGGGGGAACAGAGGACCAACAGCACCAACAAGAAGCAGTCAACAGCAGTTAAACCCAAACATCAGTGCTGCTAACAGCTCTGCCAATATGCTGACTGTAACTGTGTGCAAAATGTTGTGTATTCCTCTGTTTGGCATGAGAACAGTATGATGAAGTCCGTGTGAAGCTGTCAGTGTGGAGCACGCTGAGCTCAGAAGTTAGTGAAATACTGCTTTGATGACGCCTAACTATACCAAATATTTAATAATGTGTTCAATTGTAAATCATTACTCTGATATTACTGACAATACTGTTGTGATATCAATACACATTAGGTGGCACATCTATGCAAAATTCCATATTATAGTAGGCTATAAAATCTAAATAGTGCCTTGTGCAATAAGATTCCACAGGTTCAGGTGTATAAACCAAAACCAAAGCTGCAGAAGTCTTTCATGAGCTGTTATTAAAAGCGGAGCAGCTACATACTTAAAACTAAATGTTTTAATGTAGCAGACTTGCTAAAAAATTACACACCGGGACAAGAGGTTTTTGGAAGTGCTGATATGAATCCTAAAAAAGACGTGATTACCTAAACTTGCAGATATCATCTCGACAATGAAACCAAAATGAGGGACCATAAAAAAGCACAGGTTATATTTTCCAGAATTGACCAGCCAACATCACAAAGACTGATTTCCCATCTGTTGTTTGGTTCCTTTGATCATTTCCGAGAGCAAAGAAATGGATGTTAATTTGAACGGAAGCCGTCCAGACAGAGCACACACATCCAGCAAATGCCAGATTTAATTTTGAGATTTTGTGGCTTGTATAAAATCCATATCATCCAAACCTTCAGTTACCCTTATCCTTTCATCAGAGCTTGAATGTGTACAGACGTATGCGACAATGTTGTGCTTCTCATTGTCTCTCTGTTGTTTTTCTCCTCACTGTTGTGCTGAAGGTCGTCGTGTGGGCAATTTTTCTTCTGTGCTGAAATTAATTTTGGCTGCTTGCCTCTATCTCTGTCTCTCTCTGTCTGTTCTGAGGAAAAGAACAATAAATCAGATAACTTAACTTTTCCTTATGTCTGCAGGGGCAAAGTGGGCTGCAGAAAGTAAGTCTGTATAAGAACTTTTTTTGCCACTGAAGTAAAATAGAGAAACATTTTAGTGCAGTGCCATTAAATGTGCTAATGAATTGTGCATTTTGTAATTTGGGTTTTGATATGTTCATTCTGATTCTGGTGTTAAAACAATTTTCACATTAGGAACATTAGGGAAAACACTCACAGATTTTTTTTTTTCTTTTTGATGAGATTAATTCAGAAACAATTAGTCCATCACAGGTTTTTGTAGCCTGTTGCGTTTGCACCTGGGGGTAGTTAATGAATGACTGTAATTGTGTGTCTGTGCATGTGTGTGTTTATACATGTATGTACTTGCTATGTAGCAAGGACTTGAAGCTTTTACCCACACAGTGAGGACATTTTGACGGACCTCACAATTTCAGATGTCTGTTTTAAGGTTGAGGCTAGATTCTAGTTAGAATCAAGTTTAGTCAAGGGTTAGACATTTAATTAGGGTTGTTAAGGTTAGGATAATGGGCTAGGGAATGCATTATGTCAATGTGGGTCCTCATTAGTACGGAAAAACAAGATTATGTGTGCGCATAGACGTGTGTGTCATGTCCTTCAGTTAAGTCTCTGCAGTAAGATTTACACCGACTTCATCTCTGAACAGTTCTGCCAAAAAATACAAAATGCACTAGAAACATTTTGCAAGAGACAAACACAAATGATAACTGGCTCCAAACAGTGACGACATTAAAGCATCAAATTATCAGCAAACAGCTAAAATCAGTTCTTTTATGTCCATTTAATGATAATCAAGAAGTGGTGACAAAGCACAGGCAGATTAAAGTGCAGCGCTCAGTCTGGGCCACGCAGCGAGCAGCCTGTCTAATGCATAATTGTCCCTTTTTTAACTTTGTCATTTGTTGCATTTCAGTTTGTTGCTTATAAGCTCTGATAAGGGAAATGGAAAAGGGAGGCTTGGATCTCTACCAAGTTCTTAAAATGATTTTTCCCTCTTGTCCTTCGTTTGGGAAGGTCTCACATGCTAACAAATTTGGAGCTTCATTGGAGGTTTTTTTTTTTCCTACTGGTGTGAGTTGTGTGTTTAAACCTATTAAAATCAAACTGCATGCATATCATTTTGCTGCCTGTTTTCTAAAGCAAATCAAAAGTATTTGAATACTGTAATTAACCAGAAAGTTGGTGGTTTTGGTTCATCTTCATTCCGCATAAACTTTTATTTCACAGAAACTTGACACTAGCCTAATATTTTAAATCCTCTATGTTCATTAATTCACCTGATTTTATTACTAAAATAGTTTCTTGCTGCATTTTTCTTAGTATGGACTGCTCGAAAATTCAAAAGGAAAGAAGATGATATTTTCCTGACAAGGTCTCTTCTGGCAAATTTGATAACAGCAATGCAAAGCAAAGTAGAATGGAAACAGTATTCAAACAGTGGTGGGCAAAGTGCACCACTTCATTACTTGAGTCACCATATAGATACTTCTGGTCAAATAATACTTCAATACAAGTGGGAGTTGCTCAGTCAAGTTATTACATGAGTTTAAGTGCCGGAGTGCTTGCTTTTAAACACTAGATTTTCATAATGCATTTTAAATGAGAGTATTCAAGAATGCATGGGTGTACCTGTTATGTTATGTTTATTTAGAAAGCATTATTTAAGGTTTTAATGTCATGCTACAGACGTCAAGATTGACAGTTGTTTGCAAATAATAGGAACAATAACAGGAACAACCAAAAATACCTAAAGACCAGGGAAAATGTCAGCCAGGCTTTACACACTGAGAAAACATTCGAGTTGTGGTGTTGTCGATGTTTGTAAATCTAATCAGCTATTTCAGTTTGTGTAAGGCCTCTTGAACTACGCAACTGAGCACTGCAAAATGAACTACCTCATCTGAGTGACGTTTACTCTGTTCAACCGTGGAAACGTGCAGGCACAGGTACAGTAACACCACACAGAGAAACCACTCACAGAACTACATGAACACTGTTAATTGTCTTTGGGATTTTAGAAGGAAAACAAAATCAACTGTCAATTGTCACTGCAATTGTCAAAAAAATGCCTTTAAAAGCACATGTTGTCCAGAATTCATTATTTAATTTTCACAATAAAACTTTTAATCAGAAATATGAATACATTGTTGTGGTGTTTCTTTGATTACCCAGTTGTTTCTAGTAATGCCGCCTTCCATTGGGCGGCAGCGTTGAAAAAGTTCACACTCTCCACATTCCACCCGTCTGCAAAGTAGTGGAGGGTTTTTCCTGCTTCAATATGGGCTCACTCATGGACTAAACATCAAACATTTACTTCTAGAGATCTTTACTGGGACAGCCAAAATGTAGAGGAGGAAGCTGGCTCATCTGACTAGTCCACTATTTGTAAGACTTCGTCATAACACTGGAAAAACCAGAGATGAGAAGTAATAAAGTACAAATACTTAGTAACTGTACTTAAGTAGATTTTTCAAGTGTCTGTACTTTACTTGAGTATTTTTTTTAAATTTATTTCTTTTACTGCCTGTGTCTGACCACAAATATCTGTACCTACCTTACTGCCTACATTTTCATTTTCAATTCAATTTAACATTTTACATTTTTCCTAAAATATCACTATTTGACATTCTGACAGTCTGGGAATGAGACTTAACAATCAGTTCATTTTCTGGTGTACTTCTACTTTTACCAGTCTTTTTTTTTCTTTACACAAGTATCTGTATTTCTACCTAAGTAAACAATGTGTGTATTTTTGCCACCTCTGAAAGTAGCAATTAACCAAAAGCTTCATAGAAATCTGGTGGAGTAAAAGAAATAAGCTTCCCTTAAAAAATAATGGCCAAGTAAACTACAGATAATTTTAAAAAATGTACTTAGAAACAGTACTCAACTAAATTTACTTAAGCGCAGGTTTATTTTGAAAATGACTAGCGTAAGGTAAAATAAAACCATACAAATGATTCTTAATGATACAAAGGAAATTATTTAAAAGAGAGAAAAGCTTTTGTTAAAGAACTGTAACGTTCTTTAAAGCCTTTTTTATTTTCAGAATGCAGCTGCTCCACGCTGCCATTTGGTATTCTGTTTATGACTGAAGAAACAGTAACTGTGTCATTTTGGCTGCGCTGCACAATCAAAGCCAAGAGCTTTGATTACATTTTTAAAACAGTTTATGTGAAGACGGCGGCGGGAGCGTCAGCATACTCATCAAAGTTTAGCTTCTTTTGTTTGTTTGAAGGAATCTGTGATTTTAATGTTCACTTGCCATCAGCTCCTCTCTCAGACACACAAACACACACTCACACACAGGCACAAACTTCAAACCAATCAGCATTCAGAGCAGCAGCTTGTGCTGCTCCATTAGTGAACTATGAAATGGAAGTTAACAGATTTGTACCACGAAATATGACCAGCAAAGGCCAACTATTATAAGACTATACTGAATCACAAGACTGCCAAAACTACCCAGACAAAACTTTACCTGACTTGCTCCCATTATGTGCTCTGTATTAGTCCCTAATTTGCTGCTTCCTACTGTGCATACTGTAATAAAAGGAAAAAAAGAACATTATTTTAATAGCAGGAAACCTGACACCCCTACAGAAAGGCCGCAGAGGCAGTTTGAGGAACTGTTTAACATAAAGATGATAAAGACTTTGGTTTTTAGAAATTGCTTGGTTCGTAGCCACAGTCGCATGTTCATCGGAAGAACGAGGTGTTCAGAAACATGGTTAGCGTCCAGCTCAGTCTCACGCCAAGGGAGGTTGGCTTGGATGCTTGAACAACTGATTCATTTGCAGATTTACTGCATGAAATGAGAAGGACACATTTTGAGCTGCCCTACAAGCAGGGGCAATAAGGCTCTTTTTCAGAACTTAGCTTAGTTGTTTTGGTCCTTAAATCTAAAGAAACTGACAGCGGGGTGAGACCGTATTTTGCTAGAATTTGTACGCAATTAAAGAATGACATTGAAGGGCCAACAATGCCAACATACAGCTCTGCTGCGAACTGAAACACTTTTAATCACTTGTAATGGCTTGTGTCGTGCCACAGGGGGCATTAAGCCGCACACATGTCTCAGCACCAAAAGTTTAATGCAGTTGCACTTTAGCCGCTGAGTGTATCTAAAACCACCATGGGGTGAAGGGCCATTGAGTTGGTAGATTGGCAGGTGTTGAGTCGAGTGTGTAAGGACAATAACAGATTTTCTGTGACGCCAGAACCTAAAACTGTTCAGCCGCTCCCCTTCTGCTCCACAGATGTAAAAATTGACATCTCTGCCTCCTTTTTTCAAAAACCAACAATAAGCTTCCTGTTTGAGTTGACATTGTGGAAGGTTGTTCTCTGAGCTCTCTGCTGGTTTAGCTGCTGCTTTCTTCAGCTCCTCTGGAGCTTTTTAAGCTGCGTGTTACTTCAGCTTCAAGCCTGACACTGTTTCAAGGCAGACAGCCCATCAAGATGAGTGATGGGAAGGATGAGAGCTACTGAGGTCAAGTATAACTGGAATCACACATTTAGCGGCCAAGGCAAAGAGTTGCATGAAGTCGCTTTAATCATAACAGTGTGCTTTACTCCTCTGTGTGGCGACTTTATACTTGTCCATCTCCAGGGCTTTCAAAGGCCATGGTCAACAACAGAACAGCGTCACTGGAGCTACAAGAGAATCAACGTCTGGCTCTAAGACACCGCAGCAGTATGCACGCTTCCTGCTCAGCACCTGCCCTGACGGAGCAGCTCAACTGTAAGGTTTGATTCTCTGCTGCTGAATAAAAATTAGATTTCCCCCGATACATATTGCAGAACTTTCATCATCCTTTAGATCTTTATTCAAAGCTCTTTCACATTGATCGAGTGTAGAATAGAGATAAACGATGATAAAGCATCTGTTCCAGGGGACTCCTGCCTTATTAGCACATCTTCGTCATCTTCTATGTTTTGTATGTTATGTACATCTTGCTTTATAAGGGTAGTATGTGAGGTGGAAATCTTACACATTAAGTAATAAATTAGAGAGGGGCCAATTTTAAAGCTGGTCTAAGCACAGATCCAGGTGTATGATAATTTGGTATGGAGCCATTGACTTTTTTTTCCTTGCCTGCCATTGAAAAAGGTTGCTTAAAGATGTGCTGGTGCAGTATGGTGTCATTGTTGAGGTGAACTTGGCTTGTGCCTCCACCAGCCCAAACCAGATCTAAGTACAGCGGAGCGGGCGGAGAGCAATTTTCTAGTGGGCAAGAGCGTACATGAATGGACCTATCCAAGACCCCACATGGAGGTCTGACTGATGTACTCTGCATTTCATCCCACTTACATAAATAATCAATAGTTTTGAATGCAACCTTCTATTTCTGTTAATCATGTAAAATATTATGCTAATTCTTGTCGCTGAATTGGATGTGAATCAGGTTGTTGATGCTGCGGGATATAAGGCTTATAACATAAATTCAGCGATTATGAGTCTGAGCCTCCCAGACATGTCAGTTTCCTCCTCCGCAGAGTTGATCCGGCACCTGTCTGCTCCTTCTTCAGCCAAAACTGAGAATGCAGCGTGTCACAGCGGTCTTAAAGGGAATGAGAGGGGCTGATCTCATTGGCCATGACTGAAATCAGCTGAGACACACATTCTAATTGTCTATTCCTCCTACTTTACCACTGCGCCAGGCTGCTCTGCAGATGTGCCTGCGTTTGTCTTCTGCAAATTACAAAAAAAACCTGGCACAGCTACTTGTTCTCCCTGTGTCAAAGAATTAAGATTGATGAAAATAGATCCCAGAGTTGATTTGATGACACTAAAAGAAAGTTAAGACGGATCTGACTGAATAGAAGGATCCACTATTTAGAAAAACATGCTTTTTCATTATTCATCACAACTCTATTTTCCTTTCAGTATTCAAGTTTTCACTGATGCGTTTATTTAACTTTCACTAGTTGACAGCATGTCAATAATAAGGCTGGAGTGATATTGATTTCAACCAGCACACCTGATTTATTTGGTTAGCATCTAATTGGGTTGTCAGTATGCTTCCATAGAGACACAGCAGCTCACAGAAGTGAGTTCACTCATCTGTTAGAAGGGTAACTTTTCAGAGTTTTGATGCTCATTGATTTGTTGCAATTATACTTCAGTAAAAGCAAAAAAAAGATATTTTCCTTCATGTTCTCACTTTATTCCTCTTTTTTATTTATCACTTCATAATTCTTGCATCTACCCTCCGCTAGGAACAAGCCTGACTAATGATCTTTTTCCTCTTCCTCAAGCTAATCAGCCCCTGGATGCTTCTTTAAATATCAGTGCAGTTCCCATCAACCACATGCTGGTTTTACCACCCCATCCACAGTGTCTCGACCTCAGCCTGATCCTGTCACATCTCTTGAGCCTTCTGTTAATGAAAGTACTTCAAGTCTTACGCTGCGTTCCAGACAACGTTGGAGGTCAGACACGTAAACCAAAAAACATGGCTGACTGAGATAAATGTATGTTTCTGTGGCGGGCAGATATCTGTACTCTCAACACTGCAGCAATTGGCAAACCTGAATGCAACAGAAGAGGAAAAGTGTGTTATGTTATCCTGAAAGAGTTTTGTGCAGAGGAGATAACTTTCATTGATTGCTTACAGTGACCACCAACCAGTTTACTTTGGCTACATATTTTGACATCAGGCCATGACCACAAACATTATTTTAATTACATGCAGGCAAATGTACTTTTTGCAAATTGTTTACTTTATACAATGCACACTTATGGAAGCTGCCATTGTTGTGTGACGTTAGTAACGTACAACTTTGCCAAGTTGGGGTAAATTGATTCGTCCCAAGTTCTCGAGAAGGAATTCCAACTTCAAGGGGCGTTCTAGTGCACTTTTCTCAGTAGGAAGCCTGAGATTTCCAAGTTGGGGGTTGTCTGGGACACGGCATCATTTAATATGTTTCTCGTTGATAACTTCAACAAATACCTCCAATAAATGTCTCCACTGTGGAATGTGCTGCACTATCACAGGGTGGTTTTGTACATAGAAATAAGTTGAAATAGAGCTGAGAATGTTCATTTTATGGTTTACTTTAGAAGTAATTACTGGAAGTCACACTTACAGAGTGCAGCAAACCACTTAGGGACCAGAGAAATCTGCTCCAGATGCATTTTTTTTTAATTTAGTCGTTAATTTGATAGTTACATACAGATCTATTATTGTAGTTTACTGTAGTTCAGCGATGAGACTGAGCTGGCTCCTTCACGCCTTCTTCCTTTGGTCCAGCCTCTCCTCAGTCTTCCTTCCTCCCACTCCATCCCATTCATCCAGTCACTGCACTCTGTCCCTCTATTACGTCTCATCCCATTCAAAAGCAGTGCTTTTCCTCATTGTTCTCCTTGATGATCTCGCAGGCACCCTCCACCAGAGGACTCTGGACTTCCGGTCAGGGCAGGCTCAGACGCACTCTGCAGAGCGCTCTGCCAGGATCTGCTTGAACCTTGGACGACCCGCCATGGAAACTGAGTCTGCACCATAACTCTTTTTTTTTTTTTTTAAATTGCTGCATTTCATATTCATGTGGTGAAGTCTCCTCTAGCTGAAGTTTAATTTGAAGATAGCTCAATGAGACATTGCAATCAGTCAAGAATCCCCCCCCAGGTTTTATTTTATCTTTCCTATCACTTATTTTTGTAACAGTAAGGGCACTTCATACATATCACAATGCTGAAAGCTCTGACATGTGTGGCTTTCTCCCCCCACACACCTGTCAGCACCTGCTAAGCTTAAACCTCTCAGCTGAATTGGTTCCGAGTGTGAAAGTCTGAAACTGGTGTGTTCATTGAATCTCAGGGAGCTGCAGTGATTAGTGGTCTGGTAATTGTAACAAAATAATCATTTTAGGAACAATATAATTAGCAGCATTAATGATTTGCTTAACAAACAAGCACTGAAACAAAACACTATATTAAAAGAAACCAAGATTTTTAAAATAACAACTTAATACTGAAATTCAGTGGTTTTATCATAAATATCACAACCCTCATTATCATTTTGTTTATTCTCATGTGAGTGTGTTAGAAGTGGCTGGCAGATTGAGTCTGACGTCTGCTGCCTCACTGAGCCCTGGAGATCTGATGCAGTTTAATTAATAATCTGATAGCTGTCAAGGTGCTAAAAAGAGCACAGGCATGAAAATGACCGAGGAGTAACAGCAGAGCGATGCAGGATTCCTCCACCTGGTTCTTCATATGCTCTGTGTCTTGTGGTGCTCTCCCTCTATGTCTCTGCCTTCCATCTGTCTCACTATTTCACTCGGAGTAGCTCACACAAACACACACACATACACACATATAGCTCAAGCAGCAGAGAGAACGTGAGAAATGCGTCAAGAGCTTTGCAGACACGTAACAGTGGGAGGTAAAAGGCTGCAAGGAGAACTCTGTTATTTTGTCTCATTAAAAAGCAGTCATGGCTCCAGTTGTATCAGCGCACAGTGATCTGTCAGTGACACTATCTTTAAGTCAACTTAGATGAATAAATAGCAGTGCCCAGTCAGATGATCACCAGCTGTGAGGATGAATCTATCGGATCTTATCTGTGAGCGGGTGCGGAGCGTTAAATAGGATGAATGTTCAGCTTTTACTGGATGTGACAACTGTTTCTGACTGTAGATGTTCTGCCTACTGTAACACCACACATGGTAAGAAGTAGCACTTTGATCTTTACACTCTAGATGAAAAACACAGAATTTCAATGCCTATTTAACAGGCGTGACATCCAAATTTATGCATTTGTGACAATAAATAAATTCACATGTATGAATTTGGAACTGGAGTTAGAGTTGGAAGATGAATGATTGTGATTTAAAGTAGTTGTATGTTAGTAAATTGATACAAACATTAATCTGAAACCATTACATAGTTAGGAATTTTTAGTTTTTTTCTTTATTTTTTTGTGTTTTTCTGCAAACTGCTGGATCAACAAAAGCACTCAGTTACACCTGTTTTAGTGACAACTGGTACATCCATATTCTTGTTTTCAACGTGGACCTGAAGCTTGACTGGAGGGACAATCATATTTTTTTTCTGTCAGCAGGTTCAAGGCAATCAATTTGTGGTATGATGGCAGCCGGGTCATCTCTTTCCACCACACTTCTGGATTTGACTCTGTGTGACCTCTGTCCATTCTCTAAAATGAAGCTGAATAGTTGCAGTTTTAACAATGAATTTACACCTGGCCTTTGTTTTAAGACTGCACTCAGGTCAAAATTTAATTGGTCTTGCACTAGCGAGGACCACACCAACAGCAAGATGCATTTAACAATTTGGTTGGAATGTTATTTGTTGCATGGATGCAGTTCTTGTGGTTTGGGGAAGCTTAGGACAGGGAATCCGCCTTAGTTCCCAGGCACTATGGACCCCCTCATGACCCTACAGAGAAGAGAAAGAAATAGGAAAAGAAAAAGGGTGGAGGGGAGGTATGCAGGATACAAAAATGAAAGAGAAGAAGAGGGTTAGGCACATATTTACAGGAGGTTGAAAGCGGTGCGGTTGAGGTGAGGTCTTGCTCCTAAAACTCTGCTCATAGCCACAATGTATTCTAGTCTTAAGACCAAATACCTGCAACACCTAACACATTCATATCCTGCCTCTGCCTCAACAGTACTACAAGTTTTCACATTTCTTATTGAAATGCTCTTTAGTCATTGGATATTTACCCTAATAAGGTTGTTCATATACATTATTTAGTCAGGGTTTTTTTTTATAGTGAGTGTGTATACATTCTGTGTAGTGTGGACCATTGCATCCATTGCATGCTGGGAGAACTCCAACACTCTGCGACCCATAACTCTAGGAGTACTACACTACATTGCCGAATCTGTGTGTGTGTGTGTGTGTGTGTGCGTGTGTGTGTGCGTGTATATATACATATATATATATATATATATATATATATATGATTTTTTAGCAGGACAATTATGCATAGCACACATTGCAGCAACAACATACTCCAAATTAAACAGACAGTTGTGCTGCCAAGTGGAAGAGATGAAAAAAACAGCAGTTGTCAGCTGTAAAAAAAAAAAAAACAGAAAAAAAGAAAACACAACTCTCCAGATCAGAATGATAATAAAATTATTATTTTTGTGTCATGTAAATTTGCGCCTTTCATCCTTGAACTATCTAGACTGCCCGCAGAGAACCTCTATTTTTCAGTGCTGGCTTGGTTTCCTCATTATATTCAATATTTCATGTTCTATTCAATTATATGTGCAGAGAAGTGGACTCACTATTGCATGTTTCAAGCTTTGCATTTTCAGTGGCTGTGAGCCAGGTGCTGAGTTTACATTTCAGACAGTACAGATAAAGAGGACGACACTTGCTATAGACTTGTGCGGGCTTTCATACACGAGACTATCATTAGAGCCAGAAAATAAGGTTCATTGTAGCGTAGTTTTGCTCATTTGAATAATTTTGCATTATAAGTAATGTTTAATTTACCATGATATGTAATATTTAATCGTTATTATCTTATTTTGAAATTATTCAGGTTTAGCTAGCAGATTACGATAAATATCAGTGCTCTCTTGATTTGTCTTGCTGCTGCAGGTTTATCCTGCTATCCCCGGGGGCAAATAGTTGTAGTAAATTGCCATGTGCTCTGGTAAGAGGTTAATTAAAGGGAAAATCCACTGCTTCTCATGCAGAGGTCCAATCAATGTTGATTGTAATTGTAATCAACTGAAGCAATAAATTCCTCAGTTTGTGCTACATTGATAGAGAAAGCTGAGTTGTTCTGTTCACACAGTTGTTCTTGCAGTTCCTACATGTACCAGGATGCTTTGTGTCACAAAAAAACAGTACTTGCCGTGTCTCCAGCATTTTTCTCCTCCTCCTTTTCTCCAGTGACATGACTGGTTCTAGGAAGAACAAGAGATTTAGAGGCTGCATCCGTGAGAATACTGAAAAAAAAAATGTTGTCAGGTTTCACATTATATATCTAATTCGTATAGAGATAAGGTTAAAAATCAGCATAGTTGCCCTTTGACTGAGCACGAAAGGAGCAACAGTTTTCTGACTGTAGATTAACAGGCACTTTGTAACTGTTTTTATTGTCAGTAAGTTTGATAGTAACAATGACAGATATCTGGGACCAAGTGGGAGGAATTTTATTTTGCATGTTGATTTTTGCAGATTTACCTGTTCAAGTGCTTATTTTACACCTGCCTCGCTCATTAGATTGCAGAAGTTTGTCTTAGAAACAGCAGGAGACAGAAACCCTGACGTCCTGCAAGAGTGGCATAGGCAGTTTTATTTCATTTCAGTGAACCTGCAACCATGTGACCATAACCCTCGGGTCAGAACCATTAAGCCAAATTAATCACACCTGTGGGTGCGACACCCTACACTTTATGTATGGCACACACCCACACACTCTCCCTCCATCTATCCTTCTGGTCGGTAAGACCTTATACCAATATGTCATATTCTTTGACATATTCTAAAGTTATGTCACGCGTCTGTTTGCCTGCAGCGTGATTTTCACTTTGCAGTGGTGGGTGCAATAAATTGATGTGTTTGCTGTACAGAACTGATAGCTGTCTTCTTTGAGGGTAGGTGTTGAGTTTACTGCATCTTGGTGCAGACCTCGCGCTCACCTCAGTCTCCTCATGACTGATTTGGTATACTGTAGTCACATGGTTACAGGTTCACTGAATGAAATAAAATGAATTTTTCATATGTAAACACAGTTTCATGTTTAAAAGTGAACCAATAACCCCTCATTGTCACTCAGTTGTGAAGTTTGGCCTGGCCTTCCTTCCCAGTCAGTAGAAAGAGGGGCAGTGTGTGGGTTTGCTGCATATGTGTAGTGTGGGGTGTCGCACCTACAGGTGTGATCAATTTGGTATAAAGCTGCTGACCTGAGGGTGATCTTCACATGATTACAGGTTCACTTTTATTTATTAAACTGTGTTGACATACGTAAACATTTGTTTTAAAGTTACCACTGCACCTATGCTGCCATACAAATAACTGTATGAACACATTGATGTCAGTCCAGTTGCTGGACTTGTTGGCCAGGATCTCTCTCCCTTTCTCCACTTTGCCCTTTTCTCCCTCTCTGTGTGTTTGGCTGGCAGTGTGTGATGATCGGCCATCTGTTTGGGAGTAGTGCTTGTGCTTTGGCTGGTTCTCTTTTATCAGAAAAAAACATTACCATGTATTTCTCTTTTTGTGTCAGAAAACTTAGCCTTGAAATGTCCACATTAATCATTATTTTGATTGCTTCTGGTAAGTAGGCTTTAAAAACTTTTGAAAGTATGTCAGACTAGCTGTTAACCTTGGGTTTGTCTTTAAAGGGATATCCTCGAGATTTTGTGGCTCTGTTTACGACCGGCAGCAACAGGACGCTGAACCCTTACTTCCTGTTGCTATTAAGCCACAAATAAAAGAAATTCAGCCATAGTTTCACTTCTACAATTATTCTAGGAACACTCGAATTCACCTCAGTAGACTGTTGTCATATTCAAATTGCTTTGAGTGCATTGTGGAGTGTTTAATTGGAGTTTGGTAGAGAATGGCTCCATTGACTTGCACAAGCATTAGCATTCACGTCTAAACTTAAACAAGCCTTAAACTCCATGCTACATCAAATGAGCTAAAGTGGTCTCCAGCTATAGGAATAGCACTGGAGAAATCCAAAATGAGGCCCTGTGTCAAAAATCTGAAAAAAAATCCCTTTAAACTATCACCTGTTGCTGGCTCTGGCTACATTTATCGCACAGTATTTATTGAACAAATGTATCAACCTTCTCATGTTACTCTTTACAAGAAGCAAGTAAGCTTATTTCCCAAATGTCCAAGTGGAAGACATTGTCATATTGTCATAGTGATTATTGTACTACAGTCTGGATAAGTTTGGCTCAAGTTTTCGAAACTGATCCAAAGAAGTTAATTCACTTGATTAGCTCGGAAACATTAAAATGCAACAACACAGCCATAGCTTAGCTTAACCCGTTGTACTGTGATCAAACGTGAGTGTAACAGAGACAGTTATTCATTTGATTCCGAGTGCCAAACTTTCACCAAAAATTTGTTAATGCTTTAGTTTTGTTTGTAAGTGACTGTGGCATAGGTGGGATAATTTACTGGTAGGTGTGAGCTAAACAGTTTTAAGTCACTTGACAGAGGAAAACCTTCCACGTTGTGCCTTTATTATCTCTTACATCACAAATATGTCAATGCACAACAGACAGGGAGCCTTTACTGATCGTTACTGGACAAAACAAAGAAAGCTAAAACATCAAACCAAAGGAGACACTCTCATATCAGGTGGAAATAGTGATATTTATGTAGTACTAAATCTTGGTTTTATTTGTTGACAGTGATTGCGCCAATATATTAGACAACAATTACATGTACCGGTGTTACAAAAGGGCAAATTTAGCAACTTCCACAACACTTTAATATCCAAAATGGCAAAAAAGACTCATCCTCCTGCTCAGACAGCTTTCACAGCAGAGTCTCCATTTCTGAGGGAATTAGGACGCTTATATGCAAAATAATTATTCAGGCTTGTCTCATTATGATGATGCACTGGCAATAACAGTTTAAGGTCATGATAGGTGTGAAAAAGACGCAGCAGATTTCTGGTAAATCTTCTCATTATTTAGTGGAGTTAAAAATGTGTGTGTAAAGTTAGAGGGGGAGGTTGACCTGGATGAAGCAGATTGGTTTCTCCGCAGACACTGCAGCCTGACAGCTCTCTGCTACAGTGTGCTGGCTGAACAAATTTCGACATCTGCAGCTGTTAGCTAGTCTTCGTGAATTAAAGCTTCCATTAAGAAGGCATGAAAGCACATCAAGTTAAAACAAATTAGCTCAAATGTGTCACGCGTTGATATTTATTTTGTTTACAGATCGTGATAGACTGTCACAATCGAAGTAAACTGACCACAAAGTTTCTCAAAGTTTTTGGAGAGCAAATGTTGTTTTTGACATGCCTAATTAATGCCCCAGGATCAGCTTTAAGTGCTGCTGAGTGGTGCAACTTGCCTAAAAGGACTTTGGGGTTACGTAGTTCAAGTTGGAGAAACAAAACCTCCAAACAATTCTCGTCCGGCTGAATTTTGGAGGCATTTCACTGAATATTTGTTGGACTGTCTCTATTAGGAAGCTGTCACTGAGGTTTAAGAGCCTGCAGCTTAACGGAGGAACTTCGCTGCACACAAGGCTTCTGTTTGCTGAACCTTTAAACACTGTGTATACTACTCAGCATTTAAGTGCCCCTGTGGCTTCATTCGCCACCATTAAATTCCCTAATTATAGTTTTAACAGGCCCTCCATTATTGCACCTTGTATTTTGCAGAAGTGCCAGGTTTTATCTAATCATCTCGCCCTCAGCCTGAACAGTTACTCTGTAAAAGGTTATTGTGCTTCGGGTCATTGAAAACCTTTCACAGGGCCCTTAGTAATTATGAATTCTTTATTCTGAGCAGCTTAAAGTCACAAAGGCATGAAGCAGCTCCATCCTCTGTACTAAGCCTCAACAGTCTGAATGAAAGCCATTCAGCTCAACGGATGTTTCTGTCTAAATCCCACAGATGAAGGTGCTTCTTTATTAAAAAAGGATTTAAAGCCCACAAGGCGCAGACGAGGCGGCCATGAGGACTCTGAGGTGAGACTGTGGCTCTGTGTGGTCAAGTGTTTGCCGGTGACCGTTTATGAGTGTTGTCATCATTTTAAATTAAATGTGAGATCTAGCTCGATCTCGATGGTCAAGTGTTTCAGATGAAAAGAGTATATCCACGATGTTGTATGTCACACTCGTCTTCATCTCCCCCTGTTTCCTGTCTGTGTCTCGACATTATTTTCAATTGTCAATTAAAACCTTAAAAAAAAACTAAAAAGGTTCCAGCAACAAATGAAGCTTTGCATGTGAAAGATTTTTGATTTCAAGAGAATTAGTCAGCGATAGCTAGTGGAACAATCTATGTCTAAATGTCAATATGTATGTATTTGGTGTCAAGGCTCTGACCTCATCACTCGCTACATGAAAACACCAAGCCAAGCACAGCGACGAGTGGATTAGTGATGAATCTAACTTTCCACATAAATTCAGATCCTACAGGTGAATGCTGGGGTGGGGAGGGTCTTTTCAAATTCTGAAGCTTTCCAATGAAAGGACAGAACTGGGAGAACACTCAGAGCGCGCAGACATCTGCCAAAGACAACTGTCAGCACTGACATGCAAACCAGCACCCAGAGTATTGTCTGCTGTTATTCTGGATACCTTTCCAAAACCATTAGAATTACACAATTAAATGTGACAAAAAGTTTAATTAAATCAGGTCATATTTTACAGAGAAAATGGCTGCTGGTTTTTCCTCTGATGTTCCATGACTGCTCTGTCCGTCTGCAGCCTTTTATTTTAGCGGAGCTGTCACCAGCAACGACCCGGTGCTGCAGTTGCAGCTTCAGTCTGCAGGAAGCCTACATGTTGCTTTCAGGAACCTCTGTGAATCACAGAGTTCAGGCAGAGCAGTCGTAGGACACCATTTCCATAAGATATGACCCGGTTTTACTCAAATTGTTGTTTTATGCGACGTACAAACGTGCATCGTTAAGTTTCATTAATTAGTGGGTCTCGGACAAAGTTACATAGTGTTGCTTCGTGGCAGAGCAGTCGTAGGACATCAGAGAGAAAACCAGAGGACATCTTCTCTATAAAATATGACCTGGTTTTACTAAAACTGCGGTTTTGTGCAACGTATTAACGTGCAACATCAAATTTCATTTTTCAAAGCCACAGGTTGCAGTCAAAGTTACACAGTGTTGCTTTAAATTAGATCTCATTTGGTGTGGTCTGTCTTGTTAGTTGAGAGATTGCAGTGTATGCTCCCCGTGTGGCGGGTATTTTTATTTTTATTTTTACATTTCAAGCATGTGTTGTTGATTTATAAGGCTAATCTGCTTGTATGCATTGTCTTTCTTTAACTGAGCCACATGAATAAAACTTAAACTAAGAAAAAAAAAAGGTTTTTTTATATCTTATTAATTATTAAAGATTGATTGTTAAGGTTATCAACTGCTGGTTAATTAAAATGCATGAAATTTGCAACCTGAACTCACTGAAGAGCTGTTACCAAACTTGAGGTTTGGGTTGGACAACAACGCAGCCAACCTGCATTGCAATTGCTTGTTGCACTGAATTGTTACACAAACAGTAGCGAGCCAGTGGGTGAATGTATCCTGGTAACAGCGGTCACATGGACAGTTAGGCTTGGCCTAAATTCTGTTTGTGTAACCGACTTAGAATTCACTCTTAAGACATGTATTGACTAAGACCGACTTACGAGTTTCGTCCAGTCTCAGTTCAGACCAGTTTGTGCAACCAGTCCACGGTGACCACTGAAAGGGGAGTTAAAGACTTTAGGAGTTTATAGGATTTTACAGTATATACCATTTCTTCTGCCAAATGCTGTTTCACGCAATGTTAACGAAAGTAAAAAAGTAATTTGTGCATATGCACATGATTCTGATCTGTTCCAACATACTGGGATCTTTTATGACCTGTGCTCCAACCCAGCAGTTTTTTGTTGATGTTTTTTTTTTTTTATCCTGCTTGACAAACAAACAAACAAAACCAAAAAAATGAACCTAACCTCAAACATAACCTCCTCGGCAGAAACAACAAACAAGAAACAAGAGGTTGTTTGTGACTCAAGGACATATAGCAGCACTTTTTAATCTGATCCACCATCAGCAGAACAACTGTACCTTAGTTACTGTTGCACAATAAATCCCTTTAAAATGACGTGTCAAAACTCATGTTGTTTGTCCAAATTTTTATAACGTGATTTTCCGACTAATTTCTGCATAACTAATTTTTTAGGTCACATTTGCACCCTTTTTTCTATCAAAAATAAATTCTTTGCCTCTGATTCAAAATGAGCTTTACCTAAAATACTAACACAAAGCGTCCGACTCATCACAGGCTACCAGCAGTGTGTTAAAGCAGAACCAGCTAATCACTCCTAAACCAATCTGCTCTAAAATAGCTTCACTTTAGCGCCGCTGTCTCTCCACCAAGCTGTTAAGATGCTGAACGTGGAGCAAATTGATTCTTTTGGCCTGATGAAACTCACCTTCCCTGTGATTGGGCCTGTTGATTGACTGCTCAGTGATTTCCCAGACTGATTTTGGTGGCTGTGATTGTTCAGGTTTGTTGAGTTGGCAGAGATTGCATTGGAACACAGATTAGTGAAGGCATGGAGAATACACATCTTTACCTCAACAGAAAATAACAGAGACCAATTTCCAACTGACAGAAAACGCCAGACAACCTTCATCCTTTGTTATATTTACCAGCCACAAAAGCTAGGCTGGTATTGTTTTTCACCTGGTGAGCATGTGTGTGTGTGTGTGTGTGTGTGTGTGTGAACAAAAGAACTTTTAATAAAACACATAATATTAATCTAATCCCAATTCTAAATTTAACCAAAAATCCAGTCCCGTCCATTTCTTCACCTTTATGTCCTCATATAGACACACTGGAACATACATAAATACAGCATTAATGAGCAAATACACCCAAACACACACATACACACTGACACAAACATAGACACACACACACAAACTTGAAGGGAAGGCTAGAGAGAAAAGAGAGAAACGATCGCAGAGGAGGAGATTAAAACCTAATGCTGACATATGAATAAGCTTGAGTGAGGCTGTAAAATCACAGCCTGTTCTCAACACACACACACACACACACACACACACACACACAGAGTAACAGATGTTTTGGTGATCTGTGGTATTATTTTAGTTTAATGTTCTTTTCTCCACTAAATCACGAGCCCAATTTTCTTGAGATCCAAAACAACAATTTCAAGGAATTCATTATGAGAATGTGCTGCAGGTCTATTTTTTATCTTGTTTAATACAGTAAATGTGTTTGTGGTGAATTCCATTTGATTTTTTTTTTTTTCAAAATTAAATCTCCATCGTAATAGAAAAGAGTCAAAAGGTGTAATACTGACGGCAAACAGAAGAACAATAGTGTTGCTGAATTTCAGCATTCACACAAATTAAACAGACAGCCTTAACTTGGGGATGCTGAGTTGTTTTTGTTTTGTTGTAACAGAAAATACAAAAATACATGATCATGATCTGACTAACACTGCAGTGATTATCTCTGATTTATGTGGACATATGTAATGTTTGCTGATAACAGTGCTTCATTAAACTTTGACATTAGGCTATTAGTCTCTATAGTGCCTTCCACCTCTGATTTGTGTTTGATTGCATTTATTTAAGAACTGATTAACACAACGCTTGGGCGGCCAATAATCTAAACTGATATTGAATTCAAAAATGTATCTTTCTTCCAACAGTTATTCAGGAATTCTGCCTAGCGAGGTGTTTATGATCAGGAATGTATGGACGACGTGGACGCGTGAATCGTCCAATGCGTTTGTTTATTCCTGATTATGGGACACCTTTGAGGGCATTATCCAGCTTATACCACACACACTTCCCAACAATAATAATAAAAATAACAACAATATTATTAACAACAACAGCAACAACAACAACAACAATAATAATAATAATAATAATAATAATAATAATAATAATAATAATAATGATAAAAATTGGACCATTAATTTATATTTTAATGCGTTTTGCGGTCAAAATAGGAAGTTTTAAACAAGCAACTTCGTTTTTCTGACAACATCTGAGACCCCGACTAATAACTGGAGTAATCACAATCCCATAAGGTTCTTATGTAATGAAAACGTAGTTCAGTACTCCAGGTAATAGGACGGGCCATGGATACGATGTAGCAACGGGAGATCAGCCGTCAGCCTCAGTTGTTATGCTAGCTACATTTAAAGTCAATAACATTGTGCACGGTGGACAAACAGTAACTGTAATTGGCCAGCATGCTTAACAACAGGTCTAGCTGTCCAGTCAGCCATGTTAGTGTCCCCAAATCAATAACAAATTACACGAAGAAAGTGACTGGCAAACATTTGTATTATCGGCTGCAGCATGAAGTTACGTTACAGGGCTGAACAGATGGACAGTGAAACAGGGATGTGAGCTAGCTGCTTCACCCATATAAACTCAGTTACTAACCGTTTTCAAACCAAACACAGGGCTTACTAACCCTTTCATGAGATAACCATTGCATTAAATCGTACAGTTTAGCCAGCAGACACTTAGTTTAACCACTTTAATTTACCACTGTCAGGTGCAGCCTGTGTGTTACAGGCGCCATCCTGTGGTGCTCAGGGGATACTGCACTGCGGGACTACACTCAGTGTTGGAAATAAGATATTTAAATTTTATTCATTTAATTTATTTCTCAAGTTGCAGAGTTTGCAGCTGCAGAGCATTATTTTGGACAGTGAACAGGCTGTTTGACTGGAACCAGGCCTGCTTGAGAAGTTCCAAGTGTCCATATATCAAAAGTTAATTGACACCGTCCAGCCAATCAGAGTTGATTATTCACCAAGACCATGGTATAATTTATTAACATTACATTTAGTTTATTAACACCTGTTGGTTGTACAAAACATGTAACAAAGTAAAACTGACCACAAATCACTGCAGCGTCACTTGACTTTCTATAAGTTTTAAGCTCGTGGATTCTGAATATAGAGCCAGCAGTGATCTTTTTTTTTTTTTTTATAAAAAATGTGTGAAAGCAAATTTTTGAAGCCTGTCTGCTAATCTGCTCGAATATCTGATAAGTATTTGTCCTTGGTGGAGACTAGTGAACCTTCAAGCCTGCTGGAGATGAAGTGAGAGGATTAGTGTTGACCATCGGGGGTGATACACTCACACACACACACACACACAGACACACACAAACACATAAACAAAACACAAACTTCTGCACACACAGTCAGTCACTGTTAGTCACTGTTTAACTTTTACACTGCATTTTGAGGACTAACAGTTAAAGCTACGTTAGGCCTACATCTTATGCTAACACAGTGTTGATGCAAGTATGGCACATATGTTACAGATACCTTTAGCACAGGGTTTAATTCTGTGTCATGTCACCTGTTAATAGCACCACGGATGTATGAGACATGATTGTCTTTCAGTTATATTCCGCACTGTAACTTTTCTGCTATGTTAATCACTTTTTGTGGGGGTTATGCACCTACTTCTGGTAATGTTACATCCATGTAACCTCTATTTCGTGCACCTCCTCTCATTATAAGTGGAAAAAACATTTAGATAAAGACATTAAAAAGAGAAAATGTTAAAGAATCTGCTGTAGCAATTTAACTTTTCAAAGCTTTGGTTTTATGTCACAGGACACGTCTTCAAAACATTTTCTTGTCAACCAAAACTTCATCCCTAGAAAGCATTTTTCATGTAAATCAGTCCTTGCTAACTAGACTGTTTTGTAAAAGTAAAGCTACTGTCAAACATCCTTTTTGTTCCCTCAACTTTCCTTAAAAGCAAATCATCTTGTTTTTGTACTGAAACAAAATAACTTTGCTTGAATCTTTTATTTATTTGAATAGGGACAGCGTTGAACAATTCCAGGTAAATATGCCAGATTGTAGCCAGAGGCTAGTTTCCATCTGTTGTCTCTGGGTGGGCTGATGATACAAAGCAAACAAATAACAAAGGTGCATAAACTTGACAACCATAATGATAAACTGTTGTTGTCTGTTGAGGTAATGTAATGAATTTGTGCTGGTTTTTTTTTTAACTATCCTGTCGTCAGCTCTCATGCTCGCAGTACTCAGAGGAACAAGCTCTTTACTGTAGCTATGACATGAATCAGCCGCATTCCCAAAGGCTTCCAGAAATGGGTTTAGTGGCGTGAAGTCGGAGTCTTGTCGTCTTGTTTAGCCTGTGGGCAAAGTACGCTGTTCTGGCCGCTAAATGATCGATCTGAAACCGGGAGAAATGCCATTCGATCAGCAGATTGGCCTTTTCTAGATAAATCTCATTAACTCTGGAACATGCCATTCCCCCGTCACTCAAATGTCACAGAAAAATGGCACCTTTGCTCTGGATGCAGAGAGAATTTACATGAGCCGATGGGGTGTTCAGAAACCTCATGTTCATCACCTTGGATTGCCGGGACACTGGATTTTTATTTGATTTATCTCAGATTTACCTGAACAGAAAAATAGGAGAGGCAGCTCGTAATAAATCAGATCACACATCGTCCTGGAAAAGAGCAGACAGAGCCTGAGAAGGATCTCAAACATTTACTGCTTTTGTCGTTTTTTTCAAAATTTTTTAAATAATCATATAACTTTTTTTTGTTGCAGATCTGCTGTCTTGTTCAGCTGAAATGCGTTCAAGCATGAGGGTTAGTAGAGCCGGAGCAGATCTTTCTATTCTTAAACAAAGACGGATGTCTGCATCAAGAGAAAGCAAAAACTCTGATCCATAAGCACACTCGTGCCCACGTTCCTGTGTCGCATTCTGATCTACAGATGCTGACAGGAAGGAAACTCAGCTGAGGATATTTCCAAAAGGATATTCGCAATTAAAATTTTTTTAAAAAACAAAGTAGACTGAACAAGCACAAACAGCTGACGCACACAGAGAGAGTAAGATACTCTGTGTTTTATCCTCTGGGTGTTTTTGCTTTTAAGCTTGAAAACAAGACTTCACTGGCTTTACCTTCAAGGAGGGAATAAAAGTTTCAACGATAAGAATCTAAGACAAAAGGGCGAACACGGGCAAACAATGTGAGGCTTTGAGGGCATTTAGAGCAGCAAGACGAAAAAAGAAGTTGCTCTCAAAAAAACTTACAATACGGGGGATTATCAGAGAGACAGTCAGCTTTCTGCTGTTTGACCTGCAAATATTTCAGCTTAAACAGAGAAGACAATCACAATGTTGTCATTTCATGGCCTGTGAGATTTACGCTCTGAATGCAGCTCAGAATCAGAAGGCTCAGTCTGAGCTGTGACTGCTGTGCCGTCTGTCACACGGAGTAAATGTCATCAATCTGCTAACTGCACAAAGAAGTTCACTGTTTATGTTTTTCAAAACATTTAAACATTTCAGAAGATCAGAAGAAGATATTATTAGTAGTAGTAGTAGTGGTAGTATATCTGTGCATATTTTATCATTTTATATATACATGTAATACATTTCAAATGTGCAACATTGTATCTTCATACAATGGAAATTTTTGCTGTTGGTGCTACATTAATGCAATCCAAATCTTAGTGTACATAACCTGTCTGGTTTTGGTTTATAAATTCACATTTTTATTGTTTATTTTGCATTATTGCATTATTTTTACTTAATGAACCTGTTCTCTTTTTTTTGCTACTGTAATGTGCAAAATTTTCTACCGTGGGATGAGTAAAGTCTCTCTTATCTTGTTTTATCTTATCTTATCTTATCTTATCTTACCTTATCTTATCTTATCTTATCTTATCTATCTTGTTTCAGAGTGAGCTAATACTGATTTTTTTGTAGTAAGTTTAATAAAATTTGTCACCAGGAGCTTGATGAATGAATGGGAGAGGTCAATGAGACATTACAAGGATAACTTTACCAAAGCCTAAATACACTCACACTACGCAGAGGTATTATTTGTCCGGGTAATTAAGGACGTATCTGAAGCTTGAGTGAGGAAAATATTGAAGTGGATCAAGAAACTCAGATTTTTAATTAAGGAATAATAATCTATGACCACCCATATAAAACACCAATATCTTTGCCTGTTTATTCCAAACCGCCTTTGGCTGCTTCTGCCTGAGAGGATTTTTTCTCACAAATATTTGTGAGAGAAAGTCGAAAATTATTACTTTAAAACTCCAATTGGTAGTCTCTGTGCTGTGGGGTTCCCACCTGCTGAGCTTCCTGCTGCTGAGGAGAAGGGTGTACACACAGTGAACCTTCGCTGTAAACGCTAAATATACAAAACAAAATGTTCGGCTCTTTATTCTAATGGAGTCCATAAATAGGACAAAAGATTCCATAAATAGTGAACATTGCTCTGTGAAGCACAACAGCTTTCAGGGGGGTTTATTGAGCTCCAGCTATGCTCGTCTTCATCCCAGTTCTCGTTTCAGCCTGGATAGAGCGACCGCCCGTTACTGCCTACAGAGCCGCTGCTCAGCAAGCCTGCAGTCACTCAGGCCTATCTTAATAGAGATCTCTCTCCCAGACTTGACTGAGTATTTATTCTCATCACTTTGCCAGTGACTGCTCACTACAAAAAAAAAAAATGGTTAAAGGGGAATTACTGTAATGTGAAGGGGGGTGTCATGTGACCAGACACCCAAAGATTCATTTTTACAGCTAAATCACATTAACTAAAAGTTTATACATTTTTGTGCTGCATTTGAGGCAAGAACAAGTTTTAAGAAAATCAACATTTTGAATTATTTAAATTGGCCTAAAATGTGAAAAGGTTGGCTTTTAAAATCCAAAAATCTGATTTTAAAATGCAAACAGTTCGCTCCCACAATGTGTGATGAAAATATGCATCAGAAAAGGCTTTTTCCTGCTACTTTCCCTCAAGCTCTTATCACCTCTTCTTCTTTCATGTTTATTGGCTGTTGACAAGCAACGTATTAATGCATCACAGCCACCAGTTGGTCAGGAGTGTGGATCAGAGGGTCTAGTATGTGTAATATTCAAGCTTTCATCACTTGATTTGCCAGATATTTTATTTCAGAGGCACAGCCCTCAGATAGCATTGGAGAAAAACAAAGTAACGTAACCGACAGAGGTGATTTCTCTTTAACCCCCGTGTGTGGTCCTGTTCCTTCCCACCTTAGCCTCTCCTCTATCAGGAATCAGGGTGCTAAACCCTGAAACCCTCACAGATCACGCAGTGACATCACTGCTATCCTTATAAACAGCCTCTTCCTATAAAAGCATCTCATTTCAGAGTAAAATAGGTCGATGCTCAGCTGGAAGTTTCCACTGCCCTGGAAAACTGTAAGGGCAACAAGAAATGTTCTTTTTGTTTAAAAGCAACTGGAGGGAGCTTTGATTTTGTGTTTATTTCAGTGGGATTAATCCGTCTCTGCTGTGTTTGAACTCAGCAGCCTATTTCTTCACCATGCTGTAAGAGGGGGAGAAGATGCTGACTGCACAAAGGAAGTATGGACTTGCAATTTTTAATTACCTGAAACAGAAATACAGCAAAAGTTATTAACTCCCATCTTTCTGCATAATCACTAATGAAGTGTAACTGCACATGAAGGTGATTAGACATGTATAACTCATCTCCTTCTGCCTCAGGCAAAAAACTTATCAATCACTTCACAGATAGATTGATTGATAGATCATCCATCATTCCTCTCGCTGTCATGATTAAAATGCCCGTCGCTGCAGACTTAATTCGGCGGTCGGTCAGTTCTTTCCATAGAGCCAAATATGAATCAGAGTGTGAGCAGCAGACAGGCCGCACTGACAGAACATAATTACAGCAAAAGGTCAACAGAGACCCAATCTGCTCTAATGACAGGATGGGAAATGTTGGCTGAGCTCGAGGGTGAGACGCTTGCAGACACGGAGACGCAGCTGCTGGTTGTTACCAAGCTGTTTACCCCTGAGAGCTTTCACTTCAGAACCTGTTTGTTGTTCTGCAGAAGAGCAGATGAACCTGTGTTACTGTAATGCAAAACATGGTTCTTTTGATAAATGAGTGTCTGCTACTGCGGCAGTTATGCTACTGTCAGTATGCACTATGCTAATTTTTTGCACCATGCTTTCTAGTTTTAAAGTAAACCAATTTATCATGGAGTAATTCAAAGTTGTGCTCTTTTTTCTTGAGCTGGCTAGTTTGGTGGAGTTTTAGGGCCGAGATCTGGACATTGAAGTCTTGGTAATACAAGAAAAGCTGTGATAGTTCAGGAATAAAGCTGCAATATTTTGAGAAGATCAGTTTGTTCCAAGTCATTTTAGATTATATATGTATGTGCAAAGTGTCCATTGGCCACTGTAGCCTTGGCTGTGTCGTGGATGCACTGACTTGTCTTCTCTGCCTCCCACTCGCTTACAGTATCAGCACCTTTGCTCTGTTTAGATCTGTCTTTTTACTCCAGCATGTTTCCTGAAAGCTTTGGAAAATGACTTGGAGGTGAAGAGAAAGTTTTATCTGACCTTACAGCAAAGCCCCTTTCACACTGGCAAAAAACCCCCCACTAACATCTGCTCACATGTGTTTTTTTAGTGTGAAAGGGTACATTTGGCATCACTTAAATAACTCAGTAGTTATGAGTATTATCGGCTCCACCTCCAATCATGGGTGATGTAAACAAGACACCCGGGTGGACATGCTAATTTGCGTCTACTGCACGCAATAGCATCACACCAGCAACTGAGGATCAAACATTATTGTGTGCAGCAGCGATTTTGTTCTTCTCATTGTAAAAGTCGCAATACTGGAAGTACAGTGAGGTGAGCTTCTCCTGGTTGGAGGCGAGGAGGAAATAAGGAGACAGGTTACTGACACTGAGAAACACTACGGCCACCGTCTCACTGGCTTCCATGCTGCTTTCTGCTACTGTTTTTCTGGCGTGTTCATGGCATCATGGTGATGCCACAATGATGACATCAAACATGACGCACCACAGTAAAAAAGAGAGAAAGGCAAACTGGTATGCTGGCAATGTGAAAGGAGTCGATCCCCTGAGAAATGTTGAGTAGTTAGGAGCAAATGAACTGACTTTTTAACCGACACTGGGCAGCGACTGTGGACGTCGCCGTTTTGACACAGGGCTCATATATACAACCACTCACACTCACATTCACAGTTAACATAAATTAATTAATGCTCACAAATTAACCTAACCTGCACGTGTTTTAGAACAGACACAGGAAGAACAAACTGCACAAAGAAATCCAGACCCTCGAGGTTCTAACAGCTGTTTGACCATGCTGCCCTGAATTCAAGATTCAGGATTTTTATTGTCATGTACAAGATCGTTATAATAATGAAATTCTTGGTTTCAGTGTCAGCTCCAAAAACTTCACATGGTTATTATACTAAAAAGAGTAAAAGCCAGGAAAAAAATATGTAAAAGTTTAAAAGTTAAGAATTGAATAAAACTTAAACAAAATAAGATAAGATGTCCAAGGTGGATATTAACAGTAGTGTGTTTGTGTGTGTTTGTGTGTGTGTGTGTGTGTGTGTGTGTGTGTGTGTGTGCATGTGGGGAGTGGGTTAGCAGTTCAGTAACCTGATGGCTTGCGGGTAGAGGCTGTCTCTGGACCTGCTGTTTCGGGTCCGGATGCTCCTGAACCGTCTGTCAGACAGCAGGAGCTCACAGCGAGTGTAGCTGGGGTGACTGGGGTCAGAGAGGATCCACTGTGCCTCCCTCCTGCACTGTGACTGTGGAGACATTTGATGGTCGGGGGCTCAGACCTGGTGATGCACTGAGCTGATCTGACCACCCCCTGCAGAGCTCTTCATTCGAGGGCAGTGCAGCTGCCGTAGCAGGCTTGTGATGTTTCCATCCAGGATATTCTCGATGACGCATCTAAAGCATCGTGAGTTAATGGCAAACACGCTGCAGTTACCAATACTGCAGGAAATGTAAAATGCAACGATATTTATGAAACTTTGATGTGCTGAGTGCAGGTGGAGTCTCTGTTGTGATAAATCACATCATGTAACAGACCAGTGATTATTTCATTATTGATGAAAATTAACAATAAAACATAGATTTACATCAATAAAAGTAGTGACAAACATACTGCAGGGGGGGCTGTAGAGGTGGGAGGATATTATATTAATTGCCTGCACATGGGAACAAAAATGCAGTACACTCATCTCTCTCACACACACACACATACACACACACACACACACACACACACAGAGTGAGGCATTAATATTTATTTGCCCTGGTTATTGTTTTCTCTGTTGTCATTCCCTTCAGCTGCAGCATCTAAACAACCAAGTGATGCTGTGTCTTGTTATACGACTAACATAATAAATTCATTTGAACAATGCTTGCTGGCTCTTTCTTGGCATAATAAGGCAGATGAGGTATTTCAAGATGGCTTCACACACTGAACAAAACAGGGCAGACCGCTGGCTGAGGGAGCTTAAAAGAAATACATTCTTAACAGCTCTGCCCCTAATTTGATTATATAATAAACCACCATTAAAGCGTGAAATCTTGGAGCATTTATCTTTTAATTTGCCATCCTTATAGGATTTTTTTTCTTTCATTTTCTTTCATTCTCTCTGGTGGAGAGTTACATAAAAGGATTCCTCACTCTCTTTCTCAAATTTGTCCAGAGTTACCACATCCTGCAGCTTTACCTCCAGCCTGCAAAATATATAATTGATTCAGAAAATTATCATTTAGACACTCACCAGTCCAAGAGGCCTGTTTGCATGTTTGCTGATTAGCTTGCAAACCTCTGTAAACAAAACAGAAGGCTAAGTTATAGATAAACCGTTCAACAGCATCAGATTGTTCTCCAGCTCTGTCCTTTCAACTCCGAGGCATCATCATGAAACCATTTGGCTCTCAGACTGGCTCTACCATGAGCTGACAGCCGGGAACCAACCAGATGACAGGAAGTTGCCCCAGAGATTTTGCGAAATCATTATGCTTTACAGGGCATTACTTGGGTTTATTTTTGTTGTTCACACTGTATTTTCTCGGCTTCGTGGGACAACAAAGAGGAGTTTTTGTTGAGCGAAGGACATATTCATTTGTAGTTCAAATGTTGGAGACTCCTGTTGTAAACCTTTTTGTCATTTTTTCAGGAAAGGTCAGTCTAATTAAAGTTAAAGCGGTCCTGTGAAGGTCCCTGCAAGTGCTGCATGCTAAAGGCGACCCTTGGACGGCTCTGAGAGGACAGTGTAATAACAAGCTGTGATGAACAGCACTGATGAGGGCAGAGGAGTGGTCTGAGTCATCAATAAACAGAAGATCATTTGTCATCCGAGCTGGATGCCTCTTGTTGGAATAAAGAAAAACATCCAGTTTGAAATTTGTAGCACTGGTTAAATAAAGTGGCTGGTTATTTGTAGTTTTTTGGCTGCAACTTTTTCAGTGAGATATGAGCTCACTGTTAAAATAAGTGACTCACTATGAGAAGACAAGGTGTAGATTTACAGCGAACACATCAAGGTTTGAATTTGGAGCTTGAATCTATTCCTGTGTGTCTGTGGAGGTGAATGAGTGAATCAATCCTCCACCTCTCCACCCTCATGTGTCACTGTCTGAACTCTACAACAAACCTTCTGTATGATCTTTAAAACTGAGCTCTGCCTTTGAAACACACTCACTGTGTTTCTCCCTCATCTCTCCACAGACAGGTACATTCATCACAGTCTCACGCACATAAATTTGATTGAAAGAGAGAAAAACAACCACCGCCCCTATCATGAGCTGTCCTCAGGATCACCGGCTGCTGAGTAAGCAGTTGAGTCTGTCTGGTTGCCTGTCAGCTTGTTTTAATGATCTGTCTGTTGTTTCTCAGCTTTTAAAATATGAACAGACCCTCCTCTCCTGTGACAGAACATGGGCTTTTTCTTGAAACTAATTCATGACAAAACTTTACAGGATGATCTAACAAAGTTGAAAGTTTGGGGCAGGATGGGGATCAGTTATGCATTTAACATTTTAGAAATTTGCTGCAGTTTTTTTTTTTTTTATAAATGACTGCTGCAGTGGTGCAGGCAACAGGTACAGGAGCTGGCAGGTTAAAGTCTGCACGAAATGATTCAGACACGCGTTCACACATGAAGCTCAGCTGGAAGATTTTGCAGTTAATGTGTGAAAGAGGCTGTAAGTGGTTCAATGGACTTCGAGGCATGTTTAAGGAAGAAAAAAAACAATAATTTATTGCAAAAGCTTTTACAGCTTAAATTACTGCAGTGCACCTGAAGTTTACAGACTTATTCCTAAGGGAGCTGTAGAGAAAATTCACCTCATGATCCGAACATGGTCGAGTAAATCTGCCTTTTCCTGTCATGCCCTGCAAACCTGAGATGAGCTGCAAGCCGAGGCCAACCTAACTTTCAATCTTTTTTTTTTATTCCTTTAAAGATATATTAAAATCAGTTTCTTTTGGTGTGTCATGATTCTTTTAGTCCCTAATCCCTATATGTTTTTGTTTGTTGTGTTTTAGACTGTTTTTGTGACACGATCCATCCCTGTCTGGATGTCTTTCTGTATGAAACCATTTTTTCTAATATTTTTGCTGCCAGGACTCCTGGCAGAGAAGATATTGTATCTCAAAGAGATTTTTCGGGTCTATAAAGGATAAAGAAAAAAAGTAAGTAGAAAAGCTTTTTTATGTGATAGAAAATAATTAAAAATCACTGTCACAGTGTAACAGTTAACAGAAGAGGACACAAACACTACAGTCGTCGAAAAACTTTATTGAGAGTCTCTGCACAAATTCAAAGCGTGACATGACAAGCTATGAGTCATTTCTTAACTTTCAAATTCAGCTCATCTCTTTAAAAAAAGCGAAGTATCAGTTTCAACTTGCATTAAAGACAAAGCAGATCTGATGCCAAAGCTAAAGACAACAGGCTCTGAAATGTAACTGCAGAGACATCATAAGGATTCATTTTGCAGTCTTTCAAAAGGGGATTATCTGTGTTTATGAATCCCTCACAGTCAGTTCAAATGTTTAGCTGTCAGTCTAAGAAAACACAAGGGAGCCGAGAATTCGGCAAACTCAAAGCATCGATCTATCTCTCCAACATCTGAAATACTTCCACAGAAAAATGAAAGCAGCTCATCGCCTGTTCTCTCCAGGCGTGATCTGAGCTTTAACTCATGCAGCTCTGTCCGGAAATGTTTGACCTCCAAGTGCTCAGCCTCCACTGAACTTCAAAACTGCGATCAAAGTAAGTTTCAGGGGTCGCGTTGTGAATTTAATGAGTAATTTTAGATTCTGTAGGTGGTGGAGACGCCCACACAGAATCCCAGAAGTAAAAGAGTTAAAAAAAGGATCAGTTGACTCAGTGATGATGTACAGTGTTCAGTCTGAAGTGGATGCAGTGGTGGGATTAAACCATGGAGGCTACATTCACTCAGATAAATGACAGCTGGGTTTTACTTTTTCTGTAGCTAACAATTTCCATTTCATGCCACTTCATGTTTCCAAAGTAGTGGATTTAAGTGTGAAATATATTTCTTATTCAATTATTCATTTTTATTATTAAATATGATACACTGTTATATATTTTACTGGTGCTGCCAAAAATACAATGTTTTCATCAGATGTTAAAGGTTCTGTGTGCAGTATTTAGAACTATTCATATGTAGATGATGGCAAATGGGAAATAATTATGTTTTCATTTCCATATAATTACCTAAAAGTATGACTTTAAAAGAAATATATATATATTATTAGACTACTTTAACTTACTTGTCTTACTTGTCCTTACTTCTAATGATAATCTTGCTGGAATACAGGCTTCATCTGCTTCTATCTGCTTTCATTTGTCCTTTATAGACTAAATAAATGGATAAATTCATGCTTTGTCCCCTAACATCTTTTTCTACTTCCTACTACTTAGCTAATTGTTTTTGAAAAGCAAGACTAAAAACTATGTTTTTATGTCATTTTCAGTTATGAAATATTTTTTACGCTGCTTCAGTTCGAACTCTTCTTTACAGAAATCTGGACACAAATGCAGCGTGTTGTTAGGAAAACCGAAAAAAAATATCAAGTTGTCTTTGAAATAGCGCCAGCAATAGTGCCACATGGAAACATGAATGCGGGTGAGAAGTTGTGATGATGATCTGATAAGCCTATGTGCTTTCCTGCAGTGTGATATACCATTGCAATAGTGCTGATGTCTGTATTTAAGCCCCCTTCACACTTAGAACAATAACTATAAAGATAACTATAACTATATAACAATATTCCGTTGCTCAAGCATTCACTACAAGACATCTTTCATTCAACACGGATTTCTCTGAGGAAATAAGGAAATTAGAATTATTTTACTGATCTGCTCTTAATTTACTGGCTATCCTGTAAAGCAACTAACATGCTGGCAAGGATGAAAGCATTTTTGTAGAGGGGATGGCCTTTGTCAAAAAGTGACAGGTTTTTCTGCACTTCTGTGATTAGCTCTTCTGCAGGCAACGCCATTGCTTCTGCTGGTATGAGTTAGCAAATGAAAGGCACGCCCCTTCCCTTTAAACTTCATTTTGATTGGGTGAAAATGTTTTATTGCTGTCTGTGCATCAAAAAAATCGCTCCAAGATGGAATCAAGAATATCGTTATAGTTGTCGTTTGGACATTTTTGTTGTTATAGTTGTAGTGTGAACACATACATGTGATTTACCTATAACGATTTCAAAAACTTCATAGTTATAGTTATCTTTACAGTTATCGTTTTAAGTGTGAAGGGGCCTTGAAGCTATAAATCTGAATTTTACACTGAAATGAAGACGACGGCATGACAGGATTTGAGTTCATCCACTCCTCACAACTTTTGATCTCAACAGAAAGGAAGACAAATGAAGAAACTGTGTGTGAGAGTGTGTGTGTGTGTGTGCACATGTGTGTGTGTGATTGATAGAGAATTATGCCTGTGCTGGGGCAGAGACCTGTGGCAATAAACTATTACATGTCGCTATCAGGGAGCTGTCATGTTGCTCATCCCTTTGTGAAGGCTCATTTCCCTTCAGTCTCATCCAGAAGCCCATGGGTGGGCAGAAAACACAGCTCTCCAGATAGGAACTCATAGCTCAAGGACTTGATGTGGCCGTTATTAAATAAACTGAGAGTGAAGCTGTGAGGAGAGAGACCACCAGTCAGCTGGAAGACCCGCGTTTCCAGCCCCACATGTCAGGCTTCATACCGCCTCATTGGGGATGAAGATGAAGCTGCCCACAGGTGTCTGCTGTCTGCAGAGCTAAATGAAACGACAAGCACACTGCAACAGAGACATGAGCTTTATAACTCATTAATGCGAAGCAAGTAGAAATTTGTAAATTAGCATAAAATATAAGAAAAATTCCAGTTTTGTCCTAAAAGACTGAAACAAACCAGAGGCTCTTTTATGTGTCAAAGGAGGAGACGTCTTGGAAACGCAAAGCTGTGACAGAAATCAAATTCACCTTCACAGTAAGAGTGTGAAAAGTCAGCAGATGAACTTCTCAGAAGAGTGGCAGAGATTCAAATTGACTGGAGCTCCTGACTGCCATGTTTTTCCATCCTCACACCAGATTGGCTTCAGGTTTCTAGAACATTCAACATTTTTAGAATTATAATTCTGGACACCGCAGGGCTGAACCAAATTTATAGATAACACTCCTTCCAGGACAGCACGGTGGCTTAGTGCAGAGGTTCCCAAATTATTCTGCCCATGACCCCTCAAAATTGACAATGCCAGAGACTGAGGACCCCCAGTGACCCTGAAGGTAGCATATAACGTTGTGCATAGCCACACACAGGCACTTAGGCCTATGCAAACATGGGCATCGGTACAACAAAAAGAACAACAGCCTAACAACGAGAATATTATTTAAAGTAATTTATGAAAGAATATAACCAGAATGTAGATTTATGGGCTATATATGCAATTTTAAAACGTTTTAAAATCTTATTTATTTATTTAGTTATTTTATGAAGGCATTTTGTTTCTCCTCATATCAAGAGGGTCCTGGGTTCGATACCCTTCTGGGGCAGAGCCTTTCTGGTGGGAGTTTGCATGTTCTCCCGGTGTCTTCGTGGGTTCTCTCTTCCTCCCACAGTCCAAAGACATGTAGTTCAGGTTAACTTGTGACTCTAAGTTGCTCGTAGGTGTGAATGTGAGCATGAATGATTGTTTGTCTCTGTATGTCATGATCTGCCGACTTGTCCAGGGTGACCCCACCCTTGCCCAATGTCGGCTGGGATTGGCTCCAGCCCCTCTTCAACCCAGCAAAGGATAAATGGCTAAGGACAATGAATGAACAGTCTTTCCAAATTGTGATTTCCTATCCATGTTTGGGATCTGCAGTTTACCTCTCCTCCTCTCTCTCCCTCTGTGAGTGAACTGAAGTGGGTCTCATCAGCTCTCTTGACATGCGGCTCTCCACTCAGGAGAGTGAATGATGACAGCCTCGAGTATGATGGGAGATGACAAGTGCCTAAATGAATATCCTGTTTCGTCTCCGTCAGTCTTCACCTTTCACTCTCTCTCTCTCTCTGTTACTCGCTGTGTCTCTGCAGACTGCTGCTCTTTCCTGAAGAAAAATAATGACACTATTAATTAACGCTCAGTCAGGGAGGAGCCACCATCCCACTGAAGAGTCCAATTATGAGACCCACAGTGCGGAGCAGAGCAACATGTTATGTAGCAGCCTTTTGCTTGTGAGCAAGACAATAGTTTAGTCAAATGAAGTACCAAAATGTGGGGTTAACAAGTTGTTAGTTGTTGTTGTTTGTGGCTTGAAGTACAAGCGGCTACGCTTTTCTTTTTTTGCCCACACAAATAAATAAACAGCTGTTAATAATAAAAAACGGTGTTTTAAAGGACCATACCAGTCTATTTTTCACATCTCACCATTAGAAGAAATCGCCCCTATCAGCACTAACAAATGTTGCTGTTAAAATTCGACCATGTGTACACTTAGTAAATCTCAGACTGCATTTTTAACCCCCATTCACTACCATTCATGTTGAAACAGGGTACAGTAACACTATAGGACATGTGAAAGTTGCTGGGTAAATGTAATTCAGCCTTCTAAAGAGAACGTCTGCAATTATTTGGTCAGAAATTGCTGAGTGAGAGAGAGAGGGAAACTGGGAGCCATTGACACAAAAATTATTACCCCTGGTAAAATAGTTCCTTACAAGGGCTGCCTTCCTGGCTCAAATATTAGCGTGAGGAAGAATTTTAACACAGACGTTCTTTTTAACTAACGTTGTCACATATTTTTAGGTGCTTTAATTAAGTTTTTGGTTTTCCTCTTAATTTTCTATGAGGTAGAAACTATTTCTCTAGCTGATCTGTTTTGTAAAAGAAGTTGTCCTCTGTCTCTTCTTGGTTCTTATCATGTGTCTGAATGTGCATGTTGTTGTGATACGAAACAAAAAACAAACTCCTTAAATTTAACCGAGGACGGTTTCTGATATGCTGCAATGATGCGCTTTGTGACTGCAACAATACCTTTTTTTATCATTATTAACTGAATGTTGCATCAGAAAAGCTCCCTGCTATAAAAGTTTCATTATGTTCCTCTTGTGACCTGAAGCCACTGTGTAATTTAAAGAGAGGAGAGTTTGGGGAAGGTATTGCATTGCCGAAAGTTTATTTTCTGTGTGTTCTCTGAGTCCGAATTTGACCTGACCTTGTGATAGAATATTCAGGGTCAGTGAACCACAAATAAAGGACAGAAACTCTTCCTGTGAGTGAACGCAGCGCAAACTGCTTTATATTCAGCTCATTTTAAACTCAGCAATCACTATTGCATTGAAAAAATAAGTTTCACTATAGTTTATATCTCACAGTCTTCACTTCAACTCTGACCTTGTGATTCTATGTTTACTTTAGTTCATCATAAATAATGGAGAGCATCTCATTTTTCCTAGAAAACAAAGAAGTTCTCAATAACAGCAGACCCACGAAGAAAATTCAGTATTTATTAAACATTCTGTGTACTTCTCCACTAGCCAAAAGCTACACGTACATAGTATAACATGCTGTGTTCTCTGTGGACTAAATTACACACCTGGTGGTAAACCTAAGTCTAAACCCGTAGGTGTGAAACATCTTACTAAATTCTGTCTCGTTTCTGTTGACTTTCGGCTCAGAATTTACAAAAAGCTTGAAAAATCCTCTCACACGAAAGCTGCATCAGACTACATCGACCTACTGGGATCCTAAAGGCTCATTTATGCTCTACGTTAGATGTCAATATGGATACGGCTGGAGTCTTCTGCCCGCACTCTGCATTCATTTCGTTTGGATTTCTGTTCATCTCCTGGAGGCTTACGGATACGGACGAAACGTAGCAGTATCACCAGAAATCAGGAGGGCAGTGTCAGTACAGTTCAAACAAGACAGGCAAAACACAATAAAGAAGAATATTTTTGAAAAATGGCAGAACTTTCTGCAGAAAGTTCAAGTGGGTATGGAATTACATATATATATTTATGACATTTTTATGGTGTTACCTTGCCTGGCACATCCATCCCAATGTAAGGTATGCATGGAAGTATAAAGGCAGTGACAGTTATCGCATTTAAAATGTACAGATCTGTTTTTTGTACGTAAAGGGAGCATAAATGAGCCTTAACATGGAGGAGATGATGCAGCAGCAGTTTTCTGCTCATCGGGAACCAGAGTCCTTTTAACTACGATCATCTCAACGGGAAATATTTTTGCAGCAGGTCTAAAAATCTGTAGTTTTCAAATTCTCAGGGACTGTAATTGTCAACATGTGCGTCTCAGTCTACTTCACTCTTCCCTGATCTCCCAGACCTGCCATTCTCCATCCACACTCTAGATGTTCGTGGTACTTTTTTGTCTTCAGTTACACTTTTTTATCCATTTCACATCGGCAGACACCTTTGCTCCCTTCCAAACTCTGCTAGTTTATCTGTTTGCCCACCCCGTGTTCGATCGCTTTCTTTGCATTTTTACTTTATGTACAGAATGCAGATAATCCTGCTGCCTATTATTTTTTCATTAAAAGCTACTTCACTTACCGTATCAGCTTGCCTATTTCTTTCATTTGGGTCCTGCCAGCAGGGTAAACTTTTAATCAGTACTGTTTAATGGTGTGTTCTGTGAAATTTTTTGCTGAGGTCCTCACATAACAAGAGGCAAACGTGCACATTTGTGACAGAGAAAAGACCTCACTGATTAAAAACAGCTTGTACAGACTGCGCTTCTGAAGGTCAGATCAGCAGCGAACCAGAGGAAACCTGGAATGATCAGAGGAGAAGGTGGACCAATCAGAGAGGCCGCCCTGCTGATCAGAGGGATGTTTAGAGGACACATAACTGATCTGTGAGAGCCAGATTCCTTTTTGGACCAGCAGCTAACTTCACGTATGTTGTCAAGCTCCAATGTTCGGGGTCTGAAGCGACTGCAGCCTTTTGAGATAACATGGCTGCAATGGCAAACTTTTTGTGCTTTGAATTAATCACTCTATTCATGTAGGCATCTGTAACTTCATCTGACAACATTTAAAGCAAAAGAAAGTAAGATGGACAGAATTCTGTAGACTCGTGGGATCTTTGTGAATAATTCCTCAGTATGTTTTATCACAGTTGGGGACTCTGCCCTAATTTCTGTACATTGCTGCCCTTTTGCAGTGTGTGTTGTCTGTCCGCAGCTTCATGGTTCTATGCTATGCACATCAAGTGCATTGCTATGGGACTTTCAGCAGCAGTGCTAGTTAAAGATTAAGATCTGGAACTATATAAATATTGGAAACACTGTGTACTGGACCAGTTTAAACAAGCCAGAATTAATCATCTCATACACACAGTGCGCAGCAGCTGCTGGAAAGCCTCCACACATGTGTTCAGCCTCACTGATTTATCTGCAAGAATTTCATAACAGCTGGTTTAAATGCAGATATGCTGAAGTAATACCCCTCTGACCGTTAACAAGATGCTTGTATTGTTTATTTTACACCAATGCTTTGACATCAAACAGGCAATTGTGTTTTATTTCCACGGGATGAATGTCAGGGCTCAACAGGAATCTGGACAACGTGCAACAGCAAATTCTTATCATTCATGTTGTGCTCGGCATTAATCTGAGGTGTTAAACTCTCTTGTGTGGGTCTCATTTCTGCAAAACAGAGAATATTTTCTTCCGATTGAAATTTTCCTTTATAGATTGCATCCCAAAGTACTGGAATTTTTTTGGATAGGATGTAATTTCAAGTCAAGTCAATTTTGTTTATATAGCTTCAGATCACAACAAAGTTGTCTCAAGACACTTTACATATGGAGCAGGTCTAGACCACACTCAATAATTAAAATACATTAAGTTTTCTGGACCTAAAAATTGAAAGCAATTCCCCCATAAGCGAGCACTGGGCGACAGTTGCGAGGAAAAACTTCTCTTTCACAAGCAGAAAGCTCTGAACAGATCCAAAATTCAAGGTGGGCGGCGATCTGACAGCATCAGCTGGGTAACACAAATATTTAATTAATAATAATGATGATGATGTTGATGATCAAAATTCCTTGTATTATCATCAAATTCCTTGTATGTTCTTAACACACTTGGTGAATGTATAGCAGTATAGCATATTATGCGATTTCTAGATTTCAGTCTTGAAGAATGTCATCTCAAACAAATGTGTGATGTGCTTTTGATATTTTATTTATCAGCTGTCTGTTGTAACACGGACTTCAGCAGCTTGTTAAGATTCTGTCCTTGTCCAATAATTTCTATCGATGTTGCCACCAGTGCCTCTGGTGTTAATACCGGTAGGGATGACATTATTAGGAGTAAAATTGTATATTTATCATCACAATAGCTATGCATTATTAATAATAACTGTCCACACCATTGTTTCTACTCAAACAATTTGAAAGTGTTTTGCAAAATATAAGAACAATGCCATGCTGTTTAAAACAGGCCATCTTTCATGAAAACGGCTCTATGAACCATGTAAAACGTGGAATTGTGTATCTTAAGGTTATTAGTCTAAATTGTCACAATTAGGAAAATATTATGCCCTTTTCATCTGCTGCTGCCCTTCTTCATGACATTTACAATACGCATTATGTGTCATGTTGGTGTCAGCAGCACTCTGCAGCCTCATTATACACATTTTCAAAAGGTGAACACGCTGGAATGAAATTTTTGGTATTGACTCATCTCCCGCATGTCCACTTTCTTTACCAGCTCATTAGGGTTCTGCCTGTGCAACTGTGATGATCTCTTCACTCTAGTTAGTATATTCAAAGCTAAGTGGATATCTAGACACCAATTTAGTTTTAAATATGAACAGAAAATTCCAATATTATGTCAAGGGTTTATCGTGAAACACACTGAAAGGTAATGGAGTGAGCTAAAGCTGCTTATTATACTGTACGTTTAGTTGTAGGCCTATCAGATAGGCTATAAATCACTGACATTATGATCTGTTACCTGGCCCTAATTTTATTATCGTACATTTTTCAAGTTGTTGAATCCACTTAAAGTTGACATCTCAAACTGTCAAGAAGCTGAGGCAGCTATATTAATCATGGCACGGCCCTCAGCTGATAACAGACAGGTTAGTTTTGAACCAGACGTTGAGGCTCCTGGGAACTGCGTTTGGCCCGTGCTGGGGGATAAAATGGGTAGATGCTGCCACCTGTGGGACAAACAGGTAACTACAGCCAGCCAGCCACACACACACACACACACACAGATATTTCACCTCCTTTAACTCTGAAGACGTCCTACAAGACTTCCCATTTTAAAACAATAACGTTGAAACAAATAAAACATATTGAACCACAAAAAGAGACATTTTTCAAAATGACTGGAGATGGTTAAAAGAAAAAAGTAGGTTAGAAAAACAAAACACAAGCTACAGGTTTTAAACTACAGCTCGAAACACTAGGCTGGTAATTTCCTTTAAAATGCTAAATAATACTATTTCATAGGATAATTAACCTTGTTGCGGACTATTGACGGTAACACAGGTTGTGGATGTGCATTAAATTATATTCAGATGAAGGTCTTTCTGGGTGCACTGTCCCTTTAAGAGTTTCCTCTTTTGGACCCTAGCGCTTTCCGTTTTTCCCGGAAGTGTTTGTGTAGATGAGAGTTGCGCAGCAAAGACTTCACATTGATGCGCAGTGTGTAAGACGGTGCAGCCCCGCCGGTTCAGTCAGAAATTATCTGTTTAATTTGGAGTAAATTAAACGGTGGAAATGTCCGGGGGAACCCGTCTGGAGAACGCGAATCCCGTGATTTTCCAGCGGTCGGGAGAGAGGCTGCTGACAGCGACAGACGAAGATGAGGACGTCCATGACCCCATCGATGATAGGGAAATATTCGATATCCTGTTTTTAACCACAGCTAATTTTTTCATCCTTTATAGTTATTTAGTCTGCTGTTACTACAGTCTGATGAGTGTGCTCGGTAAACTGATATTCTGGATACAAACGGATCTTTTTTAAATAATGTGTTGCATCCTGTTACATCATTTCTTTGGTAACCTAACGTTATCAAACAGCAGTGCAACAGTGAAAAACACATTTTTCTACTTTACCTGGAAAATACTGTCCGTTATAATTGGTTGTCAAGTCAAGCTAGTGAGTTTAACTTACTTTACCTTTTTTATTTAATGCTGTTATTTGATGTCCATGATGGTAAATGAAGGCTGCGTTATACTGAATTTACAGGAGTTTGTGAAACAAATAGCCTAAAGCTACTTTCACATTTACATTTTCAGGATTAACTTAATACTCTCAAGTTATTTATAATAACGTCAAGTATAGCTCTGAGCAATATATTGAACATTCATCAGTGCTGTGATATAAGATTAAAAGGCGTCTGATTTTGGCTATCATATTGTAATATCGCGTAATTGTTTCCTTTTTTGGTTTTAAAGGCTGCATTACAGTAAATTGATGTCATTTTCTGAGTTTAGCAAACTGTTTCTAGCTGTTTGACTGTTTGTCTCCGCTCATTCAGTCATTATAGCCACATTACTGATGGTTATTTATTAAAAATCTCGTGTAAATATTTTGTCAAGGCACCAATCTCTACAGAATTGTGACAGTACAACGATATAACTTAGTTTTTAACACATAAAACATTGTAATGTTAGTAGTGTCTCTCCGTTAATAATCAAATCAAATGGCTACCGGCTACATTAAAAAGCAGCACACTCACGCAGAGCTTGTTGGGTTTTTATGATGTAATCTTAAATTCTTTAACTGGACTTAAATCTGATCAGATCCATCAACGACCCGGAGCATCCTCTGTCTCTGGAAGAACTCAATGTTGTGGAGCAAATCCGAGTCAAGGTAGGCAGCTGTTAACGTGTGTTTGTTTTAATCAGGGGCCGAGCAGCAAGGCTGCAGGTCAGTATGTGTCAATATTATTTTTCTTCTTCTTCCAAAGAAATCTGCCTTTCCATGCATGAAGACTCACAAGTCTAGTCCGTTCCCAAGCTTCATTAACTGGACTGCATGCTAACCGTCCTGATGGTGGCGCTCCAGCAACCGTTAAAATCCAGAACTTTGAAAATTCATAATAGTTCAACCACACATGTACATGCAATAACTTTGGAAACTCTCTAAAATGTAGCTCCAGGTGAGCAGAAACTTTCCCCTGCTTTGATCTGGCAGCAATTTGGAAGTCCACTAAAGTGTTTTTTTGTTGTTTGTTTGTTTTAAGAAACTGAAAAACTAATTATACCCTATTCCTCCCACATTTTTTGCTCGATTGACATCCGAACTGCATCTCCAGATCGTCTTCCACAAATTGTCCATGTGGGATTTTGATTTATCAAAGATTGAGCACACAGTGCATAGAAATGTTTTACTGTTTAAAGATGTGTACGCATGTGCTGCAGGTCCTTGTGAAATAAATCTCTGATGTTCATGGAAAAAGAAATTACAACATTTTACTGTCACTAAATTTAGTGTGTGAAATTTCAGAAGTTTGTCTCAATACTGAATTTTTCAAAAATGTTTCAATTGTGTCCTCCCCTGAGCCTCTGCAGTGAACGGAAAATAGAGCCATTCTGAGCGTGTGTTTGTCACGAATGCTGCGACCAGTTTCTGTGAAAATAAATGAAAGGCAACTGTATGTTGTCCAGATGAAGTGCACAAAAGTTCAGAAGTTTTTCAAAAACTGAATTAATTCCTCTTGTTTGAACTTTGCTAAGACTCAGCCCTGCTGATTGTTAGACTCAAAATGTGCAGTCATCCACATTGTGTCAGGTGACGGATAGCTGAACAGGATACGTCTTGGTCTCAGTCGGAGGATGTGAGTTTGAATCCCTGACTCATCACCCTCCACTGCTCACTTCAGTGGTAGGCCTGTGCTTTGGGAATCCTCAACATGAGAGTCACAAATGTCTGTTTGACAATTCTGTTGACAAATCCCTCGTGTTTTTTTTCTCCTTTTCCTATTCCTGCTGTTCATCCTCCATGTCTTCCTTTTCCTCCTCAAAATGCTCTGCCCTGGCCCAGTGCTTTGCAGCAGCTATAATTTATTTTGGGTTTGCTAACAGAGTGATGGGGGAATTAAACAAGATACTCTGTAACAGATTTACCAGCCCTCTTAGTGAAGAAAACGTTAACAGTGGGTGAACTGGGCCACCTTTATCTCTTTGTTTCGTCATTCTGTCTGATTATTGTTCTTTTTAACTGCACTCACAAAAAAAGTGATTTGTCTTTTAAGACTTTCGACGTCTAAACTTTTAACCTCTCTTCAGCAAGATAAGCATTATTTACTTTAACCCACTGCAGTAACCGCCTTTGTCCTCTAGATCCAGGGGAAATGTTCGGAGAATCTCAAGGGCAAACGTTTGCGTTCAATAAGTCGTTTATGAATTCCCTTTCTGTCTTGTTTGTCTTTTCCTCAGGTTAATGATGCAGAGAGCTTTGTGGGTGTTGAGTTCACGCCCACCATCCCCCACTGCAGCATGGCAACACTGATTGGCCTGTCAATTAAAGTCAAGCTCCTCCGCTCCCTGCCGGACAGGTTCAAAGTATGTTTGTGTTTGTTGGTACTAGAAACGCACATTATCATCATCTCCTTTGACTGAGCTTGAGTTAATATGTACAACATGAAATATAATGGGGAATTTTTGCATGATAATGTGCTGTTGCTCAGTTCCAGTCTTAATGCTGTATGGTTTTTTTTGTTTTCTCTCAGATTGATGTCCACATCACTCCTGGGACTCACGCCTCAGAGGAAGCAGGTAAGAAATATTCAGAGCCGATCAGATATTATAATCAGATATTACCACATATCTCACTGGTCATAATATTGTAGTTACTGTTCGTTGTTAAATAAGAGAAAAGGTCATGACTGTATGCCTTATTTCCCTTGTATTGTGTGTGTGCAGTGAACAAACAGCTTGCAGACAAAGAGCGGGTGGCAGCAGCTCTGGAGAACTCTTCGCTGCTGGAGGTGGTCAACCAGTGCCTGACCACCAGGAGCATCTGAGCACCCGATCAGCTTCGTCATCATCCACTTTCAGTCCCTTTCTAATGCAGCAGAACTCTCTGACCAGCCATGATGAGTCACATTTGGCTCTTTCTTAGAGGAAAAAAACAAACAAAACAGGGAAAACCAATTCATAACGGTGCTAAATGTTAAATTGCTATCACCAATTACAGTACAGTTCCTCAACAAAGCCATGAGGTTTGAAGTGAAACTTACTCTCGGATCTTTGTTCGAGAGTGTGGTGAAAACCGCTTTAAATTGACCCGATCTTAATTGCTGGGTCACAACATAAAGCACAGTGTTGCTCTCGTATGGTTTAGCGGTTTGGATTCCTGGTTTGCACTCAGGCGTCCTGGGTTTAGATGCCGTTATGGGAACGGTTTCATGTCTCTCAGCCAACATTCATTACGCTGCCTACACTCTTGAACTTCAGAAGCAAAGTATGAACCGGAAATCAAGCCCCTATGTACAGTACACAGCATCAATCTGACCTCTGTACAGGAACTGTACTGTTATTGGAGCTAAAATGTTGCGTATAGCACTTTTGAATGTCTCCACTTATAGGAATTAATAAAAAAATGTTACTTGTGATGCAGAATAATTTGACAAAGCAGAGAAGTGTGGAGGCATTAAGTTATAAGAGTGTTTGCCTTTTGGATCCTTTGGTGTAAATCCTGTTTTATATTATTGAATCTGGATTGTAAAAATGTATTTTTACAACAACATTTGGACTCAACATTTGTGGAGAATCTGCAGCAACAATCCTTACATGTATGTATAATATTAATCCTTTTGAAATTTTATTAAAAATTGTCACATTGCTTTTTATTTAGCGATGTGACATTATTAAAATAATGAAGATATGTGTGTGTTTTCTATTCCTTCAGGGATTTGACAAATTTCATCGTACGTTGAAAATGACCAGTCTTGACTGTACCTTCATTAAAAGTGTTAAAATGTGAAGCCGATATTTAAAGAAAATCTTGTTCTAGGTACAGGCTCACCTGTAAAGAGTTTTTTCTTGGGGGAAATTCAGTGAGTTACAGATCCTTATCAAAAAATAATTTGCAAAAATAAAAACAAATTCATTGTAATGTTTTACAATGTTTTATTTTTATCTCAGATTCCCTTCGTGTTCCGGCCACATTTGTCTAATGCAGTTCAATACAACTACTGGGAAGAAATAAGGAGTTTTTGAAAGGTTTGAATTAACTATATGCTGATTTTATAGACTAGATTTTGGCATTTTAACATATTAAAACATCTTATAGTTCACTTTAATTCATGTCACAAATATTAAGGAAACAAGTGGTAAAATGATAGTACTGTTAAAGCTGTCTAGGTCTGCACATGGCAGCACTGAGTTTAAGAGGTCCACCCAAGATCATTTAAGCTGATTAGTCATGGAAACAATTCAAGTGGTTAAGTAAACACATGAATATTGCAAAAGCAATAATGGTTGTCCTTAAATATCCTCAGAGCAAAACAGCTTGTCAAAATATCTGCACTGTTCCAGCAGGAGGCGCTCTTATCCTGTTTCCACACACTCTTTGGTAAAAGCTGATAATGAGAAGTTTCTGTCCATCAGATCTGGCAGAGCACACCACAGCACAAAGTCGTCCAACATGCTTGTCCACCCACTCGTACCTCACTGAACTCACTCAACAGGCTTTACTTTAAAAAGCAGGCACGCTCACAGTGACTGCACAAAAATGAGGAGACTAACAATGTTACAACTCATTCTTAGCTGAAGAATACAGCAGGTTGGGTTCAAGTGTTGTAAGTTACAAGGGGTCAAAATTATTCACCACTTCTTTGAAATGGGTTACATGGATAGATAGTTCACTCACAGCAGTGCAAAATATAAAAAATAAAGTGGAAAAACTATATCGACAAAAACTTTGACATATACCTCCAGAATTTAAAGCACATATAGCTTCGGTCAAAAATAGATTTTTCTTTAGAAAAAATCACAATAAACACAAACTGCGAACATTTGTTGTTGGGCTTTGCAGTAGTAAAAATCATTGTTGGCTAGAAAGAAAGAAAGAAAAAAAGAAAAAAAAACCCAGGATATTTCTTGTTTTATTTTGGGAGAAATAGTTGTTGTTCCTCAGGCTGCACTAATAAGGATTTTTTTTTCTGCCTTGTTCCACATCTGGAAACATTGCATCACTGCTAAAACCCCGGATAAGAGACCCAGCCGGCACAGCTGCAATAGCTGAAGCCAGAGCTGTATGCAGACAGAGTTACATCAACCAAGCGGTCATCGGAGGTAACAGAGAACAGAGGATCCAGCTGAGAACTGTTAAAATAGCCTACAGAGTACACTGCTCAAAATGTAACAAAACCTGCTGACAACACAAAATACAGGATTCTTCTGTTCCATTCACTTCCAATAATCTGCTCTGTTTATAACAGCGGAAAGCTGCGTTTAGCATGTGGAAACAGATGGACATGAGGGCTGGAAAGGAACTTGCTGTGAATGATTGATAATGTAAAAGATTCTTTGATTTTTGCTCAATATGATTATAAAACTGGGTCTTTGCATTATTTATGAAAAAGGGGTCTAAAGGGTCAAGACACAATCATTACTTAAGATATATTATGTACAGATAAACAAATTAGTTTGTTTAATTTGGTATTTAGGCCTACACCTAAAACTGACAGAGTAGGAAATGTTTATTTTTGTTAATTGTAAAACAGGTTTTTTTCTATATTTTGTATTATTGTTTGTATATATCTTTAAATACAATGCTTGAAATATAGAACTCAATCAATCATTCAATCAATCAATCAGTCAGACCAGGTACCTTTTAACCAGTTAGGCTTATGTTAGCTTTCACCAAGATTCCAAATTAAATTTACGCCACATTACCTATATTATTATTCTGTTATTATTCCCTAAGATTAACCTAATACTCATGTATTGTCTCATTTAACTGACGTAAATGCAGTCAAGCATCTCCAGTTTTTTTTAGGGGCCGAGCCCGTAAGTCAAGAACTCCTCTAGCAAGCCTAGAGGAGTCTTTGACTGGAGGGCAAGGACCCGATTGTAATTGCTCTTTGTTCATTATTATGGTTATGCATCTTTGAATCCAAATTTAACCCACCGAACATGCTCAAAAACTCGCCAATATTGGCACGCACATCAGGTCTAGTGAGCCATTTTATAAAATGTAAAAATTAACCCCCAAAGTGTCAAAGTGTGCTCTCTAGTGCCACCTAGAAACACTAAAATGGCCACTACAGCCCATAGGAATGTCGTAGAGAGATCAAATCAAAACTCGATTGTTCGTCTTATTGAAACTCACCCACTGACACCCCTGACCTAAGTCCAACAAGAAGTCCGCAATTTGCATTTCAATATCAGATTTTGGCTATCTCCTTTGAGGATGCTTATTGTATTGGCCTCAAACACTCATAGATGATTAAGGAGGTGCTGCTGATGAAAAGTTCTGAATAACTTTGTAATAACTCGAACGGTTTGGATTTTATAAGCTGTCAAAGTTTCAGTCCCAAATCCCGTCGTCTGCCTCTTCCAGTCTAAATGAATATGAAAAAACACCCTGATCGCACACCTTGAACAAGTGGCGACTGTGGTTAAACATGACTTGTATCGACAAAGCGACCTGATGTACAGCACCACAAGGACTTGCTGAACAAGGCGATATAAGTTTTGTGGGGATAATTTCTTAAACATGGCCGCTACAGCGAGAGACAAAAATGGAGCAGCCTGTTCTCTTTCAGGGATTTTAAGCGTCTCGTATAATGGCAGCAAATGGGAGAAAATCATGATCTTGGGTCAAACTGAGGCCCGTGCAGTCTAAAGTATAAGTCTGACTGCTTTGAAACCCACATAAATGGAAAGATAACACATTTTCCTGCCTGGATAGGGTTAGTTTATGTACGATTTGGCCAAAGTTGTGGGATCTGTGAGGAGGTTTTTCCCAGCTTTTGAGTTTCGTCTCAGCCCTGCTACACTCTAGTGGTCATGTGACTCACTCTGGCTTGGAGAACATCCTGCAATACACACCTATTGTAAAATCTGAAGAGAAACAAACAAAAAAAAATTTAAAAACTAAAACTCTAATATCTCAATAACGGTAAAAGAAAGCAATAACCTGACAGTACACCTTAATCAA
>JAQLOL010000003.1:24278310-24291124 GCA_029783665.1 Naso thynnoides
GGGGATCATGAAGTCTCTCCTGTAGTGGAATTTGTGGGGAGTATTATTATGTATAGCTTTACTCTGTTGGCCCGCCGGCAAATGCAGGCATAAAACACAAAGCTTAAAACGATGCAGTATTCATTCCTTGTGCAAAAAAAGAAGAAAACTTGAACTAACGTCATGTAAAACATGTCATATTTATTTATGGCAATTGCTTTTAAACATGACAAGTGAGATACATCCTGCTTAAAACTGGATGATGCTCTCCCTGAGACAGTCAGAACAACACTCACATCCAAGGCAAATTTGTTCTGTTTTACAAGTGACAAAGTGAGTAAACATAATGTCTGTCCACGGGGAACATGTGAAACATGGCGTCAACTTGGGCGTTTAATCAAGGAAGCAGCAGCCTGTTATTTTATCAGTTATTATGTTGGTGGATATCTGCGTACTGGCCAATATCCGATATTTAATTTTAAAGTCAATATCACCAATAATAGCGTGCATCCCTAAATTGATTTTTTTTTTGCCCCCGTTTGCCAGAAAAGTTTAAGATAAACCACCAGCATGGTTTGTTTGTGTGTTTCTGGCCATTTTCTTCAACCCACAGAGCGGATATCATCACGGAGAGCCAGGCGAAAGGTTTGGGGAACTTTGTGTCCAAGTTTGCTCTTCCAGCTCTGCTCTTTAAAAACATGGTGTTGTTGGACTTTGGAGACGTCATCTGGGCGTTTCTCTGGAGTGTCCTTGTCGCCAAGGTTGGTGTCCGTGCATCTGTCTTTTGTCACAAGGAATAAACGATAGGATCATTTTCATTTTTATTATTTGCGATATTTGTATGCAAGGAATGTCTGATTTTGTCATTTTTCTGTGAAAGTCATGCGAGACAGTACTTAACTCAAATCAATAAATGCCGCCTGACCGTTGCTTTCATTCCGTGTGTAGGTGACAGTGTTTGTGCTGGTATGTGTCCTGACGCTGATGGTGGCCAGTCCAGACAGCAGATACAGCAAGGCCGGCCTGTACGCCATCTTTGCTACACAGAGCAATGACTTTGCCTTGGGATATCCCATAGGTAAGGAAGACACAAAACACGAACAGTGATGTATACCACAGCCCACATACAAGGAAAAATGCTGTATGTAAGACCCAAAGAGTGTGCATTCCTCTCTCCATCTGCTCTCTCTGTCTCTAGTTGATGCTTTGTATAGAAGCACGTATCCAGAGTACCTTCAGTACATCTATCTCGTCGCTCCGGTCTCCCTCATGCTCCTCAATCCCATTGGCTTCGCTCTTTGTGAGGTGCAAAAGTGGAGGCAAGCCAGCCATTGTCAGCACAGCACTCTTGGCATCGTAGGAGTTGTAGTCCTACAGGTATTGTGCATAATGGTTAACAGGAGTTTACACATTGTCCTGCTTGGACAAACTTAAAGTTTTTGGTTAATTAGTTTAAGTTGTTTTGTCTAACCCTCTTTGTGTCTCCTCTCTAGGTGTTAAAGAACCCAGTAGTATTTATGGTGATAGTCGGAATTGTTGCCCACTTTGTGCTGGGCCAGCAGATCCCTGCTGTTCTCTCAGAGTTCATAGATGGCCTGGCAAACTCTTTTGGAGGGGCGGCATTATTTTACCTCGGCCTCACCATGGCAAGTTTGGTTTGTTCCGTCTTTGGCTGTGTTATTGAGTCAAGCCTTAATGTAGCCTTAGCTTAACATATTTTGTTTTAAAGTGACTTTGAGAAAGTTTTATAATTTGAGAAACAGTCTCATGACTCCTCTGATGATTATAAATTTTCTTTAACAGCAAACGAGACCTTTAACGAAAAGATTGCTATTTTAGTTACTATTAATGTCCGTGATCTGGTCCGAATCCCCACGAACTTTAAATTTTTATTTATTTATTTATTTATTTTTTAAACTTTGTTGTTCTGTGCAATGACAATAACATAATTATGTTATTTGCCTACGGCTGTTATTTTGCACCTTGGCATGTAACATTAATTCAGATGGCTGTGTAACATTAGCCTACAGAAAATAGAGGTAATAGGTCAGGGGAAACATTACTGTCATATAACTGGCTTATAACTTATTTTTTAGTCACATATAAACACATTACCAGCTCGCAATCCATCCTGTGGTCTCGCTTTCACTTGCTTCAGAAACAAAAGCACATGCTGCTGGTGTTAGGTCGAGTTCTGCCTGCCTGACACGCGCTAGCAAAGATCTAGATCTAGAAGACAGTAGGCGCTCGTGTCACTACGGCTTTTATCCAAAGGGGTCGCTAGAATCTGCAAAAACTGAAAGTTCCTTGTAGTCACTTCAGCTTATTTGTTTTTAACTTATTTTCAGCAGTTAGGAACTTGGTATAAATATGAACGACCTCATCAAAGTTTTCTCCCTGTTTCTGTGGCAGGTCGGCCAGCTTAGAAAACTAACCAGAGACACTGGAGTTGCCTTGATTCTTCTCATCACAGCCAAACTGTAAGTAGCTCTGGATGGTATGTGTGTGTGTTTGAGTGCATATTAATTTTTTAGAGATTATTTATTTATCTTTGGATATTGCACATAGACGGAAGGGGAAAATCAGATATGCTTCAGCCTCAATGATAATCATAGATTTTCACAACACCTCTGTGACACACAGCCAACAAAAGCAGAATTTTTTAAGCTTTTCAAAGAGAATATTTATCTCAGGGCTGCTGTATGGGATTATGTTAAATTGTACACCCTTACCTAACTAATATACATACCTATATGTGATAAGAACTATAAGATTGGTCAGAAGATTATGTACATTGTATCAGCGTTGGAATGGGGGTAATACATTATTATAAATATATTTTCTGCCTCTCTCCAGCCTTGTGATGCCGCTGGTCTGTAAAGACCTGGTGGACATTCTGGATGTAGGAGTGAACAGCACAAGTGCTAACCACACCAGTTTGTCAAACTTTGCTTTCTTGTATGGAGTCTTCCCAACCGCACCCAGTGTGGCCATCTATGCCGGACACTATAACATGGAGCTGGAGGTGGTAAGTTTGGTCGATGCGGTTAAACAGCAATGCATTTTAATAATAAAGAGGAGATTAAGGAGCAGCCCCCCCCCCCCCAAAAATAAATAAATAAATAAATAAAGTTGTCATATTCAGGGGTGGGGATAAAAATGGATACAGTATAATTTTGCGATATTTGTCGTCTTAGTATTATATGGATTCATAGTCTAAGTATAAATATTTTATTACATAAATTTGTAATAAATGTTGCAAATACAAAGTCAACGTTTTCGGTAACGGAGTAATAAAAATCAATTGACTTTTCGGTCCACTAGATGGCGCTAAGCGCTCACTGTCTGGTGGTGAAATAAAAAAAATGCAGTAAAAAATTGAAGTGACATGAACAGACTGATAACTTTTTCTTATTAGCTGAGACAGATGATGTTGACAAAATTTTACTTTGGGAAAATAATATGCAGTTGAAAAGATGAAAATTGCACTGTATGATAATGCAATTCTCAGCATATTGCAATATTGAGATGAAATTGTATCGTAACTCAGGTATCGTGATAATATCATATCGTGGGGCTTCTGGTGATCTCCACCTTTGTCAGATTCAACTTGCATATTGTATATAAAGAAAACAGAAACACACCTGCCTTGTATCCTGATGAGATGTTAATAGTAGTGAATGTTGCGCCTTCTGTTTTTAAACTTCTCTGCTCTCCCTTCAGGTAACTTCAGGAATGGTTATCAGTACATTTCTGTCTGCACCGATTATGTACGTGTCGGCCTGGTTATTAACAATCCCTCTCATGGACCCAACCCCCCTGGTGACAGAACTCGAAAACGTTAGCTTCAACATTAGCATTGTCAGCCTTGTAGCACTGGTAAGTGTATTTGCAGACATATCCTGGTCTCTTGGAGTTTGACAAATATTTTAAAGTCAAAAGAAGGACTGCTGAAATACTGATCCGAAATTAAACTCATAGAGGGATGTGAAAAACACGAGAGCATGATTCATTTAGTTAGGTTAGGATAGATGTAAGCTGTTGTTCGAGGTGCCGTTTGTGATCGTGTGTCATGTTTCTTCTGTCAGGTGTGGACCATAGTGGTGATGCTGCTGAGCAGGAAATTTAACAGACTTCCTCACCTCTTTGCCTTAAATCTGTTCCTGGCTCAGGTCAGTCTGCTGCCACACATCAATTATTCAAAGCTAAAAGCAGGATGTTGATTTAAAGGGTTGTGGAACACGTGCCTCAGGTTTTCTTTTAGTGATATTTGGAGGTTATTTTTGCTTTTCTGTCCCTGTTCTTTCATCAGTGAAATGTTTATTGAGCTCATTGGCTCCTCACTTTCATCCCTGTGCTGTGCTCTACTATAGTTTCTGGTGTGTGTCAGTATGATCCTGTGGAACTTCTTAGTGAGTAAAGAGGATAACCTGATCGGCAAAATTCTTACCTTCACTCTGCTCTATGGGTCTCTGTACAGCACCTACATCTGGACAGGTAAGTGTGTATATTTGAATCCTACATTTGAGTCAGTATAGAAGGTTCTTCTAATTTTTACTCTCTGGTGCTTGCATGTAAGTGTTTTTTTGTTTTTTGTTTTTTTTCCCCCAGGTATAATTCCTCTCTGTCTGGCTCTGACTAACAGAGACGACACGCTGAGACTCCGGCCAGGAGTTTTCATGATTTTGGGTTGGGGGTAAGTTAGGAAACCCTCAGAATATTGCTGTAAAATAATGAAATCTTTGTTATTTATATAATAACATTATGTCAAAGCAAATCCAAATCCAAATCTAATGTATGTAAAACAAAAATGTTCTTAACGTCAGTTAAAGTAGACTGGGATCTCAGATATGAACAAACACATAAAAACAACATGAACAACATTTTACCTGTGTGTGTGTGTGTGTGTGTGTACGAAGGGTTCCCTTCTTGATGGTCGGAGGTCTTCTGATTTCGGGGGAGAGGACTGATACCATCGACTCTGCCTTTTTCTACGGCCGAGCTCAGGTTGTTACTCTTTCTTCTGCTGAAGTCTGTTTGTTCCTGTTTAAATCTGTCGATGAACCGTCTTCTTCTACTTGTTTTATGGCATTTTTTTATTCTTCTGTATCAATCTCTCCCTCTCTGATTTCAAAACAAAGTAGCCCGGTATGTTTTATTCAGACTCTGTTGTCTCTTATTACAGATAATCAGCACAGCAGTGGTGCTTGCAGTCAGCCTCGTGCTTGGTGCGATATCCCTGATGGGTCTCAGTCAGGGAGACAGAGAGCTCAGAGGCTACCAGGCCCTGAGCAGAGCTGCTGTAACAGGCACGAATGATGAGCCAAGGGCTCCAGGTGGCCTGGAGGAACCACAACAACAACAGCAGCACCCACAGATGGCAAATTCACCTGCATGCAGCACCAACTCAGGTGAGTCCCTCTGTGTTCTGTGTGGCTTTTTTCCTGAGCTGCTCGGTTATAAAATCCACTTTTATGCCTGAATCAATTCAAAATCTTCACGCAAACATGCTTAAATGGTTGATATGGCCTTAGAGGAAAATACATGCACAGGTGAAATATGTTCTTCATTTTTGTGCTTTTTCTGTTGTGCTGCCAGACCTCCACAATTTCTCCCCGCTCCAGACCTCCTTACCTGACATGATAGCGAGCACGCAGAGGGAGAACACAAACAGCACAGGTAGCAAACACAAGTTTGATCATTTACTTTTTCATCTGTTGAATATATAAATTGTGACATTTCATTTGCATGACCCTCTCTGTGCTCTGTTTTGTATTCATGCTTACATTTAGGAAATGTAACATGTAATGTAATTTTCCCCAGTCACATTGGTATTTTCAGCAGTTATGTTTCTCTTCCTCTCCAGGCCACAGCGGGGCGCTGCATGACGGGCTGCAGCAGGCCTCCACCTCCTCTGAGCTGCCGCTGAACCTGCCACCACCCGGGCCTCCACCCACCGACGACAAACAGACAGTCAGACACGTTCTGCTCTGTCTGCTGCTCTTTGTCAGCCTGCTTGCTGTGAGGATCAAATACTCTTAAATGCGTGAATGTGTGTGTAGTTAGCAAATTAGCAGGAAGTTAAAAAGGAATCTGGTTAAATGACACACAGTCTCTTTCTAGCTTCTAGGTGAATGGAACATGCTGATTACAGAACAGTGTTTTTCCACAGTTTTCTGAGGTGATGGAGGGATAAATATCAGGCAGAATGCCCTATGTATTTTTTTTTTTCAGGACATTTAAATTGAATTTTCTAAATAAAAGTGCCACATGCTTTTACTTTGAGGGAAAAAAGAACTGGTTGAATTTTATTAAACTAATGTAACTAACTAATATAAACTAATGATGTAAAAGATAAATGTACTAATTGTGTTTCCCTGCAGAACTTGTCCAGCTGTCTGTGGTGGCTGTTCAACAAAGACCCAGGAAGGCTTTACCTTGAGCTGCAGTTCTTCTGTGCTGTGGCAAACTATGGACAGGTAACCATGTCTAGTTCTATTCCTAAATATGTAGTTAACTGTAAAAACAACTGTGAGAATATGTAACTTTTTCTCTTTTTGTCCAGGGTTTCCTGTCCTTTGGGATCTTTGGTCTGGACAGACATCTCATCATCCTACCTTTTAAAAAGAGGTGAGACTTCTGGATAATTTGCAGGATGTCTGACATGCTCTGCTTTGTTTCCATTGAGAACCAGAGAGATGTGTGTATGTGTGTGTTCAGGTTGCTCGGGCTGTGGCATGGTCGGGACAGCGAGGATTTGAGTCCCTCAGGTGTACCAGAAGAGGTCAGGCTCACCTGCACCCAGTTTGTCCGCTACCACAAAGACCAGTGTGTGCAAGACATAGTGCACACACGCAGGTACGAGCGCTGGTTTGTTTGTGTCTTTTCTGTGTTTGCATCCATCAAACAGTATGTCTCATGGTCATGTGTGCTCAAAGGTTTAGATCTCAAGGCTTTGATTTTAAATTCCTCTGTAATTTTTGCTTGTTGTACTGATTTTTTTCTGTAAAAGGGGAAATTCACTTGGGGACTTTATTCCACTTTTGACTGAGTTCTGCTTTGGATCTGAACTGTCCCTGCATGATGAATTCTGTTCTGTGAATTTTCACATCATCACCTTTGAATGATTGTTTTGTTTCCCTTTAGTTTTAGTACTGATTTTCTCTGCATCCTCTTGCATGTTTTACATCCGTTGATTTGTTTTGCCGCAGTTGTTGAGGTAGTTCTTTATCCTCCAAGTAGTTCTTTTTCAATTTGTACCAACATTTATACAGTTATCGTATCTTTTAATGTTCATGATGGTTTGTAGCAAAATTTTGCAGGTGTAGGTAGTAATATAAAAGAAACATTAGCTGTGACCGCTTCGATTATCGTACAACTACTGGAAATTTCTTTGCATTATTATTATCAATTGAGTGTTTGTCAGACTATAGCAAAAAATCAGATTCTTAAAGGCAAAAAGAGCAACATTTCTTGACTTGTGAGCAGTAAGCATGAAAATCTCAGCTATACTTTTATTTTTACTAAAACCCTCGGTGGATGTTTATGAGTCTTTGGTGCTTTTCTTTTCCTTTACTCTAACACAAATGACTCTCACTGTTTATTCCCCCTTTCTCCTCCTTCCATAATGCTTGTTCCCTCCTTTTTTTCCCCTCATTTCATTCCTCCCTGCTTCACTTTCCCCTTTCCGTAATCCCTATATCACCCCCTAGTGGCTCAGGGGAGAGTGTGAGCGCTTCGACAGGTGAATCCTTCCTCTGATAATGACAGGTTCGGAGAAGAAGAAGAAGGACTGGAGGAGAAGGAGGCTTTGAGACATTCTCCCTCCCATCAGCCCCAGCACCTACAACCACATCAGGATTCTCAGGAGCAACAAAACCATGAGGCCAAGAATCTGCACCAGATTCATCAAAGTCACGATCCAGCTGAATCCTGCGGTCAGTGTTTGCTTCCATCCAGATCTTCTCTGGAGCCTGCGAATGAACACCAAGCACGTGTTTCCAATTGTGATATCCCAGAGGAGCAGATTTCCAATCTCCAGTCTTACCAAGCTCACAACCCAGCTACTCGTCACCTCCTACACCAACATGAACTTGCTCCGAGCCCACTTCAACAAAACCAACCTTCCCTGCCCCGTTTAGAAAGTGTGTTTCGAGGCAGCGACTTGGTGGACTGGCTGCTTGAGAGGCGCCTGTGTGCCGGGAGAGCCGAGGCCCAAATGTACGCCGTTCGACTCCAGCTGGGAGGAGTGTTAGATCACCTGTCAGGTCGGCGCAGCTTCAGGGATGAACCTACCCTGCTGTACCACTTCACACAGGGGAAAGAGGGAGGTAAAGGGGAGGAATGGTCCCAGACCATATGAGGAGGTGATGGAGGGCGAGGGAAGAAAGATAAGACAGAATTGGAGGAGATATCAAGTGGCAATCACCATGGCTGGTTGCCAAAGCAGAAGTGCCTTTTGGTGCAGTTTTTCTGGAAAGGTTTATTGTATTGACATCAACGAAACAGATCCAAAACTTCTCTATAGAAATGCTTTTCTCCTGGAAGAATCTGAACTCCTCCACTGCTAATCTGACCTTTTTGTTAAGTGTGTGTTGGTGGCAATTTGGACAGATTCATTCTTAGATGATATCAGGCGTGTTTGCTGTGATTGACACAGTTCTTAGGCTACTCGTGGTTGCTGCTTGCTTGTCCACTCAGGCCCGACTCAAACTTGAAAGTGTCCGACTTTAAAGAGGCTTCACTGGAAGTTCCCTAAAAGATGCAGGGTGACATTAGAGCTGTCACAAACATGACAGAACAAACTGACACGAGAAAACTGATGGCTGGGGTTGTGGAAACAGTAAAAAAGAATGAGAGGGGGAAGAAGAGAAAATAGGAGCCCTCTGATGGTACTTCACATCACCTGGCTTTGAACAAAATCTTCACTCCTTTTTTAAGAACTTAACTCTGAACTGAACTAGTTTTGATCCTAGGTTTTTGGTTTCAGTTATCTTCAAATGTGAAAAGGATAGAAACCTTCTCCCCCATATGACAAGTGATTTTTCATCTTCTGGATTTTTGTGAGCCAGTGACTTTGCATTTTCAACATGTGAAGGACAATAAAAGCTTCGTTTAAGGACAAGTTGCCATCCATCAGCCTGTCGTCTTCAAATATTGTAAAATTAATGTGACATTTGTGTGCCAAGTGGTGAGAAAAATAAGAGCAGACAAGTAAACTAACAGCACTGCATGTTTTCTCTTCACCACTGAGCTGCAGGACTGCTTCTTGAAAGCCAATAACATTCTTGCCTGCTCATTTGTTCTGTGTTGTCATGTTTTCTTTCAGAAAAAAGAACCTGCCAGTTTCAGTATTTGAAATTTTGCACGTGGTGTCTTTCAGCCACTCTGGTCTGCGTTGAATACTTGCATGACTCGGAGCAGTTCAGACTCAGTTCTGAGCATTTTGCACTGACTGAATAATAACGTTCATGTTTTTAAATTATGCAACCCACTGGATATTTGTCTTCTTGTGATGATGCTGCAGAGGATGTTTGGTATCTTAGAATTGTGTATTTGTGTTGCCGTTCCAATTTGAACATTTGTTTTCGACTGATTGTGGTTGTGTTTTGCCTGGCATGTCAAACCAAACCGCATTTGTAAATTCTTCTGTAACCTGTTAGTTTATTTTTAAGATTTAAGGGCCATTATTAACAAGCAAGTATGAACATACCTCCGCATGCAACTGGATAGTACAATCGGAGCAACAAAACATGGAGTAGCACTGAGTGAGACGGTCACAAGATCTAAAAGTAGTGCTCAACACTCCGCTAAAATTTGTTTCTGAAATAGTTAATGCTGGAACTGAATGCTGATTCATATTTGCTCAGCACTGTTTGGTTTGACAGTGTGACCTGCTAATTAGATACAAGTATATAAAGCTGCAACCAATGGAAACAGCAAAACAAGTTTAATAATGGTCAGGGTTTGCCTGTCATAGTCCTGGACAGGTCAAATCTGACCTCAGCTATTATTGGTTTCTGATTTTTTGGGAGGAATGATCCAAGATAAACTAAACAATTTTCTTAAACTACAAAAGTGTCTAGTTACGTGAGAAATTCACCTGAGCCCTTTATCTAAAATACATCAGCCTATTTTTCGTTTTATCTCGCAACACTATGAAAACACAAAAATCACCTTATATTGTACACAAAACTGACCTGGATCAAGTTCCAGACCCCAGGCGTCAAAACCACTACTGAACTGTTTACAGTTTACCTCCCACTGAGCAACAGGCAGCACCAACCACACTACAGCGACTGTTTGTTACATTGCTGCTGATTAGTGATATTATTACTCTTTGGTTTATAATGTGTTGTCGGGGCTGAAGAGAACAGATGCACAGCGATAAACACACATATGAACAAAGACCACACTAATGTCACACCAAAGCTGTGATTTGAGATTTTTGTTACCTTGCTGTCAGTGAGACCCGAGGATGGCGAGTTTGATCCAGAGTGACTGCTGACCTTCACCTAAAGCGTAGTGTCCAAAGAAAGCCTCATATTCTTCTAAGTCTCTGTTCTTTATCACAAACCTTGTGTTTACTTATTGTTAAAATGAGTTGAGTGCCTGCCTGTGCCAATGGCAAGGTTTAATGTGTGTGTGTTTGTGTGTATGAAGAAAAGCATTAAGAGAGAACAATCAAATTTTTAACATGAAGTGCAACTGTGGATGTTTTGTTTCAAGTGTGTTGCTGTGAATCAATCAGGGTCAATGACTATGTGACAGACACAAATAAACTGTTTGCATCCAATATTCTAGTTTGTTTTATTTCATTGGGGACAAAGCAGTGAAGCTGCAAAGCCACCCATTGTGTTTCTTTCTTTTCTCCCTATTTATTATTATTTATTCTGCCATTGAAGTCTATGGCAGGCACAAATCAGGAAGGAATGATTTTCAGCTTTTTGTCTGATAGTGTTAACTTTTACAAATGTAGGGCCCAGTCAAAATTAAAATCCAGATGCTGCACATGACCACATTTTTTTCACATTAAGTAAAATCCTCTCTCTTCACCTGCACAAAATGACTCCAAGTTCTTGCTGCCATTTAGTAACCTAAGAACTACCACCCCCTTGTGCTATTGAGCATGAATGGACAATCTAAATGTAGAAGGATCCCAACCTGCCCAACCCTTATACACGTAGGGATCAGTGCAATGTAGATCAACCGCAAAACATCTGAAGTTGTGCCCTTTCCTCTAGAAATATCAGTTAAACATTTCAGTGTGCTACGGATCAACCACCACACACTGGAATTTGGGCACCTTTTTCCATGCACATCAGCTGTTTGTTTTACGAAAATACTGTCATGTTTCATCGCCGTATTTCTGTAAAACATTATAAAGCAACATAGATCAACTGTGATACATCTAAAATTGTGCCTTTTCTATCAAGCACTGAGTTGAACATTTCAGTTCACTATAGATCAACCACCATACTTTGAAATGTGGGCCTTTTTCCATGCACATCATTATAGCATTTCAATCAACTATGGATCAACCCCCATCACTATAGATGATTATTCTCTCATTTAAAAAATAGCTAACACAACACTTCTCCAGCTAGACAAACCCTCTTCCAAGGTTGGTATGCCCATTAAACGAACCATGACACGGAGCCAGCTTACCATGATAGTCCCTTAGCACATCAGAGAACAGAGGGGTTTTCCTACTCACCAGATTTACAGTCGTCTCCACAACCTACTGTCATTACAATTTCAGACAGAAGTTTGCTGTTGCATGTGAATTTCTTTTCTCAGCCTCTTAACTGGAGTTACATTACATGGTCATGTTTTGTGAGAAATCAAGGACATCTACTTTAAACTTTGACTGGTAGTGTAGATGTTCATAGTTTACCCCAGTGCAGAGATGTGCTAACTATGTGAGCAACTGGTATGTAAAAAATCTTAAAATATTTGCAATTCCATGTATTGATATAAAGGGACTGACTTGATATTGTTTGGGATATTTCCTTTTATTAACTGTTCTGTATCAATTATCAGTGACTCCACAATTTACGTTTAAAGATAATTCAACATTATTCATTTAACAGGTTCATTTGAAGTGCATTCGTTTACAGACAATGCTTGTACTCCAATATGTAATGAGCTAGCATGTTGTTCAGGATCATGAATCCATAACTTAGTATAAATACAGTATTATTACTTGTGGGTTATGTGGCTAAGCTTCATGTTTACACATCCTGATCTCCCCTAGTCTCAATAAATTCATTTACGTTTTCAATCATGTTTTATATCACTCTAAATTTGCATGTGTAGGTCACTTAAGAAAAGTCTCGTTTTTCAAGGCATAACTTACTGCTTTTATAATGTTTAAATAAAATGATAAATAGGCCTGTAATGTAATATTTAACTGCAAAATGGTAATGTGTTACGACTGCTGTGTAACTGTAAGTTCAGAGAGTTCATGTCACAGTGATTTAGGCTGAGATGCACCTCCCAAACTCCTACCTGTAAATCACAGCCAGTAAACCTCTGACTAAATGACAATATTTTAAGAATCAGGACAACCTGCTGAGCAAAAAGTGAGAAATGTATGTGCCTAGTATAAAATGTGATCACAGGAGTAGTTTTTAAGTGTCTGTCTCTGCTTCACTGCTAAAATGTGTCCTCTCATTCTATATAGGAGTAAATGTGGCAGTTGTTCAGTGCTCCTGTCACTTCAAAGCTCAGATATTCAACACAGTAACTCTGTTTTCCGCCACAGTTATACTAGAGCCAAAACATATATTTTCTTACATTTTGATGTGTAAATTATGTATGTGACGTGAAAATT
>JAQLOL010000003.1:24300201-24310340 GCA_029783665.1 Naso thynnoides
ATCTAGAAAACATGAAATTAAATTTTTAACTGAAAAAAAAAGCTGAACACACACACACACACACACACACACACACAGATGGGTCCCGCTCTTGGCTTCAGCTCTACTTGGTCGGCGTTATTCTATCAACTCGAGACAACCTCACACTTGACTGTCTGGCACATTGCTTCATACCACTTACACACACACTCTCTCTCTGATTCGCCACACACACTACACATACACACCAGTACATAAAAACATTTGAGCACATTAAGTCACACACACTGTCTGAGGAGTAATGTGATCGGTGCAAAATGTGCTGAGAGAAAGAAAGGAGAGGATGATGTGATTACAAGACATTTTATATTTTTGGACTATCGTGACATTGTTGCTTTTATTAGTAGTGGCACAGATCGTGATGTAAGTGATATGACAGATTTACATGTTCTTGGTGCTGAAAGACTTAAATCAACACAGGATTTCATTAACTGGTTAAAGTTTATTTTATTCTTTCCCTCACTGCCTTTACTTTGGCTCATTCCTGAAGGGCTCCGTTTCCCAGCAAGCACTGGGAAAGAGGAAGGTAAACACTACTGATGGGGTCACAAGTCAAGTCTCACATCTCCCGGGGTTAAGTGTGAGGGGTCAAAACAAATCTGTGGGACAAGATCTCTGCTTCAAACTATTTATTTTTACATATTTTTTTTTACCTTTTTCGTGCTCGTTTCTTTCTTTTACCTCCTCTGAGGCTTAAAAATAGATTTCAGATCTTGAGGAGGGAAATGACTCTTTGAACTGTGATGACAGGAGTCACTTGATGTAAATGCCGGGAAACCCACACAGATAAACCACAGTGGTGGCGTTAAGAGAAGTACTCGGGTCATTTACTGAAATAACAGTAATGTTACTCCAGCGTGGAAGTCTGTTGCAAAACAACAAATAAATAAAACCTGCATTCAAAAGTTCAAGAGAAAATGTATCATTGAAACTTACAGTACAAAAAAGTAAAGGTAATCATTATGCGGAATTTTTAAAGAAGTAAACATTCTATCCCTTAATGGTAAGTGTGAATGAATTAATGTCTAAGTACAACTTAAATGTCCTGTATACACTTCTAGGTAGCTTAGTGCGGACTATAATAATGCACTGTAATTATTATTATTTTTTTTTTTGGTCATTTAATTAATAAATTAATTATTTTAACATTTGCAGTCTGAATGTGCAAATTAACCTAAGTTTCCAGGAAATATATTGGAGTAAAAAGAATTTTTTGCTACCAAAATGTGGTCGTAAGTAAAAGTCTTAAGTAGAGGCTAAATACTTAAGTAAAGTAAGAGTAACCTTAAAACTGTACATTATTCAACAGTATTTGTTTCATTGGATAAACTTAGTTAGGCTACTTTCCTCCACTGCTCATGACATCACCAAAACTTGAATGTTACTGTGCTTGTGTGTGAGGTTGTGGGGATGTACAACATTAAGGCTAAACGCATATTTTCCTTCTTTGTCAACTGATTTCTCTCTAGAATTGTTTTTTTTTTTTTTCATGTAAATATTGTTTTAAGCAAAGTAAAGCACTTGGTAACAGACCTCTCAAATTGCACAAACAAGAAAAAAAGAATAAATAAGAAAACGATATTAAGTTTGAAAAGTTGCATGGTCTCTCTCCTCTGCCCGTACCTGTACTCCTGCTCTCCCTCGTCCTCTCCCTCGGAGCCCGGCCGGACCTGCTTCGGTCCCGGGGGAAGAAGAGTGGACAGCAGGTAGAGGTAGAAGCTCGCCGCCGCCACAATGGCAGCCAGTCCCACCAGAGAGCGCATGTTTGCTCTCTGCTCACCGGCGAACTGCGCCGCAAACTCCGCCTGACTTTAAGAGCAACGGAGGACGGCCGGAGAGACAAGTCGACGTGTTGTGGCTCAGTTGGACGACACCGAGGGAGAGGGGTGTCGCTTACCGGGCAACAGGCTGCTGATGACGGTTGACATTCTGTCTGGGTTCGGCAGACGGATCACATGGCAGCCGGCGACCAACAACTTTCTTAAGGGAAAAGACGTTGTTGACGTTTGTGTCGCGCTGTTGGACAGAAGCTAAAAACCACCAGAGTGTCACGTTGAGTCCCGTTTCTTTTTAACCTTCTACATTTGTTTCAACAATTTGCCAGAAAGGAGATACGCTGCGTGTTAATTTACCTCAACTTCCTACCGAGTTCAGCTGCTGTTTGTGCAGTCTGGACGTGTAGTTTCACAAACAGGCCGCTGGAGGGCGACAAGTTAAAGGCCATGAGGAGTTCACACATTACAAAATGATGCAAACTGAGGCGGGAATATACAGTGTACTGTATATTGATAAATCAAGATCTATTGTCATTGTGCAGCACGTTGACTCCATCACTGGGTTACTAGTAAATGTAAACAAACAAACAAACAAAAACACACACTCACTCACACACACACACACACACACACACACACACACACACACACACAATGAGGTAAGTATGAGGAGCAACACATAAAAAATCCTTTTAGGCTTTTGCAAAGTAATTAAAAAATTTTAGTCTTTCCTTCACAGATATTCTTTTTATTTTCTTTTCAAAAGATCTCTGTTTTTGTTTTAGATATACATTTCTGTATGTTCCATGAGCTCTTTTGGCATGTTTCCTGTGGAGAGGCAATAAGGAAAAAAAAATTCTCCAAAAACATAGTGTTAGGTGACGGTGCAGCAGGAAAAACTAAACAACATAATTATATTTTACAGGATAACTTACCATTATCTTTACATTGCTATGTTATTTTTTAAAAATTTAATAAAGTCCCTGTCATGGTAGACCTATTTATTGGATTCTTTTTAGTCCATATGGACTTGTATGAGCATGAAACATTGACATATATTTAACATATATTAGGCTTTTACATAAGGACACAATAAACTCAAATAACCTCTAAAATATAACCATAAAATCATCATAAAAACCAAAGAAAAGCAATATAATCAAATTGCATGTATGTTTATAATATTATCCCTTCATAAATCTGCTTGTTTTTATTAATTCAGTATATTTCGACAAAAACAGTTCAGGACAGGTTTTGGAGTTTTCAAAGTTGTTTTCTTTCACGCTCCAGCGGTGACTTTTCCTGCAAAGCAAAATAAGAACATTTGGTTCTAAAAAAGGAAAGCCCATCAACCCAAGGTAACAGCACAACTGCAACACACATTAAAATAAAATTGGTCCATGAATTACTTTGACTTAATACACTGATGAGGTCTGCAGATCAGCTGCTGTGTAAGTTTAAGAAACCACAGTGTGTCCAAGCAGAACTAATGATGGAAAAGCAGCTGTATAACTTTATTAAAATGAAATAACGTGATTGAGTCTGACCTGCTCTCGCACCAGTGTTTTCATTGCCACTTTGCACGTCGCCCAGTTCAATCCCCATAATTTCTGGTATGGCCTCATTATCTGGAATAACTGAGATTTGAACAGGTGCTGTCAGTAACAATTAAGATGTAAAAATATGAATATATTTCTACGAGTGCACACACACATGCACACACGCAGGATTACCTTCAGTGTCTCCAGTCGATGCCGCGTCAAGCCCGACCACAAGAGCGAAGAGCAGGAACACAATCTGCACTTTCATTTTCTAAAAGAGTCTCACACTCAGTGCAATCCTCTGCTTTCACTTTACGACAGAAATTAATGATCCCGTTTAAAAAGTTAGCAAAAGCTGAGAAGAGACTTTAAATCAAAACTCACCTTTGCTGTTAAACTCAGCAGCAGAAGTCTGTGAGCAGGTCTTTAACAGTGAAGCTTCTGTTTATGGCTTCTCTGTTGTTACTCGGTGACGTTCATACCAGACAGACAGGTCTTAAACCGGGCGTGTCTGGAGCGGCTCAAAAATCTAACCAGGTCACATTTACAGAAGATGGGTTCCAAAAATAAACCACTCAATAGTTGCACTCAGAAGAACAAGGTGTGAGGAAACAAATCTCAATGTTTACATCGTTTGCAGCAGTAAACAGTGTTTGAAATAAAACAATGTTCATGAAGTGCAGATTTTAAATCCATATCACAGGAGTAATGTAGGAATCTAATTGGTGCTGGAAGATAATTAAATTCAAATTTATTTTGTTTTTTCACTTTTTTTTTTTTTGGCTTGTTTTTGCAAATATTCAGTTGTGTTAAAATAATAATAATTTAAAAAAATATTTAAAAATGTAAAATCATGGTTATAAAAAAGAGCAGAAAAAAATAAAGTGTCATTTCCCATTTTGGTATTGTTTATTTGATACTGGAGGCAACTGAATGTTCTGTTTCGGTCCAACTTCTGTAGGTCACGTGCTCAAATTTGGCAGCAACTCATGTCTTTAATGCTGAAGAAAAAATGTGGAAATTAGACTTCTGTCATGGCTTCCATCCTTCCATCCTTCCATCCTGAAGGAAAACAAGTTTGTCTGACAAGAAATTTTAAAGATATACTCTGAAGTTTGGCTGGAAGGTCAGTGAGAAGGTCACAGATTCAAGCTGCCTTCTGTCTCCAAACCTGCATATACACAGTTAACACACAGCAGTGTGGTTATGACACCAGACATGCCTTTACTTAACAAGTCATATCACCTTTAAACCTCTTAAACTAGTGTCTGTACTTTGGGCTATGCCAAACTGTGTCACACTAGCCCTACATTTAATCCAGATTAACAGTAATATAGAATTATATATTAAAAAAAAAAAGATTAAGAACAGTAATAGGCCTAATTTAGTTGAGATTTTCCTGTAAGGACTGATTTCATTAGTGGTCTTAACACGGTGTAGTTTATGATTCATAACAAAAAAAGCCAATATCGACAAAAACTGTCTTGAATGTCACACAGCAAAGTCCGTGTGTGTGTGATTGTGTGCTCTTGTACAGCTATCTGTGTGAGAACCAGCTGTCAGCCAGTTAAGTTTTACACCATGGAAGTGAGGACATTTTCTTTCAACAATACTGTGTTTTGAGTGTTTTCCGCAGAACCAGCAACTCCGATTTAAATAGTTCAGATTTATTAGTTCTTCTCTACAGAAGAAAATATGCAACAAAATCTCTCAAACAGAACGTAACAAAACATGAGTGACTGCAGTTTCCGATGTACACATGAAGTCTGACTCAGCAGATGAAGAAAGGAGGAAGAGGAGAGATGGGAAGTGACACACATGTAAGACTTTTACATACCACTGACTTACAGAGATGCACCCACAAAAAAAGCTACGGTAGCTGAAAAATAATTATCTACTAACAGCTGTGACATACTGTAGCGATCTGACGACATGATTCTCTCTGGTTCTTTAAGGGCTTTTAGTCAAATACAGTAATACTGACATTTCCTTTAATCTAAAAAAGCTTTAAAACACTCTAGACTTAAACAGACGCAGATGATCTGTTATTGTATTTAGTGTCAGGGTCACATTCTCAAACTAAATTGTTAAAAAAAAAAAAGTTTCTGCATCGCCCTCTGGTGGGTGATTGTAGAATTTGAGGGTGTGTTGACCGTGTAAAATTGGTCAAAGGCTGCTGGATGTTTAGTAAAACGAACCTAAATGGGAATTTGTGTTCATACATCCAACAGATAAATTCATGTAACTTCATGATGAGTTCTGGCTATAAAGAGCACAATGTGGGAGGACGTGGAAGTTTAATAAACTGCTGTGTTATTTCATGATCACAGTTGAATGCTTTTGGATTTTCTGTATAAATCTGCATTTTATCACTCCGTCTTATGGTCAGCATCAAAACTCTGCTCATTCTTGTAATCATTTTTAAATTACATTAATGCGGTTTTTGCTTTTTTCAAATGGTGAGGTTTTTAATTTTAATTAAAGTTTAGAATTTTGTGTCTAAAATATAGCCTAGTAAACGTGTAATAGAGTCTCAGTAGGCTGTTTTCAACACTATCGCTACTTGTACCTAATAAAAAAACTTCAAAAGTTCAACCACTTACTACATAGGAATTTCAGAGGCTTTGTCGCCTTAAAATGCATCTCAATTCATTTAACAAGGATTCAGCTGAAAAGATCTACTGCATGGCATCACTGAACCAAACTCCATGACATAACCAACATGTAACAGTGCAATGCACTGAGTTGGTTGTGTTCAGATTAATATATTATTATGGCTACAGTGTTCAAGCAAACAGTCTGAGGGTTATGAGGCACATCTTTAACACAAAAATATTACCACACAGAAAAAAAAATCTAAAAAGATACAAAACAAAACAAAAAACAAACAAACACACACACGCACACACACACAAAAAACCTGTGTACAAATTATTCTAAACTTAGAAATAACATTTGCATTGTTATTAAAGCTCAGCCTCAAATGACTTCCTGCTTCAATAACTGTGGTAACTGTTGACGTGTCTGCAGGATAATCTGGGTTTTCCCTCCACCTCCACTACAACTACAGCTCAAACTGCTCTTTTGCTTCTGTGATTGTTCCAATATGGTAAATGAAATGAAGTTCAGAGAACTATCAGGGGAAGTTCCAGAGTCTCTGGAGGTTATAGTGGAGATATTTAACTATTAATAGCATTTAAAGCTGGTGTCAAATGCTTCACTTTGAGACCTTCAGAATTTCTGATTTTTTTGTTGAAGAAATTATTTTTGACATGATAGACTAAAGAAACCACACACTGTTTTTACAGTCCAATCAATATTTCATTCAGGTAATTTTTAAAATCCTAAATTGTAAGAATTTTAAACCTTTTTTGGTTTAATGTTAAAGTAAAAAAAAAAAAAAGAAAAGAAATTTGAGGGTTTTTACTAGCATTTTAACAAGCAAAATAAGCTAAATTAAGAGTCACCTTCTCAGTGCGATCACCCTTTTCCACTATTTTCAGACCATTACAATGATTAAAAAAAATAACAATGAGGAGCTCAATCAGTCTTGAAAATAATAATTAAAACTACCCATAAACTTCCCTCTCAAGTCAAAAGAAACATTTCAAAGTCTGAACAAATTTTGGCACTCGACTTTCAGACTTTCACATCAAATGTGACAAACAAAGGGAAATGTCTAGCTGATGCTACAAATCCATTCTTTTCTATTACAAATTCGATATAAATTTTTGCTCCCTTGTAACTAATATGGTAACAGTCATCCATATTAATTGAAACAGTTATTTTTTAGCATTAACCCTGATAACAAACCAAATAAAGCATTATTTTAGTTGTTTACAGATACATACAATATATCTACTGTAAAGTGTTTATGTTGCTTATTTAGTGCAGAAATGGGGACACTGAAAAGTAAGAAATTAAGCAAGAAACGCCACAATTAACATGTTTACATGAGTATCAGTTTCTTTCCTTAATTAGCAATCTAACTGAATTAATATTGTAATTTAGCTCACATCCAGTTGTTGTTTATGACGGTTGACTGAGAACAAACCTTTAGTGCAATAAATAAACTTTTAGTGCAATAAATAATGCTTTCAACAAAGTGAGCCAGAGACACAAGCAGAAGCATCCATCCCTCCAGTGAACGGTGTGTTCAGGTCTACAGTTTAATGTGTAATATCTTTGTTGCATCCACCCGGCCTCATCAGGAGGAGGGCTCTGAGCTACATTTAGCTGCTGGGGTCCAGTTACAGAATCAATAATAAAACCAGAGCCCTTGATAGAAACAGTTATGACAGTTTGTACAACAGTGGACAAAATGAAACACGTTCTCTGGCAAAGACACATGTTCGCTGTAAATATTTAAAAATGGCTTCTATAATCAATAAACAGCATAGCAGACAAAACTGGAACGGGGGGAGTGTTTACAAGTCACTTTTCCTGTCCAGGTAGTTCCCTAATCACCTTATGGTCACTTCCTTCTTCCTTTTCTTTACAAAGTGATTCTAAGCTCTAGGATTCTACCGTCACGCTGGAAGCTACAGAACAGCTCACTGCTCTAAAACACACAGACTGGAGATGGGCAGTGGCGTCCTGGTTGGTGAGGATGTCGTAGGTTCACACATCACAAGTGGTACTTTCGTCCAAAACATTACTTAATTAGATAAACTGGGGAGGGGGGTATTCTGTGTGCTTAAACTACACTTCTAAATACCACATTGATACTGTTTCTAATTAGTCTTTCCTCTACAAAGTCAATCTGCTAGCTTGTTAGCATTTTGTAGTTGTAATTTACTCTAAACTCCAAACATGACACATAAGACTTTAATCAGTCCTCATTCAAGAAACAATCCAAGCATGACGAACTGAACTAGACGATGCACTTTCAATGGAGGAGAGTGTTTTTCTAAAAGGAGCCTCATCGGGGAGACAAACTTTTTTACGAAAAGCTGTCATTCTAAAAACTTTACAGCACAACAGTTAGTCAGTTCTTTATTTTGTCCAGAAAAAAACAAAACAACTGTAAATAACTTGTTGAAAACTGGCTGCATTTCCATCCACTGAGAAGCTGACGTCAGCAAGTATTCAGCCTTATTAGGTGTTAGCAACTGTGTGGAAGAGGTGTACGTCTCAATCAGTGTTCATAGTTCGGTGTCACAGCTGCTCCGAGCTGCCGTTTGGTGCCCCACATCACAAGTGTTAGTGTATTCAGCTGGGGGCGACCAGCAGCGCAGGTGAGAGCAACGAATTAATTGTCCTACAGGATCTGGTTGGGTCCTGGTTGCCGGGAGGTGCCATCATCCCCCCTCTCTGATTGGTGTTTATAAAGGTCACATGGCATGAGAGGCAGGGGCTGTCCCTGCTCGGCCAGCACTGACTCATAAGGTGGCGCCGCTTCCAGTGGGAAGGAGATGGATGCGATGTGTTGGTCCTCCTGCTCCTGTTGTCCCAGTGGGTAGTGGGAGGCAGAGAACCAGGCGGCGCTGGCTGAAGTCTCACCACAGTACGGTGACGGATCCAGACCGGCGTTGGGAGGCCGCTCCTCCTGCTCCGCCCCTCTCTGACAGGGGTCCAATAGGGAGTAAGGAGGCGGGTCATCTGTAGGTATGTAGATCTGAGTTGAACCTGGGCCAACACACTCATCGTAACTATGGAGATGAAAACAAAAATGACATCAGTACAAGCTGGAGGTGAAGATGGAGAACCAAAATTAATTTCCTCTACTTTGGATGTTTGCACCACATTTATTCCACAAGAACTTCAGCAAGCAAGTAATACAGCAGCAAACTGAGAGATGTTTTCATTTGTTTGTATGAAAAAGAGAATTAACAGGATTGTCAACAACCTCAAGAACAATGCAAGGTGACAGACGACCAACACTTGTATCAGCCCCCTCTTATTTATCTCAAAAAGTCTAAAGACGTGTTGTGTTTGAAGATTGATGAGTCACACAGAGGACCTTGGCCTAGTTTGGGATTACAGTCCAAGAAAAAGCAAAAATCCATGACCTTTTCCTCATGGATCATGGATTTAAGTAGAGTTAATTGGAGAAGTAGAATTGCTGCCTAAACTTAATGAAACAAAAACTGTATAAAAATGTTAAACCCATGCCTAAACCACGTGTTAAAAAGAACTTTAAAAGTCACAAACAAATGCTAAGGGGGCATCCAGTGCTGTAACAAGTGAAACCAGTCCTGACCAGGAGTCAGTGTGTGTCCAACAAAAACACAAACAGTCTCTCAGAAAGATGAGGAACTGTGTAACAGAAACATAATAACAGATCTTTGAGATGAAGTCGCAGGTCGGAGCTCACTTACATAAACCTAAAACAAAAATCTGGTACAACTTTTAAGGAAAAATCTGGTAAGAAACATTCAGTCAGCAGGCTATAAATATGTTTGCCTTTTTATGCCTTGTGCAAACCTTCCAAAAACACACAAAAACAATTTGAATTGGATCGCTCTGAGATAAACCGCAGTTAAGCCTTCATTTAATCATGAAGCTTCTTCTCACTAGTAAGGATGTCAGTGTCAGTGACTTTCAAACAATTAAAACTAATGACCATTGCATTAATTTATAGTATCATAAAATTATTCATTCTGAAAATTATTCAGATTAGTCATTAAAAGAGAACTTAAAAATGTGAATTAACAGTTTGGAAAAATAGTTCTGGAGTCAGCAGCTCTTCCAAGCTTGCAGATCTTTTATGTTGATTTCTTAATATAATCCCACAACTAAAACTAAGATGATGCGTCTCTTTATATACACATATATGTAAATA
>JAQLOL010000003.1:24312080-24325752 GCA_029783665.1 Naso thynnoides
CCTGCATTCACACCCACTCTTATTTTCCACCGTTGCTCCCTGTGTGTGTGTGTGTGTGTGTGTGTGTGTGTGTGTGACTTCAACCTCGTCCTCTCTTTCTTCTAACTTCTGTTCCTTTGTTTTATTCCTGTATACTTTGTCTCCCTCGCTCTCCACTGTGAGTGTGTGTGCCCACTTGTCAGCTATTTTAAAGCTGTGTTACAGACTCTTTCTGTTTGATGTGCGTGAGAGGCAGATCTTCTATTTAACATCTTTGCTTTTTGGTAAATCACTGTCTATTCATTTAGCCAGGGACAAAAATTTAAACGACAAAACATTTCTGAACAAATAAATGGCTCCATGTTTATTCCCAGTATGCACAAACCAACAGGGAAATGAAGTCTCACCGCTCTGCTGCTAATTGCAATGACCTTTAATATCAAATCTCTACTGCTCTGTTTGCATGAGGTTTTATTTTCTAGAAATCTTTTATAAATATATCTGAATGTTACATGAAATCTACCCCCTCACACACCTTCACACATGCGAGGATTGCGTTAAGCTCATTCAGTTTATTCTGATTGTTTTCTTTTGCTTTGGGAAAAGTGACCTTGAACGCTCAAGCCAAGGCATGTCGAGGTGAAAATTGGAGACAGATGAAAGTGTGTGCTGAGCAGGGCCGAGGTGTTTCAGAGGTGTTGTTACACGCGGTAAGTCCCCGTGTCTTTGCTCTCTCAGGAGTTATGAGCTCCTCCGCTCCCCCGCGGCCTTCTGCTGTGTGTGTTTGTGTTTCTGCAGAAACGTCACACCTCATAATGAATGTGCTGTTTTACACTTATGTGTGTTCTGCTAATGTGTGTGTTAGCTTGGTGTAGCTGAGTGAAAACAATTCTTCCCCTCAGAGACGCATGCTGGGAGTTACACAACTGCTTCTGTTTATCTGTCTCTCTGTGTTTTTGTCTGCTGATTGAGATCCAAACACATCAAGTAAACAACACTTAAAATACAATTAGCTATTTAAAATGCTATTGCTTGAATCTTATTTCTAAGAGACAGGTTTGCATTTCCCACAGACAGTATTGGTTTCTTTTAAAGCACCCTCGAGTAACTTTCATTTTGTGTTGATTGTAGTGGCAATTCTTATGGATCTTGTCTAGCGTGAGCATTTGTTTTGGATAAGAGTGAAACTTGCACTTACCAGTTTGGCCATCAACACAAAATATTGAAGTTATTTAAAGAAAAATATCCTGTTTTCAGCCTTTGATAGTGAAAAAGAGAACAGCGGATTGCTCATCCTCGTAAACAACAAATTGTCTCTTCTGGTCTGTGTGCCGCAGAGCATTTCTGCTGACTGAGCAGACCGGGCAAAAGCATTGTAAAAGACTGGTCGTAATCTCCAATCTATTTGCCAATCGTCTCATTTGCCAATGCAGGTAAGATGTGAGGCATCAGTATTAAATTTAGACTGCTTTATAACCACTTAAAAGTTCCTCATACATGTAAAGCAGCTTTGTTGTCATTATACAATGAATTGCACCATGAAATTGCAAGGTTAGAGTGGAGGGATAGACCTGAGCTGCTGTAACAGTCACACTGGTCCACCCTAACCTGATGTGCCTAACATGCATGTTTTGTTGGCGGGAGGAAGCGGCCACAGACGCAGGGAGAACATGCAAACTCCACAAAGAGTGAACCCAGGACCCTCTTGATGTTAGACAAGCAGACCTGGATTCGAATCCAGGACCTTCTTGCTGTGATGCAACAGTGCTAACCACTTAGACCATGATCATTCCTTGGTCGTGTATCAAAGTTTCTTCACCTTAGTTGATATTTTTCACAATGAAAATTAAAGTCAGACACACGCGGGTCATGAGAAAGGGAGGACCTCTGGCTTGTATTCATACTTTGGTTGTGACGCTCTACAGAGCTGGACGCCGGACAACGAGCTGCAGCACGGAGCATATGGTCTCTGTGTGTGAGTGTGAGCATGTGTACAGCTGGCACGTCCCTGCTCTTTACCACTGAGCGAGGTACTCGCCTGTGGAGTACGAGCGCCATATCGATGCTGCATTCACATGAGTTTGTGTGTGTGTTGTTTGAATCTGATTTCTCAGCATAAAGCAGCTCACAAGACTAAACCCACAGTCGGACATTTTGAGGAACATCTCAGATGAAATTCAGCAGATCAGGTTCTATCAGATTGCATTACTGCCGGCTGCAGAAAACAGAGATCATGTGTCGGCTGTTACTTTACGGTGTTTTCCGGAGATTCAATTACTGAGCCTCCATGACGGCTCTCACCTTCTCTCTGTTGTGAAGCCCTCATTCTCGCTCGCTGTATGCGGTTATCGTTTCTCCACAGCTTTCACTGCTTTGTGTCTGGCTGTTGAGATTGCTGGGAGACACCCTGACCTGCGTACACTCTTCCTCTTTGTCAGTGACACTGAACATTAGTGTCGTACAGCAACAAGCTAATTATTCATATGAATTTTCAATCATTTAGGCTTTAAATAAGTAATTTATTTGTAGAATATTTAACATATTCTGTTGGGAAAGAAGTCTACTGAGTGTGTACTCAGCATAGCTGCTGCAACACGCAAAACCAGCTCTACTGTTGTTTAACTCTGCAGGAGAAGAATAAGAAACACCCCCTTAGCCTTGCAAAATATATTTATGTATGTAAAAACATGTATGTATTTGATCATTAATAGAAAATTATAATCTTGTTAAAAATCCTACTTTTCAAATCTCAATATATTTTAACTGCCCTCAGAGTAATATAACTGCAGATTAGTTACATTTTAAGTTGTAAAACGAAATGCATTTTCTTCATGTCTGCGATTTTGTTGAGAAAAATTGGAACAACTAAAAAAAAAGACAAAAATATTTCAGATTAAATACCGCCAAAAAAGGTCTCTCATCAAGTTTGTTTGCAGCCGCAGCAGGTAGTTGCTATAATACAATAAGCTGACCAACATAAGCTTACCTGTGCAGCACCACAGCAGACACACAATATCCACATTCCAAAAGTGTTGCAGCACTGTGAGAAACTGATTGAAAACAGAATGCAACCATTTGCAAATGAACTAATAAAAGGAAGGTACATTTTGGACTCCAAAAAAAAGCAAATAAATGTGTCTCAAGTTCACTAAAACAACTTTCTTTGTTAGAAACGGTGTTCCAAATGCCCATGAAAGTCAGTTGATGCTGCTTGATTCGTAGTTATGGCAGTTATTGGGAAAAACATCAACAGACTTTAGCGTCTTTACTATTATCATTTAGAATCATCTTTACATCTTTCAGAACTTTGTAAAACAGGAAGCAAGAACAACTGTTGCATAAAGCAAGAAGAACATGTAAGTTTGTGTTTGTGTGAGTGTGTGTGTGTGTGTGTGTGTGTGTGTGCCACAGCTCACCGAGCGTCTCCCTGAGAGGAAGCAGAAGCTTTCAGTCTCCACAGGTGAGCTACTGATCCTTTACTGTGAGTTTTTCGGGGAAAGAGGGTGAGCGTGTGTGTATGTATCTGTTCTTCGTGGGTGTGTGTGTGTGTCGGAAGCGTTACGTTCACAGTCTCAGTAGGTGAGCTGTTGATCTGAGTTCTCTGAGTTTCCCCCAACCATCTGTGGCCCACACACACACACATACACACACACACTCACAACCACATACACACACACACACACACACACACACACGTACACCCTGCAGGATCATCACATGACTGCAACTACCTGCTTGTTGACAGGGAACCAAACCACGACTTGCCAGCATTATACAAAGTGTGCGATTTGTCTGTACGTGTCTGTGTCTGTTTGTATGCATTTTTGTGAGCGTGTGTGTGAAGTGTGTGTCTGTTGGCCATGTTCCCATCGCCCGGGCCAGAAAGTCCGGCTCTCACACAGGCTGTCCAGAACACTCTGCTTCCCTGCCAAAGCACTGACGTAGCAAGATAGCTCCCCTCTCTCTCTCCTCTCTTTCCTCCGTGCTGTGGCCTAATGTTTTACTGATGTTCTCATGCCTCTACTGCTTGAGCTAGAGTGTGATCAAACATTTTGATTTTGCTTTTTTTAAAACATATATATATCCTGAACTGCTTATGAGAAGGTTCAGGATTCTGGTGGAAGCTGTCATGGTGCATGCAAACATTGTCTTGGCCCACTTTGGCTCTGCAGCGTCGAGCATTCTTTAAGCACCACAGCAGATCTAAACCCTGCTGCTGACCAGGTGTTTCCCTCCACACATGATGAATCTTTCAGGATGATGCACTCTGTCTGTGTTACAAAGTAGCACCAAGAACATAACAGGAGCTTTAGTCCTGGATTATAACCCAGCCTTCAGCCTCAGGGTCAGATAAATGTGCTTGTGCAACGCTTTTGAACCAGCGTGAATCAGGAACTACATGGAACATTTTCTACTTAGTGTGAAATCGATTAAGGCCTCAAAGGACATGATCAATATGTACATACTAGGACTGTCAAATGATTATTATTAATTTGAATGCGATTGATTGCTGAATTTCAGTAGTTAATAGTGATCAACTGCATTTTTTATCACGTTTAAAATTATATTATTTTGCATTTCACAACAGCTTTTAGTCCATATTAATGATAAAAAGCAATTCCTGCCAATTTTACTTTATATGGAGTCTAATGATGCCAATCAGAATACATCTCTTGTGAAAGTCTTGCACAATAACAAGGAAGACACGGGCAGAGCTCGCCCACCTCTGATTAGCTTAGCTCAACCTCTGGTAGTCAGTGGGAATTGTTAGCCTGCCTCCACCTAAAGTCATCAGATAAACTCTAAACGGTCCTGTGTGCTTGTTGTGACTTGTTTATTTACCGCGTTCTGTTATTTTAGACTCAGATTAGCGCCTTATGTATTTTTTTCTTCTTTTTTAACAAATGTTTTGCTTTGTTAACCTACTTAGAAGAACATCTGTTGGCGCACCCCCCCTTCGGTTTCTTCTGGTCCGTATTTGACCCTAAAATTAGCTACATTAAGTACTAAAAGAGTCTAAAAATAACAGGACGTGGTAAATAAGCAAGTCACAACAAGCACACAAGGCTATTTATAGTTTTTGGAAAGTGTATCTTATGATTTTAGGCAGAGGCAGGCGAGCACTTCCCAGTGACTACCGGTGGTTGTGCTAAGTTTATTAACGGTGGGCGAGCTCTGCCCATTTCTTCCTTGTAACTGCACACACAGTCAAAAGAATGGCATCATCTTCTTGTCTGGAACTTGGGAGGGAGGCGAATAACAAAAAGGAAAAAACGAGTCATTTAGAAGTGTATTGATGTTGTTCCTCTCACTACAGCTGCTTGACCAAGGGTGCATCAAAGGGACAAAACAGCATGACGCAATTTAAAAAAGAAAAACAAGAAACAAAAACGCATTAATCAAAGCCTTTTAATCAATCGCGATTGATGCATTAACGCTGACAGCCCTAGTACCCCACAGTAACATGGCTGTTGAGTGAAAAACAAGAATCAATATCTTAATACTTCTCTACCGGTTCATATGATTTAGTTTCTGCATGTACACAGTAGGTAATATTTATGTGCAGTATTTCTCAGGGGCAATGATGTGTAGCATTCTTTGGTCTTTTATCTTTATATTTATCTCGTGCTTGTAATGTTGTATGTTTATTTGGCATATATATGCTTGCTTAAAGGATGTTTCACTGCACTTGTGTTGGGAAAATAAAGTCTTTAATCTAATCTAATCTAAACTGTATGGAGAAAAACCTGGTTCTTTGCAAACAGAATCAGAGATAAACAAAGATGTCATATCTGTCACATGACTTGAATTTAGTGATGAAATAACGTCCAAAAAATGTCAAACTTTACATTGTTGGTTGAGCTGGATGCTGAGCCATTGCAGTGCTTTACAATGTGGGGATGTAGTACTTAAGGTAGATCAGTTGCGTTGCATACTGAATGCATACTGCAGATTTTTCTTTTCTTTGAATACAACATACAACATTTTGACCAAATCGACATTGTACCGGGGTTTTGTCATCCATAGTCCCTATGAAGCAATTCTAAATTTGCTACAGCTGTGATTTGTGCCTTTAAATGGCTTCTTTTCCACATTAATAATAAAAATAAAAATAAGGTTAATGTAAATAATGCTAACCCTATTAAAGTATTGAAGGCCATTTGACAAAATAACATAAAAATTTTCTGAAATTTACTTAACTTACTAAAACCTAACTTTGTAAAAATTAAAACTGTTGGCTGTAAATTTGAAATGAAAATCCGGTGTTTCCATTATGAAAAAAAAAACATTTAGGTTATCAAGACAATTTTTTTTTTTTTTTAATTAACCAGGAATATACTGAGGGGGGTAAAAAATACCCCAAGTCTTTCATACTGATGCTGAAAGTCATTTGTAATCGTGTGATCAGCGAAATTAGAAGGTCAGAATAAATAGAAAAGATAAGATAATATCTGAGCTCGGATCGATTTATTTGGGTCAAATGAATGCTTCTAACACAGAGCATGAAGAGGATGTAGCTAACACACACACACACATACACACACACACACACACACACAAACACACACACTGCAGGGAAGGGATGTATGTGAATTATTAAAGTTGCCAATTAGATCAGCTGACATTTAGATCAAAACCACCGTGACATTGGCCTTTAGCGAGCTCTTTCTTTCGTTACCCCATTCTCTCTCTCTCTCTCACTAACACACAACAACAGCAACACACACACACACGCACACACACACACACACACACACACACACGAGGTGCACAAACACTTATCCCTGCAGCCTCAAAAAGGGCACTAGAGGTATCAGCGTTCCTTAATAAATAAAAAAACACAGATAAAGGGTCAAACCAGGTGGACTGAGAATGATGGGGGACGAAGGCTGAACGGTCACTTACATTTTCTATTTGACATTTGACATAATTTGAAAAAGGAGGCCTGGGCTGCTCGCTCTTTCCAATATACTGAAGAAGGTGTCGGATGCGGTTAGCCAGGGCTTGAGACTTTCACTGAACTTGAATTCTTTTTTTGAATATTTTGTCCAGAAAAGAGAGCGAGCTCCAGGCTACTTTTTCCATTTTAACCATCAAGTAAAATATATACTTGCATCTGGTTCCAGCTCAGCACAAAGTCTCATAAATCTTGACAAGTCTGATGATGTCAAACTTTTGTGTGTGTGTGTGTGTGTGTGTGTGTGTGTGTGTGTGTGAATAATGAATAACTTGTTGTGAATTAGACCATTATTCCATTAGAGGTAATGTAGTATCTATAGACGCAAGTAGCAGGTACTTACCGTGGAGGTGAGTCTGGGTACAGGGAGTTGACTTGTGAAAGATTTTCTCTGTATGAATCAAAGTCTAAACCAGGAGGAAAGTCTTCTAAACAGGTTGATCTCAATTCTCCTACTGAACCCCCATAGGAAAAACCATCCAGACCTGCAGAGACAGAGACATGAAGATAAAGTTTGGGAGTTTTGCCATTTATGGGACGTCCAGCATTGCAATGATCGGACTGGTTGCCACAAAAATTGATGTATGTGCATGAAAGCATGGCTGTAGTGAATTTTAGACCAACACTGGTAGGAAAAATGTGTAGGATAAGACGCATTAGATGACATATTAGTAGGTCAGGTTGTTAGAAAGTCTAAGACTGACCGTAGCTCGCTCGGAGTTGTGGGTTTCGGAGTCGACTGTCTTTGCGCAGGCTTCCCACGATGATGGTGATGCAGGAGAGGAAGAGGACCAGACCTATAACGATCCCCGCCACCACCAGCGGAGACACCAGGAGAGACGCCTCCCCTCCTGACTCCCTCTCACTCCGGCAGTCTGGGTACTCCCCATGGCTCTGGTTGGAGCTCACTGCAAGAAATATGGGGCCTATTTCAAACTGATTTTTTTTGTTTTGTTTTTTTGATTGACTGTAAGGGGTGCAATCTGAGAGGAGTAAAAAGTGTGATGTGTAATATAAAAAACAAAACAAAACAAAAATTACAGAAACAATTTATACGTTGGTATATGACAGCCAGAATATTTAGATGGGAGCTTAACCGAGTCACGGTGATATTATAATGGACAAGTTTTGTTCTACTCCAATTTTGTTTTTAACTGATAAATCATAAGGCAAAATATTAGGAAATGTTATGAAAAAATAGAAAAATGTGTCACCTATCATTAAAGATTTTGCTTTAAATAGAGCTATTTTAATAACAAGACAGTCGGTTTATTGAACAATTATACATTATTATATAATAAATTGCAATGTCTTATAATCAGTGTTCTTTGAGTATATATATGTACTGTATTTATGTGTATAAACGTGTTTGTTTGTTTTTGTGTGTGTTTCTGTCTGTCTTATGACAGTCAGGCACCCCTGGGGTTGTGTTACATAACTGCTGTTTGCCCTGTACACGAGGACTTATTCCATTTCAGTGTGCGACAGAAAATTAGAGCTTGAGTCTACATACACACATATACGCACGCACACGCGCACACACACACATGCACACGCACACACACTCATCATCATCATTAGATTACAGAATGATGCTGTTCCCCTCTATTTCTGTTTAATGTCTCATCTGTCTGTTTGCTCTCTTCCTGTCTGTCTGTTTCCTCAACCGTCGCTCTGATTCTCTCCGTCTACATTCACAACACGACTGAGACAGGAGAGGAGGAGACTATTTTCTGCCCTGCTCTGTATAATGTATGTGACACAAATTTCACAAATTCCTCAAACACGTATGTTGAGCACAAAGCTACATGAAGCTGCATGTTTCAAGACCTGCTTAGACATCAGGAGACACATCACTGACATGAAACATAGTTTATCCTGTAATATGTCAGTTGGGGGGTCACGCCACCAGCAACATCGTTTTGATTGCAGGACTTTTTAGAATAAATGTCGGAAGGCAGCTCTGCCTGACAACTGTTTGCCTGACATGGCTTTTATTTTGAAAATAAATTGTTAACACAAGGTTATGTCACAACATTGAAGGACTTGAAATTTAAATTTCTTAAAAATTTTAGTACAGGTGACAAGTATTTTTGGTCAAAATTGCTCTTTGCAAGATGATATGAAGTTTTTTTAATATAGCGGGATAACATTTCACTGAATTTTAATTATTTTTGCTCATGTAGGTACATATAAATATATGATTAATGTTCATTTCGAAATAAGTGAACAGCATGCCCAAGGATGTGATCTAAAAATATTAAAAAGACATTTTTTCATTTCAGGTGGACTTAAACAAAGAAGCAGCTTTAAACAAAAAAACAAATGCACTGTGTTGCTCTTGAGAGTATGGACCAGTGACATACTCTGACATTCAGTTTGGAGGATTTATTGGATTGCAGTGGTTTTAAATATGAGTAACATCATATATAAGATTTTAGATAGACAACAAGTTTTACAGTACTGCCCTCAGAGTGCAGAGATGCTCCTCATTCCATTTATTTCTGTATCATGTTCTTAGGAAATGACTTGTATTCCAGAAACTTTGGACAGGATGCATTCACTGCCCAAGTTTTCTCAATTGACTCACACACACACAGACACACACACACACACAAAAGATGTGGAGATAAAATATGCATCCTCTGTCTTTGCTTCCAATAAATGCATTTCAATAAACACAGTAGAATGCACGTATATGTTTTTGTCTTTTTAACTCAGATGCAGATCTTTGCAGACTGACTGACCCAGAGGGAGAACTGCATCCTTTGTGTTGACGACATGTGTCTGGCTGTTTGTCTCACTTTCTTTCTATCATTGCCCTGAATATATAAAGCAGAAGAAACAATCAAAACCACAAAATGATTTACCCCCACAATATCATTTTCATTTCAGTCTCTGCACTTCTCTATTATCCCCCCTCCTCCACACACACACACACACACACACACACCCATTTGTCTGCGTCTGTAATTCTGTTGTCTACAGTAATTTGGTTTCACACAGATTCCCGAGAAGAGGAAAATGTTCTCTCACCCCAAACGATTCCCAGCAGACTCCCTCCTCTCTCAGTAACGTCTCCTCCAACACACACTTCTTTGTCTCCTCTCTCTCTCTCTCTCCTAACATGATTTTCTCCTCATTTCGCTTCTCATCTCTTCCACATAAACTCCATTTTCTCTCGTTGTCTCCAGAGAGAATTCACAGGGAAATCTATAATTATATAGATTTAAATTTGCAAAAAAAAACTCAAGACACACGCACAAACTCACACACAAGAGCAACAGAAAAACTCATAATAATCTTGATGGCTCTACTCATCAACCATGCAAAGCTCCAGGGATGGAGACGCTCTTCGGTTCAGACTAAAATGTCTTCACATATGTTAGAAAAGTCTGTGCAGACGGTCGTGGTCCCCAGAGCAAGAATCCTATTGATTTCAATCATCCTCTGACTTTTCATCTCGTACCATTGTCAGGTCAAAATCTCAAATTGTTTTAAGCCCTTATAAAAGCAAAGCTTATAATATTCCCATCAGCTTCACCCTTAATTTATGTTTATAGTGAGTTATTCTGAATTATATCCAGATGAAACATTTTATAAATGTATGAGGCTTTACAACACGATGATGCTAAACTCTCACTGTTACTCTCATGATAAATAACAGCTGCATGATAACAGCCCATATATGACCATCAAACACTCGATGCGATGCGCTATAGCCATGGATTGTTTTGAATCAGCTGTACCAAAGTGACTAATCTCTGTTCCATTACAGTGATGACTGCTCTAGTTTCCACCGGGGCAACAAAAATGTTTATTACTGACAATAAACTGCGAGATGTGCACATTTGTTTACCAGCTCATTCGGCACTGCATTATTGATTTAGGCTCTGACAAACAACATTCATGCTAATTTGAAGCTTGCTTGGAAATTTTACACAAATCTGGCGTAAAATACTGTTCTATTCTATTCTGTTGTATATGATATTAATGTAATATACCTTTATGGCTATTGCACAAAGTAAAAGAAGATTTGCTGTGCCACACCTAAAAAAGATACACACACACTTACACTCAGAGCCAATACAAAATCAGATAATACATAAAATGTGCCTTTGTGATTTTGAACATAGTTGACCAACAATCCACTGGATGCTGCAACTGATCCTTTGTCATATTTGTGTGTTCAGATTATTTTAATGTGTGTAATTGAATTTCTGTATGTAATTCTGTTTGCCAAATCTTTGACTCAAATTTTCCCTTTTGTGGTCAGTAAAGTAATCTGAAATAAATTAAGAGATGTAATCGACGTGCTGTAACAACGCAAGGATGGAGTTAAACCTTCTGTTGCTTTCTCCTTCTGACTGATACTTTCTGTGACGTCATAATAAAACGGCTGCTCACTTCTTATGAAAAGAATTGACTGTGTGAGCTCATCGTCCTGAAGGGCTGCTGGACAAAACCGCCCAGCAAATGTCTTTTTGTTCTTTCAACGGAGGAGAGTATTAGAGACATACAGAGTGAAGGTACAGAGAGGGCAGCCACACAATCATTTTAGGAGACGACGAAGAAATATAAAGAGAGAAAGAGGGAAAGACTCTAATAAATGGTGCTTGTGTTACATGGGAGAGGCCTGACGGGACCAGAACCAGCTGCAGAGAGAAAGCAGAGAAACAGGAGGAAAGTTTCTTTTGCATCTCTGTATGTTTGTGTGTGTGCTTGTGGTGACCGTGGGTAGTTTAAGCCTCTGTGTGTGAAAATATGAGCCCACTGCATGAAATAAATCAGTGTTAATGAACAGAGGGAAGCGGGTTAACGAGAAGCCTATTAATCTTTAGACATTCTTCGTTGGAAAATGTCATAAATCTTCTGTGCTTCGAGGATCGCATGTTGTTTGTCTCAAAGAAACTGCCCTTCATCAACAAACATTATATAACGAAGGTGAGCGACAAAGCAGCGCCTACAGAGCAAAACTGCGAGAAAACACGTCCTCAGCAGACATTTTGAAGCCTGGATTTGTGGTTTATTGCCTACCATCATCCAGGAGAGATGAGAGGAGAGTTTGTTTGCTGAGATGCTTCAAAATTGCCACAAAAACACACATTAAGAGAAGCTACTGTAGATCTGATATTAAAGCTCTTTCTACAGAACGAGTGCTTTAACACAGACAATCTTTAAAACAAGCATTAAGATAATTGTGATACTGCATCCTGAGGCCCTTCTGCATTAGCTTATGCCTCATACACTTGCTAAAGGGCTCTTCAGCAGCGCTCGTGCTTGCAGGCTTTCTGCATTATGAGACTTCTGTGTGTAAGAGACTATATGGTATACAGTATGTTCATACATAATAAATCAGCAACAGAGGTAATTCACTCTGACAGCTTGTCACTAAAGTTCACTGTTGAACATGCACACGCCTCCTTCACCATATACTGCACACTACAGTGTTACAAAAACCCAGTTCATCATCCTGATGTTGCAAGGGCCAGAAGCTGCGAGTTGACCTGAGGCGGATTTACTGCCTTTAAATGTGCATGAAGCTCAAGTTGTTTTGATTTCCTGCTTTTGTGTTTTCACACTCAGGCTGTGAGCAGAACATCTGCAGCTTGAGAGAAACACTCTCTTGGAAGAAGCTGTCTTTGCTTTCTTTTAAGCTGACAGACACCACCTGATAACATGGTAAACATTAATTTGGTAAATAAAAAAAGGTTACCGGTAACACTTTTTATGAAGCCTGTCTCTATAATGCATTATAACACATTAAGACCGTATATAAAACATTATAACACATTATGAACACACTTACAATGCGTTATTAGTGGTTAGGGATAACCTAACCTTGCTTATAACTATGATTATACAGCACTATAGACACATTGTAATGCATTTCAAATATTGTTATAATGCATTATAGACAGATGCTTTAAGTAAAGTGTTACCAAAAAACTTACTCAATTATAAGGGGACCTCAACTACAATGTTTGCAGTTATCAGTAGTGGAGATCCTCGACAGGTTGGAAAACTTAATGATGACGTCATGTCTGTGCTTATTGAGTCATCTGCTGGTCGTTTAAGCTCCATGTATGAAGACAAAGACACACAGCCACAGTTAAGGCGTTAGCGTTTGCTAGTAGCGTCAGGAGGAAGAGAGGTTTGTCATTTCTTCGGTCATTAACTATTAATTAATCATTTTTGATGCACTGTATCAGTTGTGGTAGTCCTAGAAATGTTGGGAAACTTAACTATGCTGCGTTTGTGTTTATAACATAATCCCTTGGTATATAAAGTCGTGTTGTACAGCGACTGTGTGTGGATACCAGATCAGTGGTATCCACAAACAGCAATAGTTGTTTTGACCGCCATGTCTGATTCAACATCCAGACGTCGGGTTGTTCGTGCCATCAGGACGGTGGGAGAAAGTCAACACTGACTAGCTGTCACAACACAGCATCACACCAATCCGCCTGAAAAGTTTAATATTTTTAACCTAAAGTGTTTACTTTTGCAGAGCCTACAGTTAGTTAACAAAACATATTGACTATACAAGTAATTTTTATACTTTAATAATTCATAAAAAATCACTTTGATGAACCAGGGACCAAACATGAGCCTTTTTGTTTGTAAACAAAACTGTGGGTCCTGCATTTGCCGTAACTTGTAAAATAGTCTTAAAAATCAGAAAAACTAAAGAATTGTGATAAAAATGAGATTGTGATCCTGCCATGAAAAAAA
>JAQLOL010000003.1:24336004-24354150 GCA_029783665.1 Naso thynnoides
TATGTACTAGAGTTAGGGGAGAATCTAGCTATAAAAATGAATTGCATTGAACAAAATAAAAATTTATAACATGTCCACATTGAGCTAAATTTATTCATTTAAGTCAGTATGCACAGTGCTAAGAACCACTTAAAACTCTTTTGGCCCATCTACGGGCCACGAGAATGGCAACAAGTCCAACATTTTATTTTGCAGTTTTTATCATGTCACAGCACTGTTTGCTCTGCCTCCTAACCTCACCTGTCGTCTCTGCTGAAGACGTTATTTTCCTGACTGACAGGTGTCTCTGCCTGACACATTCATCTGAAGTGGTCAGACTTGTCTTGTCCTTTCATCTCTTTTTCGAGGCTCACCTTGTTTCTCCTTGTTGTCTTGCACCAAACAACTGACAAGAAAAAGCTGTAAAGTATAACTTCAGACTTGAGAACATCCGCTTAGAAATCTAAAGCCTCATTCCCACTGAGTGGTACAGTTCGGTTTAGTATTGTACGGTGAACTTCAAAATGGTACCCAAAGAACTGGCTAGCATTTTCATTTTCACTGCCGACTGTACCCTTACATGGTGGGTGGGGTATATGCTGGATGCACTGAAGGAGCACACTGTAAGGACGCTCTGACATTTTTTTCTTCCAGTGAAAAAGCTTCATTTGCATAAACCAGTAGAAATTCATGAACATTTCATAAAGTTTGAGGATCCTAACACTTGTCATATGTCAACATGCAAGAAAGGCAAAAGGAAATGAATTACGGTTCAGACTTTTCACTTCGTACGTGCACGATATGTACGTGTGACAAGTAAATCCTCTTAAATCCCCTTCAAGTTGTCATATTGGCATTAAAGGTGGACTGATTAATTTATGGCGTAACTCATGCATTGAACAACACGCAAGAAAACATTCTACCTTAAAAGATGCATTTGAGCAGCACAGTGAATAAAATGATCTTTTGTCACCAGAAACGTTTTGGCAAAGATTCAACATGAGAAGGCAGCAAAGCATCTTTCGTTTTTGTTTTATGTTTTAAAATGCTACAGACAGAACAACCAGCGTTTAATCCCAGCACAGATCATCACTTCATCGGATAATGTTCTGTCCTGGGTGACAGAACAAGGAGTTACGCTGCAGCAGTGAGCACACTGGCAGGTCTCACCCATGACTCCTGGCAAGTCCGAAAAACTTCATGACAGATATACAAGCAAGCGTTATTTGGATAAACTGACTTCATTTATGGAATCTGCATCATCATATTTTCACCTAAAAAATACATGAAACTTACTTTAATAATATATTACCAGTTCTACAACAACACTTAAAAACAGCTTTTTGCCTGCTAGCAGTCAACAGACTGCAGTGTGTGTAGCTCCACCCTCTTCTGGGACCCTTCGGGACCACTTGGTACCCCAACGAAAGGGTGACCAAAATATGGATGGTACAGATATCTGGTACCGTTTTGACATCGAAAACACAAATAATTGTATACCGTACCATACCGCACCAAATCGAACTATACCACTTAGTGGAAACATATTTTCTAAGCAGCATCACAGACATGTTCTGATCCATTTCTACTTTGCGACATTGCATGTTAAGTAAGCAGTAAAACATGTAAGTAGACAGTTAGAAGACTTGTTCCCCCAAATTCTGCCTACATATTAATTTTATGCAGTATGTACAAGAAAGTCTACTCTTAGCAGATAGTATACAAAAACAAAGTCACATTTACCATTTTATATTAAAAAAATAATAATAATAACAGAAAACTTACAACAATATGCCTTTTTTTGAGCCTTTACACTACCAACAATTCTTCCTTCCTGCTGCTGGAAGCTCGTCGATTTCTTTTGTGTACTGCAATGTGGGAGTATCATGCACATCATCAGTGCACTTAAGAAAGAGCCATATTTAGAACCCATACTGTTTGCTTTTAGTATACTTTATATTTCTGGTGTGTTTGGATTCAGACACTGTGCAAGTCTGTCCTGTATGATAGAAAGTCTGATCACAGATTTTTCAAGACATATCTTTTGGCTGAAACTCTGCTTTTACTGTAAGAATCAAAACAATACAATTTAGCTCTATTTATAGAACAAATCGACTGCACATTACTTGTACTAATCTGTCACTTATCCTCATTTACAGAACCGGCTGCGTGGTTTGCATGCATAAAACGACTCAGAAGCAAACACCTTTTGACAACTGTCTGAGGCTTTTCCTGTTACACAATAATCTCTCTAACGACATCACCACCTTTCTGGCCTGAGTTGACAGGTAAAAGCTGTGAAACAGTTTTGACATTTAAATATAGACGAAGAGGCAGAGGTGTCGACAGAGTTTGACACACAGCTGCCTCACGAAAGGACACAACGGTTTCACGTAAGACGCCATGTCACGGCACGGGGTGGTTTTAGAAACAATTTTTTGGGATGTCAGAATGTTTTCCGTCTTTCAAAATAACGTGGGAGTTTCAAATCATTAAATTGTGGTCTGTCAATCGGTCCAGTGACAAAGACAGATGCCCCACACACAGCGTCTCAGACTGATCTGTCTGTTTCCAACTGATCAGACAATCACTCTGAAAGTGTTTATATCTTTCTATCTGCCAGGTCACTGCCGGAGGATTACACCCAATCCAGTAAGTGCCGGTGGCTCGTGGCAACTGGAGCAGTCTGATGAATAAAAGCCACAATAGTCATAACATCATTTCACAGAAGCTCATTTCAAACAGACCTCTCCCTTTTGAATTATAAGACTGTGATCTCTTTCTCTCCCTGACCCTCCTTGCCTCACACTCCGTCTGACTCTCGCTTTCTTTGCCTTTCTCTGTGTGTGATTCCCTGTGTGGCTCTTGTCCTTTTGGCTCAACCATCTTGCTTTTTCTTTTTCTTTTTCTTTCTTTCTTTTTTATTTCCCCTTTTTCCTCAGAAGTGCTGCGTAGGAGATAATGACAAGGAAAAAGGTGGAGGAGAAGTAGTGGAGAAGATGTATAGAGGTGTAGAGGGGAGGAACAGGTGATGTTTAATCATGTTAAAACAGCTGCAGCGCACACACCTTACTGTGTAGCCTTCTCCGCTCTGGACACACACACACACACTCACACACAGACACACACACTCAGGCACAATATGCAGAATGGATGACAGAGGTTGCATAACATATTGTAGATGAAATTATTGAGATCACAGTGTTGTAAACACTCAGTGGGTCTCATTAATAAAACATGAGCAAATCGAATTTGTGTGTAAACTGTTTGCAGACGGAAATTTACCTGTAATTTGGCATTCACTAATATTTTAGTAGCTCTGGTCTTTTCGTAGCTACAGACAAAATCTGCACCTGCTCCTGACTGCTCATAATGCTTGTGTGAGTAAGAAAACACACATAAATATTGCCTGTCATCATTAGAAATAACGTATTTAATTCATATTATGTTCCGTTGTGTTCACAGTACCTTTAATGCCTTTGAAACTCATAAATTTAACATGACAAAAGATTAGAAATATAACAAAATAATCTAAATCAGATGGAAATGAGCAGATTTATGCTTCAGAAAGGTTTATTAAAAAGGGGTTTAAAAAAAATGGGTTATTGAAATTGACTTACCACACGTGTTTTCTACATGTTGAATGAAAATGTAATTCCTGACAAGGAGATCTCTTCGATGAAGCAAGCAGTGCGCACATCTGCAGCGCTTCTCCGAAAATGAAAGAATCTTTGACCTTTTTACCTGTTTCAAAAAGCAAACGATGTTTCGCCTTTCATGTCGATTCTTTATCAAAAGTTTAACGTTACTGGTGAAAAAAAAAATCACTTTACTCACTGGGCTGCACTGATGCATCTTTTAAGGTGGAATTTCTTGCGTGTTGTTCAATGTACAAGTTAGTGTCATGAATAACACCTTAAATGCCAATATGGCAACTTGAGGAGGATTTATTTGTTACATAAAGCCGACATATTCTAAAGTAGTGACATGTCTGCACATTGCACATGCAAGAAATCACAGTGTGTGTGGACTGACGAAGAAACTGCAATGCTTCTTGTCCATTATGTCCATTGTGCTTTTCGTTATCCCTCTTTCCTTCCCTCCTTTCTGTTTGTTTAGTTGTGCTCTTTAATTACGTCAATTTGCACCTTCTTCTTCCTCTGCAGTGGTTATATGATACTTATAAAATTTTGCACCACCTACTAATCATCTAAATAAGTTAAATCCTAATATTTCCATAACAGTAGTGGTAAAATTTTGTAGCAAACCTAGCTTTTGTCTTTCCCCTTTTACGTTCATTCTCCCATTTATTTGTAAAAATACATTAGTCTTGATTTTCAGACTAAGTTTAACTAAAGTGCAGCCTGACAGAAAATGAAAACACCCTTATCGAGCAAAACTGCGTGTAAGTATAACTCGTGGTTTTGGTGAATAAGATTGAGCGGCTCGGTCCTTTAGTGTTTGATGCTCTCCACTTTCATCCATCCATCCATGGTGACACTGAACAGCTGAGCCAATACGTCCATTTCCAAATGACAGAGCTAATGAACTGAAGAGGAGGACGCAGTGAGTGCACTGAAGTCAAAGGGATCCACTGTTAGTCAATATTGGCACCGAAGACATTAGCAAAGACATTTACCCTTCACTTCTCCTTCCTCCCCCCTCCCTCCCACTCTCCCCCGCTTTCCTTATTCTCTCAAGCGTTCCAAGCCACCTCCCTCAATTTCACTCTCCGCTCTTCCTCCTTTCCTCTTCTTTCCCCCCGAGAGTGATGCTGTTTCCCGAGACACCCATTTTACTTGCTATACTGTACCTTGCTCCTGTCCATTGCTTTAGTTGTTCCATCTATATCTTAACCGCCCTCTCTTTTTATGTCACCCATGCTTCATCACCCTTCTCCCCTGCTTCCTCAGGCATTTTACGTTTTATTATAGATAGATAGATAGATAGATAGATAGATAGATAGATAGATAGATAGATAGATAGATAGATAGATAGAACACTCACGTCTTCCGTTAGTACCTTTCCCTTTGAACAGTCAAACACAAGCTTGACCACCTGTGGTGTGTATTAATTGTCTGTGGGCCCTGATGGGGGGTTAGTGAGGTGGAACAGCTTTGGTATTTGCTGACCTGCTGGGCCATGAAATCTACCTGCATATGCACGGGTGCCTCATATCCATTTAAATAGATTTAAATAAACGACCTTACACTGTGACCAGATTGGGCGTGAGCACAAACGGACAGACGGAAGCCTGGACAAAGAGAGATAGGTGGATGAGATAGAAGGGGAAAAATGCCATTAAATGAAGTTTTTCCTCCCATTTCCATAAAAGCAAAGGGAATGTGATGATTGATGGCTCAGTGTCGGGAAGGCGAGGTGTCGTGGAACAGCGCTGAGAGACGAGGAGAAGATGTGTGCAGCGAGGCTGAACAGAAGGAGATTCCATTTCAGATCTGCCCTCATCTGATGCACATGCCAGCGCTCTAATATGTAGATTGTGTTTAGCCTTTATCTTTTTGCAGTGATATGAGAGGGTGGGGCGTGAGCACGCACACACACAAACACACACACACACACAAACACAAACACACACACACACTGGCCCATTCCGTTATAGTATACATGGCATGCACACGACTAATAATTTGTTAGATAAATAACCTTTAACCTTTTATGACAGTCACATCTTTACGGTCAAGGTCATGACTGAGTTTGGAAAACCCACATGATAACAGCTTTGCTGATTTTACAGTGAGTTGTCTAATGGTCTTCTGAATTTTAACACATGGAAGAAAATAACTGGACAAAACAGTAAATTCATGTTAACTTAATACCCTTAATAATAATTATAACTTACTTTTGTAATGATCCTGTCTAGCGCAAGAATTTGTTTTGGAAGAGATTGAAAGAAACCAGCCACTTATTTGCACAAAATCAGTTTGGCCATGACCACAAAATATTAAATTATCTGAAGAGAAAAGTATCGCCCTTTATCCAACCATAGATAGTAAAAAAGCTTCTAAACAACAAATCGACTCTTCTGGTCTGTGGGCTGTAAAACTTTGTAGCATTTCCAGCAGAGCTGGAACAAAGTCATTGTTTTGCAAGTCACAAGTAAGCCTCAAGTCTTTGCTGTCAAGTCCTGAGTTAAGTCCCAAGTAAAGACAGGCAAGTCTCGGGTCAAGTTCGAAGTCCTACACTTTGGATTTCGAGTCCTAAACAAGTCATTAGCACTTTTCTAATCTATTGATTTAAGACAAGAAGACAGCGTAACCCACTTCTTCATGGTTTGTTCTCTAACTTGAGTGGATGTTGTCAGATTCTTCAAACAAAGTGGATTCTTGGAGGAAAAGGTTTAACTTGCTGAGAATGAAAAGCGATAATGTTAGTTGATTCAGGAAATGAAGAGAAATGTTTTAATTCATGGGACACTTTTTAAATAACATACATTCAAATCTCAGGTGTTTTCAAGTCAAAAAGCTTAAGCACAAGTGAAGTCACAAGTCATTGGCATTTAAGTCCAAGTCGAGTTGTAAGTCTGATGTGGTCAAGTCTGAAGTCATCAACTTTGTGACTTGAGTAGTCATGTGATTCAAGTCCACACCTCTGATTTCCACTGCCTGAGTGAACCAGGCAATGGGATTGTAAAGGACAGGAGGGTAATCTCCAACCTTCTTGCCGATGTAGGTATGATGTGAGGCATCAGTATTAAATTTAGACTGCTTCATAATCAGTTAAGTCACATATTTGCTCAGTAAATGAGACCTATTTTTAAAACCAAATGACTTTGCCCCTCTTCCGAATGTGAAGACAGATGTGGATGTTGATGCAGTTGTGGACTTCATGCCCCTCTCTGGGGCAAAGCAGCAGCGGCGTCAGCAGCCCTTGGGCACGCACAGCTGCCATGCTGCATGTCAGTCTCCTTTAAACACTGCAAATGCACTTAAAGGTGAATATGGATTAAGTTTAAAACCCTTTAATATTGGGAAAATTTTTTACTGTTAGTTATGTTAGTTATGTTGTTAACATAAACTTGTTTAAGATGAATGCTGAGATCTCTGCTGCTTGAGGTAACTTGCACAATTATGGGAACAGTTTCGGCCATGTTTGTGCCAAACATGTCGGCAGCAGAAGTTGGGGTTGAAGTCAAGATCATGTGGATCAAAAAAGCCTGGCTTTGTGGAGCCAACAGATTACCAGTAATATTCATGTTATGGCGCATAGAAAGTTTTATCTTCACAGCAACAAACTGGACATATAGGAAAGTAACACTACAAAACAACTTCTGGAACATCATAAAACATGAGATACCTGAAAAATAACGTTAGACTTGCAACAACTGAAGTTATTGATCTGTCTCAGGTGTTTAAAATACTAGATTTTCCACTCCGTCCTAATGTCTTGTTTTTGCTAAATCTTACATGGCTGGAACTGTTCTTTTTCGAGGATTACACAAGACTGTGTAAAATGTCAACCTATACAATAAGCCACAAGAAGAAACACCTTCCCATATCTATAGAGCTGCCAGTCCCAAAGCTTTTTATCTGTCTCTACGCTCTGTTCTTTTATTCATCATTCTATTTCTTTTTCTAGGAGGGAAGCACTGCTGGTGGAGGTCTAAACGCCCTGGAGCTGATGGAGGGATTTCAGGTGTCAGGGGAAAGAGAGAAAAAGTCAGTGAGGGATGTGAATAATAGATCAGAGAGGGGAAGAGAAAGTAGGAAAGGAGGAGAGAATGACGAGGACATAAAGGTGGGAGATGAAGAGAAAGAGAAACAGATATAAAGAGGATGTCAAAAGGACAGAGAGTCAGATGGAGAGGACGCCTGAGAGATGCATGAAGCGAGGAAGAGGAAGAGTATTGGAGGGCAACGGTGACAGGAAAACAGACATCTATAAAAGCCATCCATCCATCCATCTGTTCCACCATCCTTCTGTCTCTCTCCGGCCTGCACTGTGGACAGGAGTTGTTGCATAAGACAGCGATTAATCTTTTATTGAGACGGGAAGCTTCCATAAATATGACTACCTTGTTCTCTGGAGTTTAAAAGCTTAACCTGTAATCCAGCTAAAAATAAACAAATGATACCCACAACAGCCCCAAATCAAATTATACTGCAGGAGCTCACAGGATGCAGCTTCTGTTCTCTCCTGAATTATTTCAGAGGAGCTAAAAATGTTTCCTCAGAAACTTCCAATTATATAGAAATCAAAAGTTGACTGATGTGCAATTTTTAAGGCCAATGACACTGTTTTTGTTGTATTACTGCAAGATACTCCTCTATGCTGATATTCATTTGACTGTAGAAAAACGAATCATTTGTTTTCACTCACAATGAAGAAATTTTTAGACTCAAAAACTGTCCAAGACTGATTAATAGAAGTAGAGTTTATGTATTTCTCAATATAGTATCCAACCTGTAAAAATCTTTCCAAGTATTGTAACCTTATGATTTTAATCATATAAAAATCTTATTTCTGTATAAACTACTGCCTGTTTTGGACAGAAATAACAATTACTCAGACTTTTCTTTCAAGGATCATACCAGAGTTGCTACATGTCACTGTCCAATGTCAACTTTGGCCACATAGGTTTCATAGTCCCACCTATTTTTCCCTAAATAGCTTTATCTATGAGATACCATGCTTGTTTACATTTTGTCCATAATCAATAAACGTTACAGAAAGTACCTGAAAATGTGTGACGTTACTTGGAAAGAACGTCTGTTTTAAAATCCGTCTTGATGCTAATATTGGAGCTAGGCAGCACTTGTAAGAAACTACTTTTCCAGGCGATCAGCAATTTTTCAACAAATAAACACAGACTTTCTTTTTAGACAGGTAAATTACCTATACCTAACCACTCTCACATGTCCTATAGTGTTTCTATACCCTGTCTCAACATGAATTGCAGTGCCTGGGGTTTAAAAATTGGAGCCTGAGTTCTACTTAAACATACACGTGGTTGAATTTTAACAACAACATTTGTAGAAGATGGGGTGATCTCTGCTGATGGTGAGAAGTCAAAACCAGACTGGAATGGTCCTTTAAGTTACTGCACTTTGAGACATTCATCAAAAAACAAGTTACTAAGTCAGTAGGATGTTGAACATATTGGTTTATTGCTATAAGATAATTATTTCTATGTATGTAGCTTCATAAAAGTAGAGCATATTTGATATAAATGTGGTGTATCAGAGTTACAACCCTGTTTATAACCTTGTATGTTTTCAACTTAAATTTTCTTTTTGCTCTTTCTTTTAAAAGATCTGGTTTCATCTGATGCTGAGTTTTAACATTAAGTTACTGTAAACAGATGTATTTCCTTTTTTTGTCTTGTTTACTTTGTGATTCCCTGCTGAAGCCTTTTCTCATCACCTTTCCCTACACTATAATGTCACACTCGTGTTTACTCCCTTCCTGGTGTCTGAGAACTAATAAGACTTAATACCGGAAGGCCGATTAAAGCTCAAAAACAAAATTAGATGAAAGCAGAAGAAAAAAACAGTCTTGTTCCTTACCTGAGCAGATCAATTTCATCAGCATGAACCCCAGTTCACAGTGTTTCCTACTGGCACATCTCAACAGGCAGGAAGCCAACTTCAACTGGTCTCCACCACACACTGCTGCTATATATGTGACTACAAAGAGAGAGAGAGAGAGAGAGAGAGAGAGAGAGAGAGAGAGAGAGAGAGAGAGAGGGAAACAGATCAGCACATTAGTGAGGAAGACAATGTGTGGAGCAGGTCCAAAGAGAGCAGAGAGATAAAACAAACAGCAGGCAGGTAGATGAAGAATGAGAGAAATAAATAAAGAGAGCGAGAGAAGCTGTGTTGCTTTACCAGGAGAGAGAGGGGGGAGGGAAGGGGGGGACGGGCAGCGGAGACTGATGTGAGAGTCACAACCTCCGAGCACGGCTGTTTATAAAGCCCCAGGGCAGTGTGTGTGTGTGTGTGTGCGTGTGTGTGTGTTTGTGTGTGTGAGAGAGAGAGGCAGTCAAGTGGTCACCCACGCCACCCTGTGTGAAAATGTGTGTGTGTCTGTGTGGTTTGTACGTGTGTGCTCTTCTTTCATTGCTCTTTCCGGAACATGGCCACAGGGTTCAAATGTTCCAATCAATACCTGAATCACACACACACACACACACGCACACACAAATACATATATGCTAATACAACAGCTTTACAGCTGGGTTGTAATACAAGCATAAACTTACTTTACAAAAAATGATAATGTTGATGATGGTTACAGATATTAATATGATGAAAACAATAAGTATATCACACCATAAACACACCTTATTAGAAAAAAAAGCAAATGACTGCCCACAATAAAGCATTTAAAGCAATTTCTTTCTCCCTCTCTCTGGAAAAAAACTCCTAGCTGCTGTCAGAGGAGCTGGTTTTCCTGTGAGGCAGGAAAGTGATGGTGCAATTTAAATTATATAGGAGTTGAAAAGGCTTATTTGAGCATCAAACAGTTGGTGGTCCTCCTCCATCACTCTCCTCTAATCTAACATTGTCCACCACGAATTTCCCATGCTGCCCTGTCCTCTGATCGAACCCCCACAACCCCAACTCACCAACACAACAATTTTAGTTTTCAAACCTACTATGGTTATATCGCTGGATTTATCTATGTATTAAATGAAGTGTAAAAGAGATCCAGGCTCCATACTTAAGGGAGATACTTTATTATTCCCTTTAACAAACTCCTCTGCCATTTTTCACAGAACAACTCCTGTTGCAGCACAAGCTGCACAAGAAGCAAGAGAGGATCTCTCGCCGGTTTCTTGCATTTTTTCCTCATGCAGTTTTTGGTGCTGTTCTCTTGTTTTCTAATAAATACTTTCATCTTCTTGGAGATCATCACCAATGACTAGAGTGACAAGACATCATGAAAAATTTGGGACAGTCCTAAATTTCAAACATCTGTCCTGAATCCCGAATCCCGTCCAAATTGTCCTGAAAATTAGACTAAACTGTAATTGTGATTAGTTATAGCCTAATAAAAACATTCACTACTGATTGTTGTTAATCATTTTTTGGGTGTCACTCTGTAGCTGACTGTGCAGTGGTTGCTGCAGTTTGTTTCTGACATGAAATATGGCTGTTGTTTATTTTTTAGCTGTACAGTAGTGCTGCGAGGGCGAAATTATGACATTGTTTACTTTTAAATGATTACACAGGAAAATTAACCCATCTGTCACTGACATGGAGGCTGGTGTCCCGGGACCTGGTGAGCATCGAGCAAAAAGGCAGAAACGTTACTGCACGTAGTGGAGGAGAGGGGAGGGGAGTACCAGTGGATTACTGCTGCTCTACGAGTCGCAGACAAAGTGTTTTGCAATGATACAACACAGGCATTGTGGGGTTTTATCTGCCGATACAGCCGAATTTATAAATGAAAATAATTACAGTGTTGAGTTTTGACTGTCATGTGTTTTACTGTTCACTGCCAACATGACCACGTGACTTCGCCAACAAACGTGACCACGCCAACCTCCAGCTCCCCTTTCCCGAATTTCAGCCATTCTTATCTGATATCTGGGCAATTAAATCAAAGGCAACTGGACTTATATGTCTGTGAAGACGTTTCGCCTCTTATCCAAGTGGCTTCATCAGTTCATGTGTGTCTGACTAGACTAGGCTAGTCCAGTTGGAAAAACTCAATCCAAGTTGTAAACAAAAACCCAGTTGCAAGAATGAATGTTTGTACTGTATATTTCTTGAAACTTTATGTACATACACTGCTTTTATTCAAGCGACAGAGCTGCATTGAGACAATGCTGTGGTTAAATTCAACAAACACAGCTGAAAACTTTCCACTGGCTGCTACAGTTCATGTCTTACAAGAGGAGGGAGCCCTGTACGAGTAAAACATTCCACCATTTTCCAATCAATTTTAAAATCTGTCCTGAGTAGATTGTAAAAGTAAAAAGAGATAAGATGCCCCAGAAAATTTGTAACTTTTCCAAGATTTCTTCTCATTTTCACAGTCTGCTCACAGTGAATTTTAGAATTAACTGGAAAATGGTGGAATGTCTTCCTCTGACAGGACTCCCTCCTCTTGTAAGACACAGCAGTACGAAGACATCCATGCAGGTGAGGTGATGCCTCCGGTGTTGTCACGCTGCTATGAAACGTCTCTGCTTTGCCCGCCCAGCCGAGTCTCATTTTGGAATTATGATGGCGAACCGGTGCGAAAAAGGTGAATCGCCTGGTTTTGTGGCCACAAACATAACTGGAAGACGTCACAAATTCTTGTCAAATATACCCTGTTTTGTCTTTTGAAACTGTCAATCTTGATGTGGTGTCGAGCACTCCTCTGCTGCTCACCTACAAATGTCACGTCGCCACCAACCCCTCCACCGCTAAATGAGAAAAGCCAACATGTGTTCTGACAACTGAACTCTATCACTCTGTTGCTGTCATGTCACGGTGAGGAGACGTGACGCCAATCTTCCTCTGATTCCGACAAAATCATGACTCCTGTGTAAGATTTACTCCCTCACTTCCTGTCCTGACTGAGAGCAGGAGAACGGGTAAGTGTGTGTGTGTGTTTGTGTGTGCGTGTGCGTGACTCATGTGAACCTACGATGCATTCTGTTTTGTTGTTACATAACTGTCCCTGCTCACACAGACAGATATTACAGACAACACACTCTGGCAGCGAGACTCAACTATCTCTCTTCTCTCCCTCACACACTCTCACACACAAATTTTGTGCTTCTGTACTTATGTGGACCCTCATTGACACAATGCATTCAAAGGACCTTTACCCAAACCCCAAAAATGCCAATTACATACTCATTATAAGGTCTAAAACTGAGACTGGTTCTCACAAATGTAGATGAACAAGTACAAACACACAGAGCGGGCTGATTTCACTGTAGCCTGTGTGTGTGATTGTGTGATTGTGTGCCCGCGTGTGTGTGTGTGTGCGTGTGAGAGAGAGAACTCACAGGATTTGTGTCAACTCCAACCCAACTGTGCAATGCAGGAAGAACTAAAGCTAGAGAGGAGCAGCTACGACATGAGGAGGGAGTGAAACAAGAAGATAAAACATGAACTGATGGCTTCGAAATTATAGGAAAGGAGAGCAAAAAAAAGATAAAACAGCAAAAAAAGATAAAACAGCAAAATATAAATAAACAGCACAAAAACAAAATAGGTTGCCAAGTAATATGTTGTGTTCTCAGACTTCTGTGGTTATAATTTATCAGGTTGACTGTTAAAATGTTTTCGGTCATTAAAAATTGAGATTTCTGATTAAAATTTGATATGTCTTGGATTTTGATGTGACAGCATATTTACATTTAACATTTGGCTTAACTGATACTTGTTTTATTCTGACAGTTGTTCACTACAGCAAATTGTTGGAGTATCTACAATTTATACAATCTGGTGTTAAGTGTATTTATTTTATCCTGTTAATCTTATTGATATGTGCAACACTGAAAACATTTTAAATCCTGCAGAACAAAATTCAGCACATTGTGTCAAGGCAAATCATATGAAATATACCTGTTTACATGAGCTTGTTTTCAAAACATACTATCATATCATATCTCACACTGCGTTTTAAAATTATGATGTAATGTAATGTTCTCTTTGAAGGCCAAATGAAGGTACGCTTAAATATTTTTGGGAAATCTGATAAAGCTAAACTGTGAGTTTAGTGAAGTTTAAAGTCTTTTTCTTAACCTGTGTTAACCAGGCAAATAAAGTGAGATAACAAATGGACTTACAAACAGCCTAGCAAGGGATTAAGGAGCAACGAGGAAGAAATCTTTAAAGGGCCATTCCAGTCTAGTTTTGACTTCTCACCATTAGCAGAGATCACCCCTTTCTTCTACAAATGTTCAATTTCGACCATGTGTATACTTACAATGACAGTTCCTTTTATTCATGTATGTGATTTTAACCAAGTACTTTTATTTGTCTTAACTAAACAAAAACGTAATAAATGTTTGCAAATCATGAAACACAAATGATTTGTTTTGCAAATGTTTGTTCATTATGAAAAAACTTTCTGGCAAATGATTTCATGGTAAAGACTTGGAAAAAAGCAACTCCCGTCTAAGTAAATTGTCAAACTGCCACAAAACGAGACCTGTAACACATTTCTGAGGTGTTACAACAGTGCTGGTCGCAAAACGGCTGCAGATCCCGTGCAGAGCTCGTGATAAGAAGAAGAAGACGAAGCTGTGGAGCGAAGAGGGAGACGGTGAGGAACGACACCAGTCAGAGAAAGAGAAACTGAGGGCATCAGGTTTTGCCTGTATAGCCACAACAGCACTCCATCATTTCTTCATCGTTCTTTCTGCTATTCCCTCTCTCTGATGCTCTCTCTTTTTGCGTCCCTCTCTCCCTCCTCTCATCCATCTCCTCGCAGCTCCCCCTGACAGTCTATTTGGCCCACACAGCCCTGTCATCCATTCAACCTGTCAGTCCTGGCAATGGCACCAATCTCACACTGACTAGTGTTTGTAGCCAGGCAGGCGTGACCCACGGTTAGAGCGTCCATGCCATCTCTGAAAGCCCGGGGATTCAATTCCCCTGACAGCCGGGTCACAGAGTCGACCCCAGAGTGAGAAGGTCGGAGGTTCAGTCCTCATGGAGCAGAGTGTTCATCCTTTGTTAAAGCGTTGTCACGCAACACCACTTTACTGTATTTAAAGTATTTCAGACTACTTTACAGTAATATTACTGTTATTTATATTCAAATTCCAAATTCTTTTACAGTCTGGATGTTTTGCTGTCACTACAGTGGATGTTACAAACAATTAACTCTGCAGCTTAGCTGAGAGAGATAGGAGAACTTAACAAAGAAGAGGATGATGCAAAATGAAAGAACAGTGGCCAAGGAACTTAAAGAAACGCTGAGTAACTTTGACCGCGACCCAGGGCTTTGAAAAACTAAACAATGCACGTTAATATGTTGCATTTTTAGTCAAATCAAAAGAAAGAATCTTTTGGTTTTCCCTCTAATGTCCTACGACTGCTCTGCCTCAGCTCTGTGATTAACGGAGGTTCCTGAAAGCAACATGCAGGCTGCCTGCGGACCGAAGCTGCAGCTGCAGCACCAAGTCGTTGTTGTGGACAGCTTCTCTAAATAAAAGGCTGCAGACAGACAGAGTAGTCGTAGGACATCAGAAGGAAAACCAGAGGACATTTTCTTTGCAAAACATGACCTTGTTTTACTAAAATTGCTGTTTTGTGCGACATATTAATGTGCATCTTTAGTTTCATTTTTCGAAGCCATGGGTCATAGTCAAAGTTACATAGTGTTGCTTTAACATATTTAGAAGAGAAAAACTTTTTGTTCATTTTAATCTCTTCTCATTGTATTAATGCTTTTGTGCCAAACTACCATGGGCACAGTCAAGGAGGAAGAGGAGAAGTGACTGTGCGAAACAAAACTGATGCTTTCACAACAACATCCTGGGTCATAATTTCATCCATTTCTTTAAACATGTCGTGTTTGATTTTTCTTCCACTAACAAAGGAGAGCAAACACATTGAAGAAATTCTAATTTTTTTCAATATTTTTTCATGTTATTCACATTTCTTACCTCTATTGTGCACATTTTATTAAAATATTTGTAAGTTCTTGTATAAACCCTTCTGAAGAACCTTCATTTCGTGTTTGTGCACTGCTTACTGATTTAGAAGAGAGTGAAAGAAGCAAACAATATTTGCACAATCCAAGTTCAGTCGTCAACACAAAATATAGAAATTATCTTAAGAGAATTATCCTCCTGCTTCCAACCACAGAGAGTAAAAAAGAGAACAGCGGATTGATCATGTTCACACACAACAAACTGCTTAAAAAGAAGTTAAGTGCAACGGTTATTTTCATTTTCTTATTTTTGATGCATTCATTTGTAAGGCTATTAACTGATAATATGTGAGGCTTTTAGTTGACAACAAATTGTCTCTTCTGGCCTGTGTGACGTAAAGCGCTTCATAACGTTTCTGCCGACAGGCCGGGCAAAGACATTGCAAAAGACGGGATAGTAATCTCCAATCTCCTGGTCGATGCTCTCATTTGCTGATAGGACACGAGACATCGGTGTTAAATTTAGACTGCTTCACAACCAGCTCAAAGTTCCTCAAAGGGCCTTTAAATCTAACAAACTGATTTAATTGAATTAAAAACTACATGTCTGAGCCATCTGGAGTCTCAGCTTCATGTGTTGCAGCTTAAAGAGTCAAACATGTTGTATAATCTGGAAGTGTCAGTCTAAAGTCAAAGGGCTTTTTGCAGCATTGACCTTCACAGCTGAGTGAAGACGGAAAGCCACTTAGATAACCCGTGGAAGGGCTTTGATATCCTCTGGGGGACGCAGCTTGAAGACCGTGTGCAGCCGTGACACTGTGAGGCTCTTTAGATCAAACCGTCTACCTCTGTCCCTGAAAAAGTCACACATATTAAAACTGGGAACACAGCTTTCAACACCGTGACACAGAAGATTGCTTGTATCAAGGGGATTTTATGTTTTTATTTTTTCCTGTCACGCATTTTATTTTTGACTTCCTGCTTCCTGTTTTGTCTTGTTTCACGTCACCTGCACCTCTTTGGATTTCCTCTCCTTCTTTTTTTATATATTTAAATAACTTTATATAACTCCAACACTGTAGCAGATCACGCATGCTGATTTGAGTGATAAAATGACCCACGAAAACATTTGGCCAGTGTTCCTCTCTGCACTGTTGCTGTTACTGTAGCACTGCGAGGCTTCTGTACTTCACTGCTGAAACAAGAGAGTTAGCGTGTGTGGGAGGAAAAGCCTGGGAGGAAAGCTGAGCGAGAGAGAGATGAGCTTATCCAAAAATCACTACAACACGCCTACAAGAGTCCTATAGGGACCTACAGTGTGTTTGTGATGCTTGAAAATAAATTTACTTTATGTTATCTTTCATTTCCTTTTATGGTTCCAGTGTGAAATTCAAATTCATGTTTTTGTTCTTAAATCTCCTTGGCATAATGTGTAATATTTCATTAAGGGAGGTCTTGCTGTAGTCAGAAAGCTTGTCTGCAACATGCAGCAGTAAGTGTATTTTATGTGTTTTTATCAGGTTTTGTGCTTTTGTTTCCCTCCTGGGTCAAACGTTTGCAGAAACATTTCACGCTCATCACTCCTCGTGCCCTTTATGCATCTGCCTCTGTTGCGTTTCCATCCTCATTTATTCAGATCACTCCACTTCGGAAAGATTCATTTTGATCTTTTGCCTTAAAAGTAGCAAATGCAGGAATCCCAAACTGCTCATTTCCAAGTTAAAGTCCAGCATTCAAAATGTTTCTCGAGTAAAAGTGCAAAAGTCAGCAGAATGTACTCTAAGAACTGCCTGAGACCTCAGCAGATTTTCCTCTGATGTATCAATAACTGGATTACTTATGCATTTATGTGTGAGCATGCATTTTAATGCTGAAGCAGGTCAAGAAGAAGGTTGTTTAACCACTTTGTTTAGTTTCACTTTGGCAGTTAAATCTGCGTTACATAGCCAAGCTCCTGTATTAAGAATGAACAAGTGCTTGTAGCTGTCAGACACATTTAAAGGAGTAAAATGCAAACATTTGCCTTTTAGCTGCGGCAGAGAGGATGCAGCATAAACTGTAAAAATGCAAATACAAATCTCAGGCTACTCGATTATTATAGCTACATCAGTTTTGCATTCTCACAATTCACCACTGAATTAGCTTGAGCATCACTTTACAGTGTTAAATCCACCGTGTGTGCATCCATTGCAATATTACATAATATCATTGTGATGCTATGAAGACAATGCAAGCATGAACTCCTGAGTGACCAAAATATTCACTGCAACTTGTGCCTCACCCATGACCCCTCATTAAAGCATCGTATGATGATGTAGTGGGCTATATTTGTAGTTTTATAGTCGCCAGACTTTAGGTAGGGATGGGGAGAGAGACACTCAAAGGCAGAGGGAGAGAGGGAAAGAGAGAGAGATTAGTTGCCTACCTGCAAAAATGTGGAAATGTGCGTCCACATGCAGTCAGCGGTCCTCTCATCTGCTCCGTAACGCCGCTTCACATCACTGACAGCAGCAGCAGCATCCCGGTGAAATCAAACAGTCAGAAGGTCCTCTCTCTCTCTCTCTCTCTCTCTCTCTCTCTCTCTCTCTCTCTCTCTCTCT
>JAQLOL010000003.1:24381596-24394607 GCA_029783665.1 Naso thynnoides
ATATATACTATTTTACAGATGGATAGCCATGAAATTTGGCACAGATAACCATGGTGAGGATGAATCATGATGATGATGATTTGGTGATCCTTGGCAACTTCTCATCCACAGCCCAGAGCATTTAGAAGTCAATTATTTAAGTTAATTATTTAGTGAAATAAGGGAGTGATTGATAATTTTTTTGCCTGAGGTAGAAGGAGATGAGTTCTACAGCTCTTGTTACATGCACATGCAGTTCAACTCTTTGAGTGATTATGCAGAAAGTTTGAAGTTAATAAGTTCTGTGGCTTTTTCTGTTAAAGGGAAAATTGCAAGTCAGCACTGTCTGAGAAAATTGACAACATCAGCCCTCTTGCAGTGATTCGCTACCTCAGTCTCAAGGGCTCATACAAGGAGGTTCACGAGGACATTTAGGTAACACAAGGGGAGAGTTCCCCTCTTCCAGCACGATAGAGAAGAGGGATTCTGAATTCAAAATGTGACGGAAAGACAGATAAGAGCACAAAGGTCGATGTAGTCCTTTTTTTCCAGATAACGCTGACTTGCAATTTTTAATTACCTGGAACAGAACTACAACAAAAGGTATTAACTTTAAAACTTTTTGGCACAATCCCTTAAAGAATGAAACTACACATGCACACGAGGAGAGGCGTATAACTCTTCTCCTTCCACTGCGGGCCGCTAACTTATCAATCACCCTTTGTATGGCACCACCTTCTTGTACAGGCTGCCGATCCTCTGATTTTTCCTCTAGTGCCAACATGGAAAACATCCTTAGCGTTATATCAGCTAAACATCAGGATGTTAGTATTGTGACTGAGAGCATGCAGGCTTGCTGACATTAGCATTTAGGTCGAAGCACAGCAGTAGGTAAGGAAGTACAGCCTCACAGAGCCGTTAGCATAAATCTCTCTGATTAAAGTTCTGTTGCGTCTCACAACAGTTTTATAAAGGCACGAAAGCAGTTTGAACAGCATACCCGGAATTAAAATGCGCATACTTTCCTGTATATTCCCAATTAAGAGTCAACCTTTTTGTGCAGTGTTCCGTGTGCACTTTTTCCCACAATTTTAGTGTAAAAGAATCACCACAGTGGCACTGTGTGGGATATGTTCCTTTAACATTTGCAGCTAGGATGAGTTCAGAATACAAAGAGAGTCTTCTGCATGTCCACCGAACCAGTCGCTCTCATTATTTTCAATATTTGCTGTTGTGCATCCTCGACAGCACTTATGGTCCCAGACAGGCTCTCTAAATCCCCCGTCTGGCTGCGAGAACCAAAGCACGCTTTGAGAAGTTAAAATAATTTCAACTTTCAGCAACAAAGCACTGAACCTCAAATGGAGTTCCAGTTGTTGCATAGCAACAAGTGCCGAGACCAGTGCTTCCTCCGAGCACCATTTAGAGCAACAAGCAAGCAGAGAAAGGCAAATATATGCTCAGTGCACACAGACACTCACTGCCGTAGTCTCTGATGGTGAAGTTGGAGCTCTCACTGGCCAGGCTGAACCTGAAGGTAGCCGGCTGGTCGTCTTTATCTGTGGCTCTCAGGGTTCCGATCACCTGAGAGAAGACAAAAAAGGACCTCAGTTAAGTCATTGTGCAAACTTATCCTATACATCTATACTTACATCCTATACTTATCCTATGCAGTTAACATTTTATTTGTTTGGCACAATCATCAAAATAAAGTTTATGTTGACTTTTTCCACATGTTCCTTTACTGTCCCAGCATAAATGCCTATTGGCAAAGGGTTAGAGAAAAGATTACAAGTAGTCTAGGTACAAATATCATTCTTACCCCCGCATTATGTCTCCTTAATAGTATGAAGGGAAATGAGAAAACAAAGGAGAAAAAAGCACAATGGCTACAGGTTGCACTTACCACTGCTAAAAGAGTCATATTGAGGCATTGGGCAGGAAAAAACAACCCAACCTACTCTGAATGGCTCAATGCATTAACAGAAACGGCCTCATATGAACAATTAATATACAAAATTAATGGTAGGATGGACATTTACATAGAAATTTGGGAACCATTTTTAACACAAATAGGGACGGACAGTCCAGGACTAGGAACTAAATTGAATAATATTGCTTCTCAGTGCACTTGTTTGACTGACGGCCGGGGAGGGGGCAGGGTGGGAGTTCATTTTGTTCTTTCAGTGGTACTGTTGTAAAGATCATATACATCCAAATGATAAGAACTCCACTTGTGTGGAAGCAACATGTGTATAGTCTGAGTTGACATTGTCATATTATAAAAATACAGATTATCTAATTTTTGTTATAATCAAGAGATATGCAGAGAATATGTCCTCACAGAGATGGATTGGTTTCAATTACTTTGTTCATGAATGTATGATGTATGTATATGTATCTGTCAACACAAAAAACCAATAAAGAGTAAAATAAGAAAAAAGTTTATGGCACATATTGTTGACATGCAGATAATAATTTGTCACAAAGATAAATTCTGTGGTGAGAGGCCATTTTTTTTCCAATTGCAGTCTTGAGCACAAGTAAAACCATTTCTTATCTTTTCAGGACTGTGACAAAGTAATCCACGCTTTTATCTCGAGCCGCCTTGACTACAGTAACTCCCTGTGCATGGGAGCTTGTCCATCATTGCTTTCATGCCTGCAGTATGTGCAGAACGCTACTGCACGGTTTTATTAGAACCAAAGTCTGAATTATTCATTTACCAAGAGTTAAGTACAAGGAATTTATTTTTGTCAACATTCAGCCACCACCAGCAACAACAGCAACATTAACAATGACAATTAAGGATCCAGTGCAAGAGGTAGGTGCAGCACAGTGTATTGCTGTATGCTGTAAAGTGCTCTTAACGGGTTTCCTGGTTCCTTGTCTTTATTAGGTATTTATTATTCTCTGTACCCCAACCCAGTCTGTCAAGTCTTCTGACCAGTCACTCCTGGTTGTCCCTCGGACTCTGCGTAAACTCAGGAGTGACTGCCGTCTCAGTCGCATGCCCCACTCTGTGGAACAATGCCCCACCACATTAGATCTGCTTCCCCTACTGAGTTATTCAAGACTCATCTCAAGGGTCACCTCTTCTCCCTGGAACTTGAATATTCTTAATCATCAGTGCAAGTTGCTTTTATTATGTTCTTTTAATATGTTGTTTTTATTCTGACCATGTTTGCAAAGCACTTTGCTCAGCTGTTGTTGTTTTAAACGTGCTTTGTAAACAAATTTGCCCTGCTTTGCCTAATGTAAATGACATCCTTCCATCTTTCCAAGACTCGGTGTAGTAGCTTACATTAGGTGTGACATTTTGAGACATTTGTCATTCATATAGGCCTACAGCTTACAGTTGAATATTAATGAGTAATAAAACCGTTAACTGCTTAACTGGGTTTTCTGCTTTTTCTCAACTATAAACCCTCAGAAGTCTTTGTGATCCATCCCAAGCATAAGCAAATAACTGTATGAGCTATTGGCTCTACTGTTATCATCATTTACTTCAATTCAAGCTGCATCTTCCTCATGAATCAACCATAAAAAGATTGGCAGCATCTTAAATCAATGAAGCCCTAAATTGTTTTCAAAGTGAGGAGGCACTTCTACTCAGCACAAATTTGGGCTTGTGCGTGCCTGTCCACACACACACACACACATACACTCACACAAAGATCTGGCCCAATGCATTACTCTCTATATTATTTACATTTACTCTATATCCACTTTGCTACTCTGGTCTCAGCAGACGTTGGTTTTAAAAATTGAAAACAAATCACCTCAGGCTATCAATAAGTGTAAAACTGACGCATTATAGAGTGACAGTAAGATCTGCGGACATCTATTCAGATTGCAGAGCTGTCATAGGGTCTGTGGTCATGTGACATAGTCATATTGAATACAAAAAATGCCACACCAAATACAGTTTTTCTTACCGTATCAGCGACGTCGTTCTCACACAGGAAGATCTCGTCTATAGCCAGTTAAGGCTTGTTATCATTGATGTCCTGAACTGTGATGTTTACTTTTACAAATGACTCCAAGCCTGCAGAGACAAGAGACAACAGCACATGATTAATTACAGTGCAATTACACATGTTTGGCGCAGGGGGCTAATTTTGATTTATCTTGTTTCTTAACTCTCTCACAGTGTGCTGTAAATTAAAAGAGTCAAAAGAAATGCACAATTTAACGCGCTGGCTGCAATGACAGAGCGAACGCATGCTGGGGGATAAAAAAAAAATCTTTATCTGTAACTTTGATGTAATATTATTTAATGCATATTGTATCAAATATGGAAGGAGGATAAACTCATCCAGTTAAAACAGAGACTGTCAGACACAGTCGCACCAGCAGGAGGAACATCTGCCCCCTAAATAATACATTTATTCTATCTTTTGTTTTGCTTTTTACTCCATTTTCTCGCTCTTTTTTGTTTTAGGAAAATACTCTAAACATTCTGTTGCATTTTTAGTTTTGCTAATTTCTTTTGTTTCACATGTCTCACTTTACACAGCTTGTTTGTCACTGCGTTACCATGACGCACATCAGCTGTGTGTTTGTTTTTGATGGAGCCAATTCAGGTCAAGTGACTGAAAGGTTTTCTATTTGTGAGCTTTTTTTTGCACATTTTTTCCCCCCACATTAAAGCAGCTTTTACATTATTTTAAACCAGTGATGTTCTCTCTGAATGTGCATCTTTCGATGAAAGTGTTCGTCTCTCATACTGAGATTTTGAAAACTATCTTTAGTACAGTACATGTACTGTATATCGAAGACCTTGTCAGGCGCAGGGGACCACTGTGTTCCTTAAACATCGTGACAAGCCACTAAAATAGATCTCTGGATTTCATTCACTGCTGGTCTAAAAATATATGGTTTGGTTTGGAAGCTGCGAGTGAACAAAAAGAGCCGGTAATGTGATTTTCCTGCTTCCTCTCTCCTTCCACCAGGTGTTGTAGCAATATGTTTAAATCTATAAAAATCCTTGTCAATGTGTTACATTCCCATCCCTCAATAAACCCAGAAGAGCTGCAGAAGAGAACACACTGTCTTTTTTTTTTTTGGTCTTTCTGACGCCCTCCCTGTTCGCACATCAGCATTCTTAGAAGGAAACACATGGTTTTAATTTGTGATCTGAGGCCCTATTGTTAAAGGGAAAGAGGATTAATAAATGAGTGTGTGTGACGTACCGCTTGGCTCCTCCTGAGCCTTAACCTGAAACACGTGTGTGGCCTCCAGCTCTCGGTCGAGCATCCTCAGGGTGGACAGCTGACCTGTGAACGGGTTGATACTGATGGGACAGTCTTTGTCCAAGATAGAGTATCTAAACAGAGAGACGGGAGATCAGTGTAACAGCCTCTGTGCAGCATGGGTAACACTAGTTGTTATTTTTGAAAGTTTGCACAGGATTGTACCTTATGCGCTTGCTGGCTTTGTCAGGATCTCTGGCTGTGACTGTTCCGATGTTGCTCACCATGCTTTCTTCCACCACAGTGAAGGAGTAAATGAGCTGGGAGAAGACTGGAGCCTCATCCACATCCAACACCTTGATGTTTACCTTTCAGGTCAAATTAAATCATTAATGTTGAGTTTTGACTTGTTTGCACATATTTGGTCAACATTAAAGATCTAAATGAACTTCCTCTATATGTTATTTCTTTCTTTCCTGTTTTTTTTCACTCTGTCACTGATTGTAAATGAAACCTGCTTACTTATACATGAGCTAAGAGGGTGAAGGCTCTAAAGGTCTGCTGATAGAATATACAAAATTTACAGACTAAAAATCACATTTTCCAATTCTTCAGTCTCCAAATCATTAATTTTTCAGTTTCTGTTTCCATGTTTTGCATGTGGCTCTGCTATAGTACTTTTACATCTTTACTGTTTTCACATAAAAGTAATGAAAAGCAGGCTGTAACATCCCCGGAGGATGACTTAAAGGATACAGATGTCCTGTTTGTATTTACCTGAGCTGTGGTGACGGCACTGTTCACGTTGTCAGCAGGAAAACGCAGGTTTCTTAGGTTTTCTCGTACCTGGACGGTGAAAGTGTAGCTGCTTGTTGTCTCATAGTCCAAAGCCTGGAGATCCCAGGAAGAGGTAAATGTGAATTCAGTCCACAAGACGTCAAAAAAAGAGAACTTGTACTTTAACATATGATAAATTTGAAGTTGCCAGAGTTACAAAGAGATGAGTTAAACAGCTCATGTTGCATGCTTGTGAGTTTAACTCTTGGAGTGATTGTTGAGAAAGTTTGAATTCAACAACTTTTGTCATATTTTGTTTTGGGTGAGTCAGCACTTTCTGAGAAAAATGCACATAAACCTTCATGAGGGCGATGATGATAAAAAAAGAACTCTAAAATTGACTTCTACCTTCTTGAACTTATCAATTACTAATAGTCAAATAAACCATTTCATCTTGGCATTGTCTGTTCGTATACCTGAATAATTGAAGAAATTTTATAATGCTACTATAGAAATGTCAATAAATTGATATAAACATGTAATTCATCAAAACGGCAAGTACAGTTAAAGAGGTGGGAATTTGAATAAACAGCTAATTGATTATTTTACCTCTTAAACATGAACTCTATATTCCTTCTTATCTCATGCAGCTAAAAATCCAATATTTCTTTGTGCTCTCACAAAAATCCAATAAACTCAGTCAATTTAACCTTCCCTCAAAATAATGTTTTGAAACCCAACTTTAATGTCTGTAAAATATTCCACATGCTGTATCTTGCTCCTTGCTGTATCTGCTTTTAGACTTGGGACACGTTGCATTTGCACTTTATTTTCCAAGTGCTCAAATGCATCTCCTGTGTTCCTCCTCAGTGCATTTACACCTGCGTTTGTACATAGAGGACAGCTGTCGATGGCAGGTGTAAAAAGGCTCTAAATGTCAAACTTAGCTGAAACAACCTGGTAAAGCTCAACACTCTAGATTTAAGAAACATATTCACATGCCAACTTTTCTCTCCATGTTAAACATTTTAGCATGCTTTGGAAAAACCTCGTTCCTTTCACTTTTTGAGCATCTGCACAAACTGAGACTTGCACAGTGTTACGGAAACACTTTCATGTCAACAAAAACGGGACTACAGCAGCAAGTGCTGCGTACTGCCATATTTCCAGTTATCATTTTCATCCCCTGCATTAGAAATAACCCACTGTTCAGTTAAATGTGTTTTTCTGGCAGAGTGTTTTATCTGTAGATGGGACACCACAGGTAAACATATTCTGCTAACTGGATTATTCATGGTAACGGGGATACTCAGTCGCAGGGTATCAAAGGCATGTGTAAACAGCTTAACAAGAATAAGACCTTAACCGCAGTGTGGCTGATAGCTGCTTACTCTGAATGTGTAAACACAGCCGGTGAGGAAGATGAGAAGGACTACAGAGCTGAGGGGCGAGACGAGCAGAGAGAAGATTGTGGTGCGATTCGATTCAAGGCCAGCGTGGGTACAAGCTATTACAGAGCTCATTTCATTAGAATACATTTTCAGCTCTCTGATGTCCTAAATACTTTATCTGAGGAGCCAAATCCAGTGAAGTAAACCTGCTAGAATTTGTACGAGCATAAAAAGCTCAAATAACCAGAAGGCGGACAGAACTTTTGGGTTTATATTCCATATTATACATCATTATCATGCATTTTTTTAAAGATACATACATATATAACTAGTGGTCATGTGGTGGCGCAACATGTAGAGAGTCATAACCAAAAAGAACTTTTGGTTTTGACTCCTTATTTGATTTATAATGTCATAGATGCTGGCTTGAAATTCCAAATGAAAGCAATATCCAAAAACCGAAAAGTATAAAATGAGCATCAAACCACAGCAACTTGGACAGAAGGTTTCCACTGATTAGGGGACAGGGGGCTTAAAAACACTTAAAATAACAACCTGAGCCTGCCATTAGCTAAAGCAAACACTTAAAGTAGACATATTCAGTGTGTTCAGTCTGCTTTGTGGCAGACATGGTGATGCTAAACCGTCAACGCTCATGTTTGCGTGAAGTCATTTTCTGCAATTTTTTTTGTCAGACAGCACTACATAAGATTTTTCACATCAAGTCCAGTCGCATTCAGCAGCTTTCTGGTCTGCACCAAAAATTCCCCTTGACAAATCATAAAAGAGCTGAAAAGTTTGCTATGTCAAGCTAGTAAAATAATATCAAATAAAGCTTTGGAGTCATACCATCTTGTAAGTGGGTAAAATGAGGTAAAACAACAGGCGCTTACGCCCATCTAACAGGGGGAATATGTCAGTGAAAAATGGCTGGGAACTCCTTTTAATCTCTTTAACATTTTGCAAGAAATTTACCAACAAATTCCCTAAAGGCAGCAAAAGTTAAAAATCCAATCAGTTTTCCCACTAACAAATCAACTTGACACACCTAAAGCAACACATGCACACAATTCACAAATACAGAAATTTTAAAAATGACTTTACAAAAAGTGTTAGCCTGGAGATATTGCCTATTTATTCACTGCATACCTTTTTGAGCATGAGGTTTCCGTCCTTGTTCGGGCTGAGTTCAATGCTGAACAATCTGCCAATGTCACTTGGGACGGTGAAGATGGGTTCTTTGTTCTGAGTCTGATCTCTGTCCTCCAACTCAAGAGTGCCGATCTTCTCATTAAGCTTGTGGTTCTCCAACACCTGCAGCTCGTACATCTCTGCAGCCAGAAAACAAACATCATGTGAAGTGCTGTGTAGATTCAAGATTAAAAATTATTTTTTTTGTCCTCAATGGGGCAATTCATTGTGCAGGAGTGAGGAGCAATTTACACATACATAAAATGCAATGCACATAAGTAAAAAACACATAAAGCCCATAAAACAAAGGTAAACACAAACTAAAGACCAATAAATAATCCAACTGGGCTGTTTACTGGACCAAAAAGCTTTGAGCAAAATAATAATAAAAGTGCTGTGTCTCCTCGTACTGGAGTTAAGGATTGGAAATGACAGGAGTGTTTGTTTTTGTTGGTTTTGACTGGTTGTATATGTGACACTTACAATGAATATTTTTTTGGCATGTTATTCTAATGCTACGGGAAAGCAACTTCCAAAAGGTTTCTTAATCGCAGCGATGGATTTTTGTATTACTCCGGCACTACTTACTTCGAGTGAAAGAAGCTATATTGTCGTTGGTGTCAGTGATGGAGATGGTGACGGAAGTGGTGGCTGTGCTGCCAGAGGCCATTCCTCTCATGTCCTGCGCTTTGACCACCACCACATACTGACTCTTGGCTTCCCGGTCCAGAGTGTTTATCTTGCAGCTGATCACACCTGCAGAGAGACGGTCGGACAGAGCGAGAGGGTGTTATCTCCGAGGTCAGCTCTGACTCATATTCAAGTAAAAATAGCCTCTGAAGCTCCCCTGCATTAACTTGTTAAGAAAGAAAAAGGCAGTGTCATTTTCTTGCTGCAGGATAACAATCACGCTGAGCATCAGAGCAGCAGGTCTACCTGTGATGCTGTCGATTTCAAAGGCAGAAAGGTCTTGGATGAGAGAGTAGCGCAGCTCTCCGTTAGCAGTGGTGGGGTCATCAGCATCGGTCGCCCTTACCTCAACTACTTTAGTTCCTGGAAGAACACAAATAAAAAGATAATGCATCATCAATAAGACATCATGCTGCAGTGTTTTTTACTACACAAAAATCTCCAGAAGACATTTTTTTGTATTGAACATCAGGGCTGTTAAGCTGAACAATTCATCCCGATTAAGTGCTAAGACTGTGTTACTTGAATCAGCAATGTGCCTTTTTCACAGAAGAATGTGCTAATGATTGTGACAGGTGATGACATTGTGTTTCAGTTTATCGCACAGTTTTCACAGTGCAGTTTATTTTTGATCTAAATTATCACTGCGTAACAAATGTCAGTGCAAATTTACTAATGGGAAGCAAGACTTTGCTTAATTAATGATCATGATAACACACTTTTATTTCTGTCGTTTGTGTTTGTGTGTTTTCTTAGAGAGTTTGGGAAGACCATGTAAGGATCCACTGCAGCTGACCTTCAACTCTGTACTAACTTTAAAATATATCTTTTATGAGTACGGGGAATATCTTGGATTTTATCATTTATTGCTTTTAACTCTTAATCATTGTTATAAGTCTAGCAAGAGTCTAAGCATTGTTGTCTATTTTCAGTTTTACTTTTTGTTTGTCTGTGCTGTTTTTATCTTGCTCTGTGAAGCACTTTGGGCTGCTGCTTGTATGGAAGATGCTAAATAAATAAAGCTGAAAAAACACTTTATTTATTATAGATTGTACAAAACAAACTAATTTCTGTGTCACCCTTTCTGTTCCATCACACATCGGAAAACTGAGAGCAACTTTTCAGCCTACTTTCACTCCTGATTCTCCTCTTCATGCAGTGGCCCAACTCACCTATCATGGACCTCTCCATGATGGAGCCATTATATATTCTGGGGAAAACGGGGCTGTTGTCATTGATGTCCGTCACCTGGACAACAAAGTCTCCAGCATCCTCTATCAACTTGTTGTTCCCGTCATACATCGTGGCAGTCAAATGGTACGCACTCTTCTCCTCTCTGTCCAGAGATGTGGTGACAAAAAGGTCTCCTTTACCATCCACGGTGAAAATGGTGTTTGCTCCTTCACCTTCTATTCTGAAACTCTTCACCTCCAGCCTCTGGCTCGACTTCAGCTGTGAAATAAAAACAAAGGGATATGTTTGACTGTCCTAAGGTTTTCGGAACATTTAAACACAATTTTAAAGACTTAACTATAGAGGTTGGGCCTTGGAAAAATATAGTCGTTTTGTTTTTGTTGTGATCTGCGGACAGTCAGGTCAAAAGACTTATTGAGACTGACATGAACCTACCTGTCCTATCTTGTAGGGGATGGGCGCAGGTTTCTCCTCCTCCACGTAGAGGGAGTTCCAGATCCAGTGTCTCTTTTGCCTGACCAGGATTGGATGAGTCTCCTTCTTCACAATCTCAAAAGGGCCCTGCTTCTTGGCTTCCACCAGAGGAAGGCCAGTATCTTCAGCAACGACAGGTGAGACAGAGGAGGCTATAGAGGCAATAAGCCCAACAGTCCACAGCTGGAGCCAAGCCATCATCTAGGACAAAAAAGGAGGAGAAATGAGGGAGAGGAGGGGGGTAGAAAGAGGGAATGAATAAGTGTAAGAGAAGGAAGAGGCAAGACTGGAATGTGAGGGAGCAGAGATGTATATGGAGGAGGCGGAGATGGGAGAGGAGAGAGGGAGCAGAAAAGAAGAGAGAGGAGATCACATTAAAACCACTTATCAGCCGTGGACAGACCCCTACACTGTGCCAGGGTGAGACTAAGAGTGAAGGCCAAGGACTCGTCCTCCCCTTACAGGCCGCTGCTGAGCTCGAGGTCTAGCTATCATTTAGGTCCAGGGCTCTTAAACCATTTCAGCCTGGGACCCAAATGAAACATTTAGCCTCTCATCATGGGACCCAGGCTGAGGCGTATCACTACTGTGGTCGTATGGGGATCTATTAAACATAGGCCTGTGACCCATTTTAGGTCCTGACCCACTCGTGAGAGAGAGACAGAAACAGAACTAGACAGACAGACAGAGACGGCGAGAGGAGCTGACATTAAAACCACTCAGGATGCCTGTCATTATCAGCCATTAGAAAGGCCATTTTCCATAAAGGGACCGTGTGACATTTTGAATTTTTGATTTTGGTACTTCTTTTTTTCTCCCTTTAATGCAGCACATCACATTGTCAGAAAAAAAGAAAGGGGTCGGGTATATGACAGAGAGGGCTTTCTTAACTCTGGGATTATTGGCTCAGTTTGCACATTTTAAAGTCAAATTTGTCGGCTTCCGACAGACATTAGCGATACATTAAAGAGAATGCAGCCTCCTGGTGTGCTTAAATAACACAGCAGAGTTTACACGACAAAGCTTCTGTATCAAACGGCTCCAGCAAATCAAACGCATGCCGTCGTTCAGCAAATAAAGTTAAATAAGACTTAACTTCGGCTGTGACGTATGCAATGTCACGCAGCAAAACAGTGCTTTGCATTCACCAAAACAAGTAAACAACAACACATTTCTTGTGTTTACCTTAAGATCATGGAAAAGAAGGGTGAAATTATTTGTAAAGGATTAGCTGTAGAAAGTTATCATATTATAATCTGCATTGGGTACACCTTTAAAATCATGGATTTATAACTCAGTTTGTTAAGTCTTCTGAAAATAATAATAATCATAATAAATTTTATTTATATAGCGCCTTATAGCCTCACCTTCTACTATAACCAGTGTTCCTACATGTCATTGTCTTTTGTCAACATTGGCCACATAGGTTACATAAACCCTGCCCATTTCTCCCGAAATAGCTTCATCTGTGAGATATTCTGTTTGTTCACATTTTGACCAGTAAACGTTAGAGAACCTGAAAAGGTGTGACAACATCAAAATCCTTCTTCTCTCTAATATTCAAGCTAGGATGGCAGCACTTGTAAGGAACTATTTTTCCAGGCATAATAACTTTCATCTCCATGGCTCCCCCTTCTCTCCCTCTCCCTCAGCCATTTTTGACACCCTAAATTACCTACAACTAGCAATTTTCACGTGTCCTATAGTGTTTATATACCCTGTTTCAACATGAACGGCAGTGAAGGGGGTTTAAAAATGCAGTCTGAGATCTACTAAAGCGTACACATGGTCGAATTTTAACAGCAACATTGGTAGAAGATCTCTAAAATAGACTGGTGTGGTCCTGTAAGAACTAACTGACCTCATGCAACAAGTCCATACGAACAAAAACCATCCTTTTTTAAGGCAGCTTTTTTTGTTGTTGTTCAAGTAAAGAGACGAGACTAAAAAGACTGCATACACATTATCAGCTATGTGGGGTCAAAATGTTAATTGTAAGGAAAACCAGAATGTTTTGAACTAATGACGGCTCTGCAGGGGTCACCAAAGTTTTCAAGAAGCGTTTATGTCCACATAGAACTTTAATTACAATCCATCCAACTCAAGAAAAACTCACAACA
>JAQLOL010000003.1:24399732-24415740 GCA_029783665.1 Naso thynnoides
CCCCCCCCCCCCCCCCCCCCCCCCCCCCCCCCCCCCCCCCCCCCCCCCCACACCCACCCCCACACACACACACACACACACACACACACACACACACTCAAACACAGTGTCCTCACTGACACTGTCATGTCACAGAGTGTGTTCATGCTCTGATTGGTGTTAATGCATTTTCTAGCTAATTCTATTTTCCTCCACAATCTCACAAATCAGATTTTATTAAAGCGCAGCAGTTATGAATGATGACAGCCGGCTAGAAAACAGACAGTAATGACCAACAGTCATCTGAAAGTCATTTAAAGAGTGTGTGATCCACATTGGTTTTGGCTCAGCTGTCAGCTTCTGTCTTTGCTCGAGGCGAAATTTCCAACTACAGCACAAAAACTACTGAAATGTTAAAGGAGGTCGACGATGAAGGATTAAGATTTTCTACTAAGAACATACTCAATGACTTTACCATGAAGGATCCTATAATTAATGTGCATACTGTTAAAGCATTTACATTTAATCCTGATCCTTTTCAAGCAAAGCATCACGTCTGCAGTTGACGTGAGGTTTTTTAAGAAGAAAATTGTTTAAAATCTTTCCAATCTGGCCAGTTTGCAGCATTTCAAAGCCTCACGTTCTCCACATTGAACTGAGCTCAAGTCATGAGTCAGTCATAGTAGCCTTCAGGTACATGCAAAAAACATTCCAGAACACGTCAGGTCATTAAAAAATTCCATCTCATTGTCCTATTAACATCACGTTTTTGTTGCATTTACATGTTTCAAGTTGTTAAGTGGACAACCACAGACAACTGTATGTCCTTGCTGATCAAAAAAAGCTTTAGAATATGCTAATTGACTAAATTAAAACTTCTACTAAAAGTGAGGTTTGTCCTACAAAGTGCAGAATACAGGTCAGTCCCTGAAAAAAAAGAAGAAAAAAAAAAACCTAACTGGGTCTTTCACTTGTAATCAGCGACTTCAGCTGGGCTAACATCACCACAGCTGGACGGCTTGTCAACCACTCTGACATATATCTGAATGAATGAATGAATGGCTCTAATCAGGAATCTTTGCATGTGCGTGTGTGTGCGTCTGTGTGTGTGTGTGTGTGAGTGCAGGAGGTTGAAGTCTCCCAGATGGCACCCAAAGGATTTTCCCTGATAGTTCACTCTCCAGGAATTAGACCACTGGGTTTAGTTGCATCAACGGCTTTTCGACGTAACAACCAAATCAAATCACCTCTGTCGCTCTAGGCTGAGGATCCAGATCCACAGAGAAAATCCAGCGGTACAGAGAAACTATTCTCACATGCACAGGATCGACAACACAGCGGAATCAATTCACCTCCACGAAAACTACACCTTAAACTACAGCGGCAGAATATATCTCTCAAACAGCATTTCAATGAAGAATCTATTCACAAAAAGATCCACTGAGATTTTACTGAGATGTAAGATCAGGAGCAACGTGTGTATGGCAGAAAAGTCTTCAGCAGCAAAATGACACCGCTCAACTGCCTACTTTAGAAATTTTAAATGGTGTCATCAATATTTTACAGCCTTGATGACTTGACATCACGTTGACAGTTGCAGAAAAACAGATTTTTCTCTATGTAGAATTCTTCAAACAACTCAAGACCTCCTGGTGGATTTAGTTTGCTTTTAATTAAGAGCCTCCTCCGTCCACAGATCATCCTCTATCATCCTAATGGGCACAGCCGTGTGTCTTCAGGAATGACAGTCCAGTCTCTGGTGGGGGGCGCGCTCAATTACAGCATTCAAATCTACACCAACTGTCCGAGATCATCGGTGTAACATATGTGAACAGTGACAGCGGTCGACAGCCTGTCCTCACAGGGGTTATAACCACCATTTCAAGTTATTTGGGAACCTTCTTCGAGACAGTTTGACCAGAATTCATGAGCGTTTCACCCTGGAGTGACTGGGAAGGTAGCCTAGAGTATTTTCAAAGGATCTGGGTTATATTTTCTGTCTGTGCTGCTGAATGCTGCTTTTTAATCAGACGAAGAAGTAAAATTAACACTCCCATTTGCTGAATGGTTTTCCAGGCTAATCGTTCGTTATCCAATCACATGCACACACACAACGCACACATACACATATAACACACCTGTGTGGCCAGCATTGTCCGTTCATCCATCCAAATTTCACAACAACAAGATAAAAGGAAGACTTACCACACTGAGAAACTCGAAATCAAGTAGGATCTTTTTGTTCAAAGGAAGGCCAAATCCTCCAAAGTGCTCTGGGGGTCCTGCTCTTAATGTGGCAGGTTGTGGAAGAAATTAGTAGCTGGTAGGTGGTCGTGAGCTCAGTGGGGAATAAAACCACCTTCTGATCCACTCAGCTGTGTCTCTTCCTCTCTTTCGATTCTGTTTTATTTTGATTTTGAGAAGAGAGCAGCAGGTGTTGATGTACGGGCAAGGATTTCTCTCGTCCCTCACCAGGTTTCTCTACAAATCCTTTTCTGGACGATGAACCAGATAATAAGATAAGTCAGCGATGATGAAGAATGGGCTGATTCCTTTTGAAAGAAAAAGTATCCCAGAATCTAATTTCTGCAGACAACCAGCAAATTTGAGGTGTGATTTGGTCGAGTCTGAGTTTTTGGCAAACAAGTAAGAATCGTTTTCCTCCAAAATGTCTTTATCGTCGTGTTTTCCCTCCTCGGGTTGTAAAGAATTGTCCTCAGGAGTCCAACAGGTTCTGAGTCTCTCACGCTGATTTTCTCCTCCGCTGTTGTGGTTTTCTCATCCAGTGGCCAAAAGTGTTGAACCACAGCTGTCCGATCACAGTCCCCTCTCACACAGGTCACTGCCCACTTCCTCTTCCTGTTATTGTGGTCAGTCTTCTTTGCTTGCGCTCCCTGCTACTGCTCCTTTTCCTGTCCTGGAGGTGGAAAGCAGAGTGATATGGAGGTATGGAGAGAGGTAAGGGGCTGGTGGAGAGACGGAAAAAAGAAAGAGGCAGAGAAGCAGAGGGGGGAGCACATATGTCAAAACAGCTCAAAGATGCTCGGAGAGGCAGAGGAAGCAGCCGGCTCATGTTCATGAAGCAGATGGAGTGAGTGTGTGAGAGAGAAGGAGGGAGAGAGGGAGGGTGATGGGGAGTAAGGTGAGAGAGGCGTTACTTCTCAGTCCTTCTCAGAGGGAGAGAGAGAGAGGCGGAGAGTGGGGAAGAGATTTATTATTCATGTGTGTGAGATAAGGATTAAGTTAAACAGGTTATTGGGGATAATCCTAAGAGATTTCCCCACATGAGGCTAGTAAATATTTCAGACTTCGGTGGCTGAGTGTGTGTGTGAGTGTATCTGACAGAGAGATCTCGTCTAAGCCGGTAAATGAGATGAGTAGGACGCCCCTGCCTCACACACACACACACACACACACACTCCATCAATCTCACCCCCCTTCTCTTCAGGGGGGAGTTGCTCGTCAGTAATTTGGTGAATTGGACAGGAAAGCCGTCTGTGTGTTATTACATGAAACCTCTCTTGTGGCAACAGCAGTCCTTTTTCTTTTCCAGCTCCATCTCTCCCTCTCTCCCTTTTCTTCTCACTCTGGCTCTCCTGCTTTTTGCAGCTTCAGTTCTACTCTATATACAATAATTTCATTACAACTGGGAACAGCGCTGCCTAATATCAACATGACAAAAGCAAACATTTACTCTGAATCCTCTTCTCTTATTGCAGTAGCTGCATGTTCAGTATCTCATTGTCAGGGGTGTGACTGGTCAGAACGGTTTAAAAATATACCAAATTACTTCCTCTACAAACTGAAGGACAAAACAGTTTTTTTTTGGTCAGTGTCTTATGAAATGGTTACAAACAGCAACTAAAATTTTATTTTTAATTTTCAAATGTAACCTCATGAGTTTTTGATCACTAGGGGTGCTATGGAGCCTTGTTTTTACAAGTGGGTCCCCTTTTGGCTTGCTTCATGGATGCGCGTGCATGAGCTTGAGCATATGGGTGACATGTGTCACATTCTGCCATTGGTTTCACGCTATACTGCCGATCCCCAGTTAGCAGCAGTAACACCCAACAAATGTAGCAGCGTACAAACAAAATCCTGAATAGCAAAACTGTTAACAAGTGAACATGGATGAACCAATGCAGGAAATATTGAAAAATGACTTTGCAAATTTTTAATGTGAAAGAAACTCATACACTTAAGGAACTTTGCATTCTGATGATTTTGTCCAAAAGCATATGAAACACAATGTTGGTGAACATTTTACTCATTTAAAAAAAAAAAAAAAATCAGTTTCAATATGCTTATGAATTGCTAGGTATTTTGTTTCCACCCAAAAGTGTATTCTCTGTTGAGATTTCTTTTTATTGTAAAAGTATTTTTCCGGCAGACAGGAATGATTATTTTGTAAGATGAACACAATATTTTTACAGCTCATCTCAAAACTATTAAGATGGAGGATAAAGTGATCCGCAGCATGATCATTTTTCAAACTTTATAAAATCCTGTCACTTTTATAAAACTGTTTTGGCATCGCAAACTCATGGATCCATCAGTGTCACTGTACCTGAAGCAACACACACACGGCCCAGTGTTAATGTGTCGTCTGAACGTTAGCAGTGTTTAACAACATTGTGCTACTTTTGCCTTCACATTTATTTTACTGTTCTCGAAACACCAGCTGTTAGCCTGAATGCATTCCTGTCTTTTTGTCTTTCTTTCGGTAAATTTTATTGCCCTCTTTTTCTTTTTTTTCTCCCCAGTGAACTCTACTTTTCCAAGTGTCATCTTGTTTTTGACAGAGAACTAACATCTAACTTCAGGGAAAATCTTTCACTGTCTTCACTTTCTCTCCATCTGAAAGTGTGTGTGCGTAAGTGTGTGTGTGTGTGTGTCAATAAAACTGTCATTTTAGACAGATAAGGGAGAGACTAGCGACTCTGATGACAGTTGCACACTAGAGAAAAGAAAAAGGCTGAAGGGCAAAGACTACACAAGCACATTTTTTTTTACCCAAAATCATTGTAATCAATGTTAACTACATCATAATTAATTGTATTTTTGATCAGCAAACCAGCCTTATTGTTATTTTTACCTATATTTTATTTATTATTAAATAGGATAGTCGGGTTAGGTAGGAGGTTGCTGTCCATATCCCGTCATAAAAACAAACATCATTGCTGACTGACATTAACTTACCTAATTTGATCAAGATACATAAAAAAATGTAACAGTAACGTACTTGTATTAACCCAAACCATGTTCTTTGCCTAAACCTAACCAATTTATTTTGCTGACTAAACTGTGACTGTTTCACAATACTGACCACATAAGGGATGAAGGTCGGGGACAACTGACGCTGATAATACCCAACTGTCATTGACAATCAACCAGTGCTTTGTTAAGGAATAAGGATTTGTTTGTTACATAATGTGTAATATGTGTTTTGCATGCTAACCCTTTAGTATTTGATTTAAAAAACAAAACCTATTAACGTATAAATGTGTAAAAGTATATTGAGTCAAATCCTGGTCAGAGACAGTAATATATGTATGTATGAATGCAGAGAAAAGGAACGAGAGGAAATAACAAAGAGAGAGAGTCTGTCTTTGTGTCTCCTGTCTGTTTTCTTTCAGAAATCGAGGAGACTTGTACAGGAGTGATGGTTGTCCCGCAAAAACAAAACAAAACGTCACAAATATGATGGAAACTCTCTTGTTTACATGTTACACTTCCTCTCCCCCTCTGCGTCTCTGTCATTCTGTCTTTTCAAAAATCCTCATGCTCTTGGCCTACTTTCCTTAAAAATAACACTTTGGCACTAAAAATTGCATCCTCGCTTCACTCATGACATGTAAGGAAACGGGTGATATTCCCCCACTGGTGGTTTGACTGGAAGAATACCAGTGGGAGCCAAACATCAAGGAGTGGAGGATTGAGAGAGAGAAGAAGAAGGAGAGACAGGCAAATGTCTGACCTGACAGATCTTTTTTAACAGCTCTGTATCTGCCTGAAGGGGCTGCTTTCATCATTAACACCTACAATGCTTTTGCCACAAGCATATTCAGATGGTATACATAATAACAGACTAAAATCACCATTGCAAGCATTGCCACAGAGGTAGGTCATATTGGGGTGAAACACTTAGTTTAAAGCCAAAAAATGCTGTAAACTTGCAATAATACAGAGTGGCTTCCAATTTAAAGTCCTTATCAAACATCTGGTAGCACTTCAGATTTTTAAGAAGACATTTCAAAATAACAACAAAACACATTTTCTGACTTCTCAGTACAGTGATCATAAATTTCATCACGATGCTCTAAAATAAACCACAGTGTGCCTTTACAGAAACTTATTCCAGTTACTCAGGACAGTTGACAGCTTCCACTGTGAACAGTTTGCAATGTTTTGAGTAGAAAAAGTTTTTAGTTTTGTTTTTTGTATTTTTGCACATGTGAGTTCTTAATGCTTTGAGTGTGAATGTTCTTTAAGTTAACTTTTTTAGTCTTACAAGAATTGTCACTGATGTCATGTAGTAGTCTAGCAAAGCATTTACCTTAAGTCAGGGGTCTTCAACATTTTTCAGCCCAGGGACCCCTTGATCGATACAGAAACAGAGCAGGGACCCCCAGATAAAAAACAGAAGAGAAAATGGGAAAAAAACAGTGTTGTGTTTTAAAGTGGAAATGAAATATGAAACAATCTGAATGTAGTTTGTTTGATTTTTTACCTAAGGTAAGATATGGCACTGAATTCAAACTTTATATTTATCTAATGCTATCTAATCTAATGCTAACAGGGTGCAGCCATCTTCACACAAGCTAAGCAGTGACATCCCTGGTATGGTTCTGATGCTGACGAACTGGAGTTTGGGATTACTCATACGGACATGAAAACACGAGAGGAACCGTTACGAAGATAGTGAGATTTAAACTTAGTGAAAAGTTATTTTTTCCAAGGCAAGACTAACTTTATCATCTCTTAGTGAGAAGGGAGCTCTTCACTTCCAAACTAACCGTAACGTTACTGCGTTACTATGTTACTTTAGAAGCAGCAAGATCTTGGTGGTGTCTCCACATTAGGAGTAAAAAGACTGTTCTGTTCACTGATAAATGGATGACCAACCAAAAATGAAAGGTGTGGTTGGTTAGGCTAATAATAGCTACATTAGTTGCTGATGTTATAGTAAGGTTAGTATGCCGGTTAATGTTAATCTTTCAATCAACGTTGTCAACCAACACCTTAATGGAGAAAAGTTAAACACACTCATCTCTAGTCTCCCCCAAGGTGTTGGTTCACAACATTGATTTAAATGATTAACGTTACCCAACTTTACATTAATGTCACCATGGTCATCAGCAGCTAATGTAGCTAACGTTAGCCTAATCAAGCTGTCAGTTTGGGTTGGTAAACATGCACCCATCCATCTGTTAGTGAACAAAAGAGCCCTTCTATTATTGACACCACCAAGATCTTGCTCCTTCTAAAGTAACATATTAACGTAGTACCGTTAACGTTATATTGGAAACAAAGAGCTTCCTCCTCCTTAAGAAAATTGGTTTATAAACTATAGATGACAATGTTAGTCTTGTCTTGGAAAGAAAACCTTTTTACAGGGCTGTGCAGTGCGACATATGTCGTATGTGCTATAAAATAATCTGTCTGTGCGATGAATGAATTCACGTTGGTAGCAGCGGTGCAACAGCCTAGGAGCCTTTTCAATACGCCACACTATACTTCTTGGTAGCTGTAGTTTTCCCTACAGTTTCCCATATGGGTAAAGTCCATACATTCAACTAAAAATCCCACAATTCTTAATGAGCAGTACTCTCAACCTTGAGTCGAGGGAGTCAGCTACCAGTGTTTCCTCTACCTTTCATTTGAAGGAGCAGCCGCCCCTCCCCAAATGAAATGCACAAATTAGCTTATTTCTGGAATTAAACACCATTTATTTTACTTCAGACAAGTGTGATTGTCTATTATGAGTAATGCTGTCCTGAGCAGTGGCTCTGCTCCGCTCTCTTGTTCCCGACAGTGTGGCTTTTTCACACTTCACACAAAGAGCTTTGCACACACACACATGGCTCATCAAAATTACCATTACTACGTTTTTATTTTAAAAGGCAAGTTTTTTGCCAAGTCTAGTACAGACGCCCACCTCAGTACTAATCACCAACCCCCCTTCCCCAACCAGTAAATCTAGGGAGAAACACTAAATGAATCTTATTTTTTGGTTTTAAATAGGAAAGAAGGAGAAATAAGCCACAAACTGAACTAAGATTTGCACTTATTTGTAGATGTATTGATGGCATTAAGTGCAAATATAGAAAAAAACATTGTCTGAAAACAATTTTAAATAAGATGTGGATTTTGTGTGCCCTGTAAGCAACATTCATAGTTATCGCTACATTCCTGTTTGTGTGATAAACTGCACAATTTATGGTTGTTTTCAGAGATTTTAGAGATGTCTAATAGTGCTAATAGTTTTTTGGCTTGTGCTATAAAACTATCAACCTCCTTGGCACCAGTGCTATGTACAAAAATAGTTAACGTACAACCCTGTTTTACCATGTTTACTTCTCACTACCTTCGTAATGGCTCCTCTCTCATGTTTGTATGTCCATATGAGTAATCCAAAACTCAAATTCATCCATCAAAACAGCTGGGAATTGACATTGCAGTGTATGCCCCCCTATTTACAGTAAGTCCCCAAAAACCATACTTGTGACGTCACCACTTAGCTTGTGTGAAGATGGCTGCGCCCTATTGGTGAAAGAGTGAACTATAATCTGGTTTTCCAGCAATATTATAAAAAATAAATTTGAATTCGGTGCCATATCGTACCTTAGGTGATAATCAAACAAACTACATTCATATTATTTCATATTTTATTTCCACTTTAAGATGGGCTGACTGTTTTTAACCTATTTTTTACTCAGTCATTATCTGTAAAAAGTAGTTTATTATTGCCCATTAATATTAGAGTTTAGCTTTAATTGAGTTTACTCGATATAATTTTTGTCCAGATTTTAAAAAAATTTCCCAGATATAAATTGTTTTGATTTAAAAAATGATGTTGTTTTGGGGGACCCGCTGCAGCACCTCCACATAACCCCAGGGGTCATGACCCCCTGGTTGAAGACCACTGCCTGAAATGACGACTCTTCAGAATTGATAACTCTTATTCTGTGTTAAAGAAAAACCCAACCTTTTTTTCCTGTTATATTTAGTATACTGTAAACAGGAAGTTTCTATTGTTCACATACACACAAAAAAAATCATTTTTATCTGCCAAATGTAATCCCATAAAATTACAGTTACAACTGTAAGACTATATTAATTGCTGTCATTACAATCTAACTTAACATTTAAAATTATTTTCTTAAAAAAAAAAAAAAAACATGGTCTTGAATTAGATTTGTATTTCTACAATACAAATTTACCTTGTGCCTCCTAAGGTCATGTGCACAGGTTTTGAAGCTTATATAAATAGGCGCCAACACAGTCTTTAATTGTTTTATTTGTAAAAATTTTAAATTTAAGCGACAATGACAAAGATTTTCCCTCCATGCTACAGTCATCATTTAACACATTTATAAACTGCATGAACCAGAACACACTTGTATTCATCAACAGAGCAACAGACTGCAGATGTGAAGTCAGGCTTTTCCATCTGCTGCTTCAGTGTAACGCCCCATCATCACATCACTTTGCCACTGAACAATCAAAGATTATACACCTTTACCTTTATTGTTATCATAAAATATTTCTTACCTTCATAATACTTTTTTCGATGAGACTGACCTGAGACAATATCATAGGCATAGCTGCAGTTTTCCTGGTTTAAAAATCTTTAGCTCCCTTTTTCAGAGACTATCTGAGACTATCTGTCTTATCGTAAAGAGAATGATTACAGGTCTGGGGGCTGAAATTAGTTTTTCTTGCTGCCTTTTGGCCTGTGCTTGCATCATCAGGTGTAGGACTTTGGGTGGTGAACTGAGCCAGCTTACGAGATACAGAGAGTATTGACAAGTGCCTTGGAATATAAAGGCATGTCATAATACAAAAAAAACCTCATACAGATAAGGCTGAAAAACTGTAAAGTGGTTCTTTAAATGATGAGAAGAGGTGCAAAAATCCTCCATGTAGCCTACTCTTGGTAAATCATCTGATCGAAAGTGTAACCGTTAGCACGCTATTTCGTGAGTGTCTGAAAGTGAATTTAAGCCGAAGCAAAAATAAGCTAAAAATAAAAAAGAATAATTTTTAGTTATTTTTATGCGGGGTTGTATGAGTCACTTGCGCCTAGTCAGTGTCTTACCTGCAACAGATAACTGTCAGCTCGACCTCCGTATGGAGAAGCAGTGCATTGTGCTGGTAGGAAACAGAGCATAACAAGTAACACGTCTTTTAGCAACCGACAAGACGACCCACACAAAGTCTATCCGTCCCTTTAGTGTATGTTACGCAGTACTTTACGTTGCTGTCAAACAGCCGTATCCTTTAAGACTACCTGCGGTAGTGTAGCCTATAGGAATACAGATGTTGTGCGGTACATGTACCTTAGGTGGGTGGTCTTGGTGGTGGCTATAACGTGGTGATGCTGTTGTTGCCATTTATAGCAATACTATGCTCTGTTTCCTACCAGCCCACGCCACTGCGTCTTCATACAAAGGGTGAGGTGACAGTTATGTACTACAGGTGAGACACTGATTAGGCATAAGTGCCTCATACAACCCCACATAAAAAAAGAATTATCCCTTTAAGACACTGCCATTTAGTAAATATATTTTGTGAGTTATTATTCACATTTGTCCTTGACCTTAATTTTCATTCTCTTGTGTAATCTGTTCTATCATATGTATCTTCTTTGTTTAACTTCCTTTTTATCTTATTCCTTTTAACTTGTATTTAAAAGTCCTTTTACATCCCCTTATGTGTCTTTTCTGAAGGGACTGTTTGTTATTTATTTGGCAAGGATGGGGGCTGGTTGAAGAAGGGGGGAGTGGCATTTCGATTTTATTTTGAAACCGGGGCGAGGACATACAAAGTTTTTTGCATCTTGGTGCTGGCAGATGTGCTGAAGGCTATATGAGCACCCAGGGACAGACACGATATCCACATGGATTTTTATTTCCACCGGCTCCTCTCTCGCACTCAGCGTCAGCCTCAACAGAGACTCAGCTGGCTACACAGAGCTGAGTATGTATAATATACCCATGTGTAATAATCACACAAACACTACTTGCCGGTTCGTCAAGGTTGTCATCCACTTGCCTTTTATTTAATATTGCGTAGTTTTCAATAATGAGGGGTGTTTGGTCCGCCACAGCCTGAAATTCCTCTCCGAGCAAAGATGGCTCAGTGATTTGCCATAGAGTGGAAGTTTTAATCCCAGCATGCCTTGGGGCATTGTGTTTTGGTTTTCAGACTATAAACCAAGGGAAAACTGTGTTCTTAGTCTAAGTGTTTTCAGTGTGTTTGGTCTGAGTCATCAAAATGTTGCCTGTTGTGCAATATTGAACATTATGTTCTGTACATGTGTTTACAGCAGATTTCAGTTGTTTTAAAGGCAAACACTTTGCACCATGTGTTAAGTAAGTCCAACAGTTTATAGTGACCTCATGCCTATCTCGAGGGATATGTATTCAACGTAAACCATGAGCTAGAATGCTGAGCAGAAATGTTGAGCATCTCATTATTATGTGTTCGTGTGGCTCTCCCATAACACAGGACATTGAAGTATGTTACAATATTGCAATTAAAGTTTACACAGCAATGTAAAAACTGAATTTTTAGGCTCTGGGGAGTTTTTTTTTAATTCTTTTAGAGGCAGGGGGAGGGCAGTCAGAAAATAGAATAAACATCAGGGAGGACAGTTACTTTAAAAGAAATAAAAAAATCCAAATGAACCATTTCCCTCCACCCTATATAAATAACATGTGGTCCATAATGCCTTTTGGGTCTTTTGAATTGTTGTTGAAATGTAGGGATGGGCGATACCACACTTTTCAGAATCGATATGATACCGATACTTTTTCTTTCAGTTTCATCGATACTGTTATTGATACCGATACTGATCATTACTTATTGGTCATTTTTTAAAATCAAAACGTTATTACATTTACAGGTAAATCACATGACAAATACTGGCCATTTATTATGTGCACAAAAGAGTTCAGGCTTTTGTAGAAACACTATAAAGTGAAACAAATAAAATTTAAATAAATTGAAATTGTAAAAACAAAAAAACAAACACATTTGCACTTTTTTCTTTCCTCAACTTTGCTCTCCGCTGTGTCTGTTTTGAAGAAGAATGCCCGCTCGGCTCTCCCGTCGCAACATTCCCGTGTCACGTGACACCGGCCAGTTCATTTTGCCAGGTATGGGGTGTGCTCGGCACAAAACATTGGCGTAGGCTACAGAAAACAGGTAAAAGTGATGAATGCACCCCTGATTCATATTTATTAATCATTATCGATATATTTTTAAAGAAATCGATGCCAAATAAGTAGTGTGTGAGTATCCGCCCATCCCTATTGAAATGTGCTGTATAAATAAACTGGCTCTCGCTGTTGCTTGCCTGATTCTACTTTTTGAATCAAGTTTGTTATTATGAGGAGGTGGCTGGGGAAAATGCTTTGTGTTTTCACCTTGAAACTATTTGAATTTAGCAAGCATTTATTGAAACATTGAAAAACTCCACTTTCAACCTGCAACACTCTGCTAAAGTCTAAGATAAACAGAGAAGCAGCTTTACTTTGAAACACTCTACACCCACCTTGTCTGCCTACAAACAATGTCTCCATGCTTATTACTGCGCAAGCCAATCACTCAATAAATCCAGCATGTACTTTCAGTCATGATTCATTAGTTGCGCTGCAACACATTTGTTAATCGCCTCACCATCAAAAAATAGGCTGTGAAAAAGCTTGATGTAAATGTCAGTCAGTACTTTCAGCACAGTGATCAAATTGATTTAACTGTTTCACAGACTTTCTGCTCCATGTTGGTGCATCAGAAGCACTTTTCATTTCCTTTGAAAAACTGCTTTTCTTTAGTTTTACCTCATTTTTAGCAGTTATTGTATATTGCGGCCATATGGGGTCAACATACCATTGCAGCAAATCCAATACACACTCTTCAGTAGATGTATTCAAATATCCAACATCAGACATGGGATTAGAGGGTCCGTATTGCTGTTCAGTTTGTATTTCACTCTAGAAATGGAAGTCATCAAGGATAATTAGCTTTCACTCTGTAACTTAGAAATTTGGCAATGATTCCTACAAATTGCTTTGTCCCACATCAGACTCAGTAGGGGGGTCCTGCTGTCTTTCTTACATTGATCCAGTTGTCATCACGGAAAATGCTCTGACTCTTAAAACTCAAGACTGTCCACAGAAAGCATCAAAGATTTTCTATGGTCATTTTCTTTTGTCTGAGCTAAAATATACAAAACAAAATAAAGAGATAAAAGCTTACAATAATGTCAAAAAATTCTCTCACTGAAGTTGCATAGTGTTTTTAGTTTTTTAAAAGCAAAAAATTCTTTATGAACAAGGATGCATCGTTCACAAGGGGAAAACCGAAGAAGCCTAACAGAAGATTTATGCCCTGTCACATTTCTCATTTTTACACTGACTCCTCGCCCCTTAGAACTGAGTTACAGGGGGAAGTGATTAAATTCTACCTCTACGAAATGGCACACCCCTTCAAGATTTGTCATCAGAAGCCTCTGATGGCTTTGATGTAAGCAGGTGTGACGTATTTTGCTGGAGCTGTACAACATGAATTTGTACAGCTCTAGATGATTTAAGAATACAGGCATGACATCATTAAGTTTTCCAACATGTCTGAGACTTCCACAACTGATACAGTGCAGCGATAATGGTTATATCGATCATAGTTAATGACAAAAAATGGGAGGTCACCCTCCTCCTCTGAACGGGCTTTTGTTAGCGGGCTGTGTGTGTGTGGAGTAACTTGACGCAATACTCACTTTGAAGTGTACCTCTGAAAAATCTTTATTTCAAGGGCCATTTAGCTCTAGCACTCTGGGTTGGGAAGGTTATGTTGTAAATGTAATAGGTTACAGATTACTACTAACTGTATTTAAATGTAATAAGTAATGCAACTATTTCAATCACTTTATCAAAGTATTGTAATTTATTACTTTTGATTACTTTTTTATTACTTTTCTAAACTTCTGACAAATGTTTTCAGCTGTTAACCATTTTCACACGTTTCAACCAGGCAGTGGCAGATGTGGGTCGCCTCAAATTCAAACAAGAGAACCAATCAAAAGCATCAGAGTAGCATTAAACTTGACGGAACGGCCTTGACTAGAAGTTGCAAAAGAGGGCACTGTGCACACCAAGGGCCAGATGTACTAAGATCCCAACTTGCGTGAACTAATTTGCGTGCGCGATCTAGAATTTTGCGTGTGGGGTTGAACCACGGTTAGCAGGTGATTTACTAAGAGTGACTGCGTGAATGACAACAGGTGCAAACGTGTTGGAGACACGCCTATTTAAATGAGGTTTTTGCGTGTTTTAAAGTTTGCAGCATGGCGAGTTTGGAGAGACAAAAGCGCAAAGTAAAATTCGACCATAGAATTAGAGGTGTTGGTTGATGAAGCCAATAAACACTTAATTGAGCTACAGCAAAGAAACCTTGTTTGGTCTCATTCAAGGAGTCCTGAGTGCGTGGAAACCTAATAAACCTGACCATCCGGCGCGACATGGCATTTAGGACGTAAGACAAACCTTTAGTAGATCCGGCCCTAAGTGTTAAAACAAAGGGATTAAAATACAAAAATGCGGTAACTACACTAACACAAACACACAGAAGAAAGGCAATCTGGAGTGATTTGTTTGATCCTCTCGAGTAATGCACAAGTGTGTACCAATGTCATTCATCCATTAATATAATGTGAATGTATATACAGTAGCTACTTCCTGTTATAATTTTAAAATACAGTGTTATCTCAGTATATTCACCCAAGAGGGACAAATGCATGTATTCGTACATGTCACTCATCCCTTCATACAACGTTTTATATATGAGGCTCCTCATGGCCTCGGGGGAGGTTTATCTTGATTACAGATGGCTCTTCCTGCACTACCAGTCGCTGCACAGCCTGCAGGACACATCAAAGGGAGGGTGAGTGAGGAGGACCAGAAAGAGAGAGAAGCAGAAAAACGCTGTAGATGAGGTTGGTGGTGGGGTCATCTGGGCTTATCTGTACCCCCTGTACAATATGAAAACACACAGTCAGTTAGGATCTCATCATGGGTCCGGTAAATCCAATTTAATTGACTGCAAATCTGGGTATGGCATTCTTCAGCCTCACACACCAGTTTACCACCCACCCAAACTCTCGCATCTGTACTAAATACTTAATCTTTCCTCTGCATTCTCTCTTGATGCTAGACTATCTGGATTTTTTTTTTCTCTTTAGAGTTTTCTAAAAATTTGCTCCTACTGTTTTCTTGGTTGTCTTCCTTTCTGTCCCAGTTTTCTTTTTCCCTATAGTTCACTTACTCTCATTTATCCTACCAACTTTCCTCCTTTCCGTATCACCATTCAATTCGAAGCAGTTGCTGTCTTTTATTAATCTCATTTGTGTTAAAAATATTCCTTTTTGTGAAACTGTTCATGTAAATAAAATGCAGTCTAGCTTTATGTCCGTCAGTTAGTCTTTCTGTCTTTCTATCTGTCCCTGTATTGCTGGCTCCTCTTTGTTTTGCAGGATCAAGATCAGGATCCTGCAATTTTTTTTTTAACATGTTAGTTGATAGCTTTCTTACTCGTTTTACCTCCTGTATTTGTTACGGCCAAAGAGCCGAGATGCCGGTACTTTCAACTATCAATCTATGTAGATGTGAAATTAAAAAAGAGTTATAGCAGATCAATCTTGTTAAATAAATACTCTTAAGTTTTCCTATATTTTGTCATTGTCAAATACACTTGATAATCTATTAAGTGAAACCCACATCACCAAGTCAACCCATGAGTAAATAGGAG
>JAQLOL010000003.1:24415840-24428090 GCA_029783665.1 Naso thynnoides
TATACAGGTCGAATACGATTCATTTAATGCCATTGTTTACAATCGCATTGTGGAAAACACTGCATGTAAACGCAGCTTGTGTGTTCAGTTGGCTGTCCCAGGCAAAAGATCACTAAATGGAATGATATCTTTGGTTATGGCTCCAAAATGGTGGTCCTACATTGCAGGGTCACAGGTGGCTGTTGTCGTGGTCTTGTGACCAAAGAAAGCCTGAGATGAACATCTGTCAGTGTCAGAAATTTAGGATGACCATCTCAGTATGTGACAGCTGCTACGACCACATCTACTAAGCAACCAGTAAAAATGCAGCGTTGATCCAAATGGTACCATTGCCCGACCCAAACAAACAGAGAGGGTAAGCATGCTAGTAAGTACTTACCTCAGGCTCTCTTAACAAAGTTGACAAAGAGTGCCTCTTTTCCGTCGCCACTACTGCGTCCACATTCTCTTTTTCTTTCTCTTCAGTGTTTTACAAACACGTAAATGCTCCTGTTATGAGGGCTTGGTTGTCATTACCTTAATTGTTTATGTTGACCAATAAAGCAGCATTCATGGCTGATGCAGTGCATGCTAAATATGTTTTTGTCTTGCGTTGTAGCCTGTGATTCAGTGAGTGATATCATTGTACAGTGTGCAGGCCTCAAATCTTACCTAAGTGTATTAGATCCATGTAGGACAGTGTGGCTTGCAATAAATATATAAGACTGCTAAAATCGCAGTCTGTTGGAGGCTTTATGCTTTCAGTCAGGTCTGCCTGAAAGTTCATTATGGGGTTCTCCTCCTGTTTTTGGCTTGTAGCTGACAACCTGTTGTTGGGGATAAAAGAGTGGACATTTTGAGAATTTTGCCTATATTTGCTAAAATATTTTTATGGAAGTCTTTTTGATTAAACTAAGAATCAAACTAGTGTGCAGCTAAAGCCAGTCTACTGTTGCTGTTCAGTATATTTTTTGGGTAACTAAGTATGGCAAATTAGAAATTAGCCTACCTGGAAATTAAATCAAGTAAAAGCATGTGACTGTTCTGTCCAGTCCTATTACATCAAACTTTATAAATAACCCCCCCCAAAATAAAGCATTTTGAATAATTAAAACATTGTGAGAATGGAGTCAAACAAAGAAAAATTGAAAACTGTCTGACCTTGGTTAAAAAAAACAAAACAAAACAAAAAACATCATTTCAGTTTTTACCAGCTTGAATTGTTGCGAGATGGAACATTAACCCCCACTGTGTGTGTGTGTGTGTTTTTGTGTGACTATACAATGCTATGTGTATCTGTATGAGTGTGTGTGTTTGTGTTTGTGCATGTGTTGTTGTTGTTTAAATAGACAAAAATCCCTGAGGACAAATGATGAGGAGATGATATCTTGTGAAGTGTGCCCTTTAAAAATAGCAGGGTCGCTGTCAACATTACTTGGCTCTGGATGAGCACTCTGTTTCTGTGTGTGTGTGTGTGTGTGTGTGTGTGTGTGTGTGCGCTCACGCACGCAGATCTATGTGTGCGCAATTGAGTGTGTGTTTGCAAGCGCATGTGTTCCTCTACTGTATTGAGTTTTCTGCATGTGTGTAGACAAGTAACAGCTATTAGGATCTGTCATCATGCATGAACAAGCTTAACATGACCTGTATGTATGTGTGTTTGTGTGTGTGTGTGTGTGTGTGTCCACAGAGAGGTATGAGGTGCATTTAACCAGAGCTCCTGTGACGGATGTACATGATAATGTGAAATACCGCCTCAGGGTGACACAGACAGAGAGAAAGAGAGAGAAAGATCAGGTCAGGAGGTGATAAAAGAGGAAGATGATGAAACAAAGGAGCAGAATAAACCAAACAGTCTGAGCTTTTGTCATTTACATTTTATACAATGTCTTCAGTAAACCTCCTCTATTATTTCTCCTTTTCACCGACTTTTTTCCATTGCATCTGTCACTGGAACATTGTAACACTTGTCTTATTTTTAGTATGTAATGCATTAAAAATGGTATTTGTGTTACAATTTTACTATTATCAAATTAAAGTGTCATCTTTTCAGGAACTCAGAAAAATATATTTATTGTTCTCGCCTAATTTTCAGACCGAACTGTCATTTATGGAGAAGCTTAAAACAAAGAGCTTTTGACTCGTCCTTCTTTCTGTCTGTTTTCAACTGTGCAATCCTATACATTTGTGTGTATTTTTTTCGAGCTGCTCTAATGAATGACTTTCCCCATTGTGGGATAATAAAGTCCAATCTTATCTTCTTTTATCCTAGAGTGTCTGAAAAGTCCATATGGGTTTAGTTTCAAACAGCTTTTTTAATTTCCTGAAACAGGTAATTTGGCAATCTCAGCCACTTCACACAGTGATTGGCCAGGTGTATGGAGTTGGTGAAGCATAGTCACAATCAGGCAGAGAAAAGCACTGCATGGAAAAGCGCAGCCCCTTCATTTATATGAATGATGCCACAGCATTGACTCAGTCGGGGTGTTGGGACAGAGGGCAGTTGGATTAAAACACAGGTGTTTAGCAAAGGAGTTGAACATTGCTTAACTTTTGCCACAATACAATGCCATGTCATCGACCAAGGAAATGCTTTGAAAAACAGTCACAAATACACATTTCTAGTAGATTACTTTGTAATGTTAATCCCTAATTTTTCTTTTTAATGGTGCAATATTTAAATGAAAGCCACTAGAGTAACAACTAACTGATTTTCAGTGAACTTTGTGCTATGGCTTTCTGTGGCTGTTGCTAGTAGCTGCCATAGCTGTGCAGTTGATGGCACTTACTGGTCAGCGTATGGAATCTTGCAGCAGTAGATGAGTAAATATTCTTACGAGAGCGACAGTCTACCAGCGAACACAGCCAGGCTAGGACTTAACAAAGCCTCAGAGACCAAACTAAGGCCAGTTCGACAACAGGGACTCCAGTCCCAAAGTGGAAGACGTGACAACCTTGTTTGCAGATTACTAGCATGCTGTGATATCAAAATGTCAGCAGTAAAGTTTTGACAAGTTAATTTTTAAAAGTCTGCAAACATCTGTTGCTTTAGATAGGGAGCTGCCTTTTTAACTGTATATATGTAAGCTAAAGTGCTTGAAAAAAGCTTAACCTAATAGTGGCGTTACGTAAAAAGTTAAGAGATAAGAAAAATTAGTGCACATATGGACAGTTCATGGCAATATAGCCTCATGGTGTCACCAGAGGTGAAGTCAGGAGAACACCGATGTCAGCTTGGTCTAACCTCTGGGAAGCATGAATGTCGGAACAATTTATGGAAATCCATCCCGTGGCTGCTGAGATATATAAGTCTGGACAAAAACTGGTAGACTGACAGACCAATATTTGCCATTTACACTGATATTATATCTAAGAATCTGGTTGTATTTCAGAGAGGCAAATGAAAGGAGTTTAAAGGCAGCTGTAAGATTTGATTAAAGATTAGAGATGAGAACAGGTGGTGTAGAACATTTAAAAAAAATAAGGGGGGAAGAAAATAAGAGAGGGAAGTGAGAAGAGGAGGGAGGTGCTGAAGGACAGAGGAACTTCTCTGTTACAAACATGCAAACACAAACACACACACATATGCACACCCAGGGAAATCATATGCAACACTCCCATTAAAATCTCAAGATAACGACCTACAAATTTCTCCCAAACGGACTCTCCACCCTGCTGCCTCGTCTTGTTTCACTCCCCCTTCTCTCCTTGTCTCTCCCACCTGTCTGTCTCATATTGCTTCTGTCTTTCATCACTCCCTCTGCTCTGTGGCCAAAACCTATCACGGCCGGAATCAATGACGAGATGTCTGAGGGTATCTGTGTGTCTTTGGATGTGTGTGTACATCGAGATCTGAGTGAGAGAAAACGTGTGTGTGCTTTTGGCTTTGTAAGAAGAAATCCGGGTATTATCTGTATGTGTATTTCTTCCTCATTATGGAGAGATTTTGTGATTGTGTGTTTTAATGTGCTTGGTGTGGCTCTCGTCTCAGTATTTCATCTATCAAAAAATGTGAAAAAAACAACACATTTGCCAGCGTGTGCGTGCGTGCATGTGTTTGTGTGTGTTTCCTTGAGGATGCTAACTAGTGGATGCTAAATAATGCAGCGTTCTGCGGAATGCCTCTCCTCCCCAACAACATCCCCATTAGTGATTCGGGGTTTGAAAATGTTAATGCTTTTAACACAGTCACTCCTCATTCACATCAAACTGGAGAAAATAGCGAGACTCGAGAGGCTCGCACATACAGTCGACAAAAAAATGGACAGAAGCAGGAACAGACACACAGACTTGTTCAAAAACAGAGCACACATACAGAGAGACACATACATGCAAAGACACTCAGAGAAACATGGAAACTGACATATACACGCTAACATATAGGACACACAGCTGACCCAGAAAGAGGTCTTAAAACAGAGGTCTTATAATCTTCTTAGTTGTTCAATAGTCTTTTTTTTAACTGTCTTCTTTTATATGTTCCTGTTGTGTAATCATTAATTATCTGTAACTTGTGCCACATTTTTGCTCGCAGTATCTTAAAACAGGAGCACTTCCTGGCAAAATGAATATTTAACTAAAATAAAATAGTAAACAAACAACCGCTGGTGATAAAAGAGGTTAGAGGAGCTGAGCATGTGATCTGAACAGTCCTCAAGTTGAAGCTAAATATGCAGAGTAGCTCCTCTGTTAGAGGTGGAGGAAGCAGACAAGTATGTGCTTCCTCCAATACACAGTCTTATCATGTGTCACATCACCTGCTACTGTGGGAATTTCTCAAGAGTCAGGTGAGTGTCTGCCCAAGATCCAACTAATATGTGCTAACAAGGAAGTGACCCCCAAAATTCCACCAGATGTGTGTGCGGTGTGTCGCTGCTCTGGAATGGCAGCAGAGCTGATTTGTAGTTAATGTGTGAGCTTCCACTGACTGCGGCTGCGTTGCGCTTCTACTCCGTCGCAGTTCCAGCGGTCCAGAGCAGATACCTAAGGCTTCTATTTTTAATAACGAAACACAATACAGCACTTTAACACAGAGAAGATCGAGTAAGTGGGACAGGAAATAAGACACAGTTACAACATTAAAACATCTGCTTAATATCTGAATAAAACACATGTTGATGCCAGATCATATTTCACTAAGCCTCATGAACAAACTCATTAAGTGCAAAGCCAGGCCTGACGTCAACAGATCAGAGGTTTTCAGAGGCCGCGGTCCCACTTGATTCTGTAATTACCGCAAAATTTCATAGTCTCGTGACTCCAGCTTCTGGCTATGCTGTGCTCTGAAACGCAGCCTGAACGCAGCAGGTAGGTGTTGATGGATGGCGGAACACAGAACAAACACATAGCAGAGCCGTTCCGGATTGCACACATGTCCAGTGGAATCCCAGGGTGATCTCTCCCCATCCTCCCCACCCAAAAAACTGTCAACAATTCAGACAAAGCAGTGAACCTGGTGATGACTTTAAAATATCCAAACAACTCCATGTCCCACTTCAGCACATTGTGTGACAATAACTTCCTTCAACTCAACATCTCCAAAACCAAAGAACTGCTCATAAACCCCCCACTACACGTGATCACACCCCCGGTCATACCACCATCAAAGATGAGAAGGTAGAGGTGGTTGAGGCCTTTCAATACTTTGGTATCACGCTGAACAGTAACCTCAGCTTTAATGGGCACACCGTCGACATTCATAACCGCTGCCAAGAGAGACTTTCTGCCATCCGTGAGTTAAAACATCGTCTGTCCAACCTCATCTCCTCCTCCTCCTGTATCACAGTATCATTGAACCATTTATCTTGCATGGTGCCATCTGCTTTTATAACAAGCTGACAGTTGCCAATAAAAACAAACTTCTTAAAATTACAAACACAGCTCCCAATCTAATAGGCCTTCCCACTCCCAGTATATCTGACCACACCTGCAAATCTCTAACCCGTAAAGTACACATAATCACACAGGACCCAGAACATCCACTCCACCAGTATCCTTCTCCTCTCCCTCTCCCCTCTGGTTGTAGGTACAGAGTACCTCTGTGTAGGAAGGAGTGCTGAATTTGGTACTTTTACTGGTACCGACTGAATTACGTTGGGAATACCGAGTACCAGTTCACATAAAATCAAGCGGTACCACATTTCGGTACCACAAAAAAACCCAAAACACAGAAAAACGTGTACCTGAATACATCTTCGTGACTATGAGAGAGAGTGGAGGAGAGCAATAGTGAAAAGACTTTCTGAGTCTGACATAAATGCAACATTGCAAGAGCGTGATTTTGTCAGCTCAACAACAACAACAAGGCAGCATGGTCCATGGGTCAAAAGTATGGCTCGGCTCCACTTTTCCAAAATCAATGCAGATAATGCTCGCTGAAACATCTGTAATGCAAAGAGTAAAGCTGGCCAGGGCAACACCTCTAACCTGAGGAAGCATCTGGTGAAGAACGAGATCTATCTCAAAGCTGAAGACTGCACTATTTTCTATAGCCTCAAGGCTAACGCTAAGTCTAACTTACTGTAGTAGTCACAGTAGCTAATGTTAGCATGCCTGCAGCCAGTAGCTCGTCTCTGGCAGTCAGTGTTGCTTCATCACCGGCAGCCAGTGTCGCAGGTGAAGAAGTTGCCCCAACAACGTTTTAAGTGCAGCATCAACTTCGTCGACTCCAGGTAATTAATAAGCTTGTTGTAAATAACTGGGCTTTGGTCTGGTCTGGGCTGACATTAGCATTTTAACCAGCCTTAGTTATCATTATCAGCTTGCTGTGAATTCATCGTATTCTTTAACGTTGATGTTAATGTTACACTTTTGATTGACAGGTCCACCTCCCCTGTCCCATTGTCAACCCAGCATAAGGTAACAGTGACAACTGCAACAGTGACCCCCTTTACCAAAGTCATAGACATGGCCTTGCCCTGCCAGAGAGCTAATGAGTGTCACAAGGCTGTGACTGCATTCATCATTAAAGGGTTGATAACTGGAGTAGTTTTATACTTTGAGTTGTAAAATACAGTGGCATTATATATATATATACATATATGTATATATATATATGTATATATATATTACATTTTATTTCCCAGATTACCATAGATTTAATCTACTGTTCCCATTCCCCCCATTTTATCCAAAGAGGAAAGGAAAGGAGAGAGAGGTAGGGATATTTTTTGTGTTGATGATATTATATTACAAACAAGTAGTGTTTGATGTTGAATTGAGAAATAAATGTGTAAAATTCAGAAGTTTTGACTTATTTTTTGTAAAAATGAAATAACCATTGTTATTATCACAAAAAAAAGTACCGGAAACAGGTGCCGTTGGGTACCGGTACTGATACCCGGTACCCAGTAATCGGTACCGTATCGGTTCAAATGTAAAAGGTATCCATCCCTACCTCTGTGTAGAGGAGCCTGTTTGGGTAAGAGCTTTGTCCCTTCTGTCAGTCAGGCCATGAACGGTAACACCCCTGCTCACCTCTCCTAACTTCTTTGTGTGTGAACTATGTGTACTGTGGACTGCCTTTCATGTGTTCTAAATTCTAATGAGCTGAACTGTTTTTGTTTCGTGTGTGCACCAAACTGTGAAAACGAATTTCCTCCTTGAGGACAATAAACTACCTAACATCGCCTTGCCTGACCTAACCCAAAAAAAAGAGATGTGTTCAAGAGCAAATGAAGAGAATATAAAGCATGTATGAAGATGATTGTATTTTAAACAGTTTGTAAATCTTGCTGCTAACTTGTGTAATTTCCTTGTGACAGACAATGGTACTACAGGAACAAATACTTCATGTAGCCTTGCAAGGACTTGTGAGTTCACGATATCATGCAAATCCATCTTGCCAGGCTCTAAATCTGTTTCTGAGCAGTGGACGGGTGACCGGAGCAATCAGCGTCTGTTGAGATAATGCTGGCGTGAGCTACAGACGTGGTTTACGTGTGTGTGCTCAGAAACAACAATGGCGGCTACAGACATGATTAGTGTGAAAGTTCCTGTAAAATCAGAGCGAGAGAGTATTTCTTCATTGAAAGAAAAGCAAAGCATGACACTGAATACTTTTCTTGACAGAAAATTGTTTTCACTCTTTTTCTAGCTGGCTTCAGTAAGAGTTTGATTTATCAACTGGCTCTGCTGGTCTTATGGTTTGTTGATCTGATTGGTCGAAGTCAGTCCACAACAGATGGTGACAGACAGATGGTTTATCCAATCATTTGCCAAGTATTTTTTCAGAGTGCCTGCCCAGTTCCAAACAGTTTCCAATGGAGTCTTCCCAGACAATTGTGTGTAACAAGCTGTCAGGCGCAGTCAGGTTACTTCTCATGACCTCCTTTATAAAAGAGATGTCTGTGAATCTGTTCAGAAGAATTTTTCGATTTTTTTTTACACCATGAAGGATTCATAATTGCCTCGAAAAGCTATTTTTATGTGCATCCTCATTAAGTCTATGGGCCAAGCAGGCTGCGCTAAGGACACTAATGCACATGTAAATGGCTGCATTTGGCTTCATTTCCACTAGACCGCAAAATTTTGACTAAATCAGGTGGAAAAATTAGCTTTTTTTTGGCATATGTACTGTATGAGTCATTTTCATTGGAATGAATGGCTGCATCCTGGTATCAGCTGCCATCAAACACCCAGTGCCCTTTCAGAGTCTTTTATAATGAAAATATTATCTCTGAGAATCAAAGAGTTTATAGGAATCGTCATCATAGTTTCTAGTAGTAACAATGGTGTGGGATGTCAGTCATCAATATACACCTTAGTGACATTTGTCTACAATAACTATATCACTGTGTTGTTTAATAAAATGAGGAGATATTTTAAAAAAATCTTTACATTCCACTTGCAACATCTCACGGTAGCAGCAGTGAGCAGCGCAGCTCAACACTTTGTTTACAGGCAAAGGGAGTGATGCTCGACTTCTGAAATGAGGCAATAGAAAACCAGCTCACACTGCAGCGGCATTAAAATGCAGAACCGTGAAACTGGCATTCGTTTTATTCTCCCTTGTTTGAATTTTGGCCAGCGCTCAGCAAACAAGGTGAAAAGAATGAGCTCTCGATTTTAAATTTTAAAAAAAAAAAAAAAAAAAAGTGACAGAGAAAGGCTTTATCTTTTCAAATGACTGAATTCAAATGAACTCACAGTGGAACAGAAAATGTGTTCAGTTTAAACTGCCTGAGGTAGAAAGAGAGAAATAAACATGCTCTGCACGCCTGCTTTTGTTATTTCTGCCTCTCTTATGGTTTGAAAATTGAGCATCTTTGGAGGAATTCTCCATCCTTGTGATGTTTGAAATTTTTGTAGAGAAAACAATATTGACAGTAGTTTTCATATTACTAAATTATTTTAACATCCACACTTCATTTAAAAATATATAGATTATTTTTTATTCCTTATTTCTCGTGCATTTAATCCCTTATATATTATAATAATTTTTAGTCCGCAGACAGCAATATTGCGTTTTTGGCCGTTTTTGAACCAAATTCGACTGTTGGGATCACTGCCTCTTCAGTCTGTCTGCTAATGTGTCACAAGGTATAAAAATGTAAACTATTTCATTTTCAAGGTCGCCATAGTGTGAGATTTTCTTTGACATCGAGTCATGCCACTGTGAGCATCAAGGTTAAACTGTTTTGATGTTTGCAGCAGGTGATCTCCCCTCTCGCTCTCTCTTATTATGCAACCTCTTCTCACTCCTTGCCAAAATGGTGCTAACTAGTGCCCAGACTCCAGGACCGTCTCCCTCGTGCCTTTTCTTGTTTTTTTCTTTTTCCTCTCTCTTCTTTGCTGAGTCCCCCCCCCACATGCGATTCAAATGCCCTCCCTAGAAGCACGCGGCACGCCGAGCGGGCCAAACAAATCTGACTGAGTTGTTTATCACAAGCGCTTGAATGTCAACTTGGCAAAACCTGCAGCTATAGCTGTTGTGTGGAGAGGAATGAGAGTAATTACACAGACTGACAGACATAAACACACAAAAAGCTTGCAAGAGATGCAGCAGTGCAATCAGACACACAGAACACACACACACACACACACAGTTTTTTTCATGATAAATAGACTGAGGCAATGCTTTCATGTTGTCGCTTAGTTTACTGTATGATGAAGCCATTAATTTTCTTTCTTCATTTGCTTTACCTCGTTCTTGCAATCTCTTGTTGTCTCTTACCCTCATTCCATTTCTCTCTTTCTATCTCTTACCACCTCTTTCTCTCTTTCCACCTCTGTCCTTTTCCCCCTTTTCCATCTCTTTCTCACTCTCTGGTTCAATGATTGGAGACTTCAAATTGCCACTGAATTTCATCATAAAACCCCACTCTGCTCCTACTGCCCTTGTTGCCTCCTGCCAAACACATAGATATGCAAGCGCGCACACACGCGCATCACAAGCTCATGCTAACATGCCAGCAGAACCTATTATTCAGGGTAACTATCAACAAATCCATGTCAAAAACAATTAGAGAAAAAGCAGCACCGAGAGAAAAGCGACAGAAAGAAAATTGGAAGTTCCTTGTTTGCAAAGAGCGAAAAATATTTATTGAAGCGTCTGATGCACACAAATCAACAAAAGCACACAGAGCAGAGGAGGGAGATAAGAATGGCTGGAACATAACATGCAAATAGGCAGGCAATGTGTTTTGAGCTCAGTGCTCTGCCTCTGGCTGTAAATAACCACTTTTCACAAAAACAGGCATTTACAAAACCAAATTGGCATTCAGGTACAATCACTAAATGCTTTCATTTCCAAATAGTGTTTCGAAATATCACTCATGCATTCTTATTTTACCATCCTAATGCAAGTTGTTTTTCTTTTTTCTTTTTTTTTCAATCTATGTAATTTCGACTAAAACATGTGCTCCTTGCTTTGACTAATTCTTACACAACTTTGATTCATCCATTTGCCAAATATGATCAACTGGCAGGTCTTTCTAGTGAGAAATCTTCTGGGACACAGGAAGTGATGAGTGTTATGCCTCCAAAAGTGGGTTATTCAAACACGAGTGGATGTGAGTTACCATGAGCAGTAATATCTGCTGCGGCAAAATGAGTCATATTCAAAGTTTCTGATGTTTATGCAGACAAACAACCTGAATGTTTTGGTCATATCAATTCTGGCTGTCTGCAGGGGACAATGTTCAGCCTCCTGCATCATTATTTGATAAGTTGTTGGATAAAATGCAAAACATTCATAATTAACATTTTTAAATTAATGAGCTTTTTTATGCATATAAAGGTTTAACTAGCACAAGTTGTTGTTGACTCTAGCCCAGACTTACATCACACTGTTATTCTACTAGTTCCACCAATATTTTTTGAGGAAAGGAAGGAGAATTTGTATTTTGTGATCTTATTTTAAGAAAAGTATGTCAAATGAAATGTAAGTCAAATCACAAAAAGAATGGGTGGAATTGGTCCAGCAACTTTGTGGTAATTTGCAATGAACAGTTGCACTACTCTAAAGCTCACAGACTGCACTGAAAGGGTTAATCCTCTGGAGATTATATAAACATGTTCTATAGTTTCATGGCAATCCAGCCTTTAGCTTTTATCATGACTTTTGTAGGATAAGAGTTTGTCAGGTTCAGGACCAGGATAAGAGCAGGTCCCTTCTAAAGACAGACCACTTTGATGTTTCAAGTGAGGTCACGTCATTGTTCGGCTGTGTACAAAAGGAAACTGGTCACAGAACTGACACAGACCCAGACAATGTGTGAATTCAGTGTTGTGGCATTTACTGTCATACACTCGTCAGCTGGCCCTCTGCTAATTTTAACACATGACGTTAGATTTTCATGACAACGTGTCAAACATCACTTCCATAGAAGGATCTATTCCGTACTCACATCTGTAAAATCAGTGTGTGTGTGTGTCTGTGTGTGTTTGTGTGTGAGAGAGAGACACAAAAACAGATGGATCCAAGTAAGAGGAGAAAAAGACTTGATCACATGTAGCCAATTGTTAATCTGTTCTCTCCAGTCCTTCCTCTGGCTTTCCTAGCAACAACCTTTCACTTCCTCTAAATATCCTCTAATCTGGTTGTGTGTGTGTGTGTGTGCGCGTGTGTGTGTGTGTGCGCGTGGGTGTGTGTGCGTGTGTGTGTGTGTGTGTTTTCAGGCATGCGTGTTTGTGCGCACGTGTCTGCATTGCTTTTGTCTCTCTCCATGTTGGCCTTTTTTTTTTTATTTGAGTCGTGTGTGTGTGTGTGTGTGTGTGTGTGTGACAGTTTCATTCTAAAATTTGGAGTAAAAAGAAGGAATGAATGAAT
>JAQLOL010000003.1:24474492-24497328 GCA_029783665.1 Naso thynnoides
ATGTTTTTTTTTTTTTTTAAATTTTATATTAAATATTTCTTTTGCCACCTCTCGCGCTAATTTAGTAGGATATTAAATCTGAAGTTCTGCTGAAATTTGAAGTCAGAGGCTGCATGCAGAGTCCACAGTGCTCATCGCTACGTTACAGATTGGATGTTTCTGGCAGCGCAATGGCGCCACCCAGCGGCCAGAGTCAGGAACTACAAGCACCAGCGCTGATTGTCTCTGCGGGGGTTTTTTCTTGTGGCAGCATCTTCAGTCAAAGGCGTCGCACTCACACCACGACGTGAACTCTTACCTCACTGACGGGACGGATTCCTGAGCAGTTATCACACTTAATCCACATTTTTGTCATTTTCCGTCGACGCGCGTCCATCACTGGAGGAAGTCTGTCGACATGAGGCTGCAGCTGGATGCTGTTAGTCACACAGTTTCCCTCCTAACAGTCTGCTCTTCCTGAATAATCATTGCGCACGTTGGCCTAACTCACCTTAATTATTGCGCCCTGTGTTACTGCACCGCTGTGGATTATTTCTGACCTTATTGCATTTGGAACAGCATTTAATCGGGGGTAATAATCTGAACATTACCAGCCGTCCTATTTAATTTCTGCAGCACAGTAAGCAGGTTATTCCCTTTGCTGGGGCTCAGCGTTAATGCGATTTCTTTCATTTGATTTCATGGCACCCTCGAGTTGCGTCCTCCGTTGTATTTCTAACCCCTTTGTTGTTGTTGTTGTTGTTCTGTCATTTTTGGCGGAACTACTTCTCACAGACCTCCTAGCATCATTTTGCTGAATCCTTCTTGCCCTGAGCGATTTATCAGACTTTGTATTTCATCATTATGGGTTGATAGAGTAAATAAAGACTCTCAGGCGTTCTTGTTTTTCTCAGCTTTCATCTGTTTTATCGAGTCACTGGCCTCCGGCTCGAGGCTGCGATCCATCAGAACGGAAACCACGCGCCATAAAAAGCCGTTTCTGCCATCTGCAGCCGCCTCATCACCGAGGCCCGGGACTAATTAGCCTAACGAACACCTCCTGCCGGACTCTTGCACATTGCACAAATTCTTTAAACCAATTACGAGGAACTTTTGCACATGTCCTGGTGAATTTTTTTTTCTTTTTTTTGCACAATTCTGCACTTACCCTTAAGATCTTACAGCCCTCAGACTGTTTCTTCTCATTTTATTGTTTCCTCCTTTTTCTATTAGTGCTGTTTGATTTTCAGAACTGTTTTCATTTTTACGTTCAGTTTAGTCGAATGTCCGTATGTTCATTGCGCTGACACATCAAAGATAAATTCACTACCTGTAAAAAAAGTGATTTATTAATTCAAAGGGGGAAAAAAAACAGTTCTGAGTCTTATTTTTCTTAATAGCCAACAATTGTTCACAACTGCAACTGACACATCAAACGTAGAAAATGACTCCAACATTTCTCGGTTGGATTTAATTAAGCTTCTCTCTCATTATTGTAGATTGTCACTAAATGGCTGAGTTTAAGTACTGCGCCAGGCAACAATCTTGGGATAATCATGGTTGGAAAAAAAACAAAAAACTCCAGGCCAACAGGAAATAAAACTCAAACTCTGTTCATGCAGAAACGCTTTTGTTTTCCCCTTTGCGTTGAGATTTCCTGTGCATTGTGGCCTCGTTGTTTAGTCGAAATGTGACGCAGGCTGTCTGGTCTCATCTGCAGACAATGACTTTAACATTTAGAAGGACAGTTGAGGCTCCAAGGCAGGAAAGGATGTCCAATAAAACCATATAGTCAGATGACTGTCTGGTCTAAATTACTTTATGGCACCTCCCCGTGAGCGTCTCTGTGTTTTGAGTGAGGGGAAAGTCACGTTTATTCTCCAAATGCATGCTGTTGCTTTATGACCCTGCAGTAGGATGAGCGCCGCGCCTTATATGGCCGCAATAAATGAGGGAAGCTACGAGGCGCTGCACTGACTTTGACAAAACAAGGAGGCACAAATGTCTCTCCGCGGACCGAAACTCAGGCCACATACCTGAGAGCAGTGAAACACCTTGACGTTGGAATAATATCACCCCGATAACAAACATAATGAAGCGCATTATTGGCCTATAGGCCACAACACGGCGAAACGCCAAACATCAGACGCAGCTTTATGAATGTGTCTCTCTTCTATGATCATCAACAACCATTTACAGCCTGATAACTTGAGGACACCGAGATTTGATTATCGGCTAATGAGAGGACATTTAGTGTAACAATGCAATTTGTGACGATATTTGCTGTACAATATTATAAATAATGCACACAGAAATGTATGAAATAAAATGTATTAAACGTGTCAAATTTGCGTACATTATTATTATTAGGCCTATTATTCTTATTCTTATTATTGTTGTTGCTCTTCTTGTTGTTGTTGTTGTTAATAATAATAATAATAATAATAATAATAATAATAATAATAATACATTTTTAGTAGTAGTTGCAGTAGCAGCAGGTCTAGTACGCTGGAAGTCTGCTTCTATGTCCAGTTTCATAATATCTCCTGTCATGTTAGAAAATCGAACGGACATTGTTTCACTAAATACTGCTATTAAATATTAAACACAGGGTGACCTAATTATCAAAATGTGGCTCAAATGACCCAAAAATCGCACAAAATCACCAAAGCTGAGCGGAGCCGGAGAATAAAAGCAACAACCAAAGCGCGTAATTACCAATGATGTTTATTTCATTTCATAAAAATCCCCCGCGAGCAGCACGTTGAGCCTCGTTAAGCAGATGAAGGCGTTCAGTCACAGCACAGGCCCGCCGCTGTGGGCTGACATGTTGGGTCTCCCTCTCTCCCAGAGAGAAGGTGCTGTTGTTCTTCAGTCCAACTCATCCGCCTGGAAATAAAAAAAACACTAAATACGCTGCAGCCTAATATTCCTATGATATCTTAATAGTTCCTCTTTTTTTAAAAAAACTGAAATTCGGTTGTGCGTTGTTTTTGTTTGTGAACCCTGTAAAGCGTCCCACGTGTTTATTCTTACAGGAGGTACCAGAGAAACAAAAGAACAGACTTTCACACCATAGCTTAGCCATGACTGGTGTGTGTGTGTGTGTGTGTGTGTGTGCGTGTGTGTGTGAGCATGACCCTATCTGTATATTAGACCCACAGTAACAACAGATATAGAACAATGACAACAACAGCAACAGGAACAGTAACAACAAATATGCCCGTTAGGCTACATGCACAGTTCACAATAACAGAAAAGGGAATAAGAAGGAACAGAAGTCCCTCATAAATGGGATTCTGGGGGGAGACTGGGGTTGGCTTTAACCCGGAGAATCGCTCCAATCAGGATCCAGATAAGAAGAGAGAAACAAACACATGATCATCCGTGTGCGCCCAAAACACACCTTTGAATTCATTCCATGTCCCCTGTCACTGTTTTCATTGGATTCAATGGTGTTTGTTCAATTTTTGGTTATGTTGTTGGCAAATCTGACCCACTTCTGTGCTCCAGGACTAAACACAATCCGCCAAACTGGGGTCACAATTTCACTCAGTTTCACTTATTAACATTTTCACAGGTTGTTGTCGTCTGTGGTGACAGGAAGTGATTTGAATGTGGCGTTGGATCTGCTGAGAATTTGCCGGAGCGTCCAGAAACACTCTGGGGGCATCTGGGCTCGTTGTGGTGTGCGTACGCAGCTCTCCAGCAGGAGGCTCTCCGCTCAGAGGGCCAAATATCCGCACCGAGGCAGCAGAGTGCCGGACGGTTCAGCCTGGAAGAGGCTCACAGTAACTTAAGTCTGCAGCAAGCGAAGTTTTCCTTGAGAAAAAAAAAAGGAGCGTAGATGAATTTGTCACATAATGAAACATGCAAAAAAATAACAAAAATTCACATTAATGCACATGTGATTTCACACATACATAAAAAAATAGCGACGTGACGTGTAACTGGACTTAAAACCGCAGCATTTGAACCCGAGGGCACTGATGGATTTTGTTTCCGGTTTGAATCAGTTGCCGCTGAATACACGACTCAGTCTCTCTGATCTGGTCTCCTCTGAGCAGTCAGCTTATGCCGAAGGCGGGCTGCTGTTTGTTCGGCAACTTTTCCACGAGGATTTCATTCTAATTCCAAATAAACACTCTGCGACTGTCTCTGCAGGCCGTAACAACAATAAGACAGATGCTCGGACGTAAAACCACTCGGGGGATTTATCTCTGACAGTTGCCTTGTAGTGCTGCTGGACTGGCACACTGAAAGCAGCCTTTATGAGGACAATAGTTTTAGCATTAAGTCGTAAAACACAGTTAGCATTTTGGCAGAAAGCACGGACAAATTTATGTGAAGTCAAGTATGTGTCAAGTAGTTTCAGTTTTTTGGACAAGTGAGATGTACAACCTTATTAAAACCAGATGCGCTTTCAAATGAGCAAAAGTCTTTGATAGCATCTCGTGTGTTTTTTGGAGTCATTTTATGGATGTTAACATTTACTCTGAGCCTTGCATGTTGCAGGCTGACTGTTTTTCGTTTGGTAACGAGCAGATGGAAAAATCCACGCCGGAGTCTAAAGATCTAACATGATAGTGAAGGGAATTTTTTTTTCATTTTTTATTTTTATTTTTAATTGTTTTGGAAAGAAGGTGTTGCAGCACGTCCAGGTCTCCTCTGCAGAGGTTCGCCCTGCAGTGCTCCGTGTCAGTGCCACAGTCCCTCGCTCAGTTACCAGCTGATCGCACCAGCTAAGGTGAAAAAAGTTGCATCTCTCTCATGAGCTCCAGCCTCACTTCCTCTTCGCCTATCCTGGAAAAAAAAAAAAAAAAAAAAAGCTACCCCAGCCTCCTCTGCGGGTCCATCATTCATTGATACTCCTCCTCTCCCGGGTCATCAGCTTCTTCATCTTCATGCGTCTGTTCTGGAACCAGATTTTGACCTGTCTCTCTGTTAAATTTAGGAGTCCTGCCACCTCCAGGCGCCGGTCCCTGGTCAGGTACATGTTGTAGAGGAACTCCTTCTCCAGCTCCAGGGTCTGGTGTTTGGTGTACGGACACCTTTTCTTCCTTGTCGACTTGGCGTGGATCCAACTGGCTGATGGATTTTCTGTAGGAAGAAAAGACAGGATGAAAGATTTTCTCTCTCTCTCTCTCTCTCTCTCTCTCTCTCTCTCTCTCTCTCTCTGTGTGTGTGTGTGTGTGTGTGCGTGCTGCAGGGAGTTCAAAGGCTGACATAAAAATCAAAGAAAATATTCTCAGGAACACGTTTTATGAGCCCGCAACTTTTGGCTCATTAGAAAAAGAAACAACAGGACATCCTGAAAACACGGCTCCGTGAATAATGACAGTGTTCGGGCCTTTTTAAGGCACGCTGCTCATTTAAACAAGTTCCTGAGCTTTATTGGCATTATGGCTCTTTATGCCCCCGCTCTGCCCTGCCTCAATTTCAGCGCGTCACATCGGACATAAAACGACGTTCCCGGTTCCTGGTGTGGCCGCAGAGCTTTTCATGTCTGAAGGAAAGGAAAACACAGCAGAGTGTTTCCTGTACGAGCCCAAATCCGTGTGCGAGCGCACGCACCGCTGACAAACAGCCAAACTAATTAAGCTGCAGTTGGGGAGAGACATTTGAAACTTTGACTGATGTGGAAATGCCTCACTGGCTACTTTACGAGTAGATCAGCTGCAGAGAAAGCTGTGAAAATGCAGCCAGCCAGCAACAAGTACTCGGGCTCCGCTTTGGTGCTCACACACTCACACAAAGAGGACGCGCTCATTTTCTGGTGAATTTGTTCGATAAACCGGACTTTGTCTCTTCCGGTCCTTTATTTGACAGTAAATAGATACAGCACAGCTATCTGAAAATTTAAAGCCTGTTATTTCTGACAGACAGCCCATAATATTTTATTCTGTTGCCCAGAGATTTAACCTGTATTCCACCTCAATTTAAAATGAAGTTTCAGTGTAGACCTGTTACCTATATGGTGCAAAGAATAATATGTATTTTTCCATTATTATCATCATTATTATTATTATTTTTATTATTATTATTATTATTATTATTATTATTATTATTATTATTGTTGTTGTTGTTGTTGTTGTTGTTAATATTATATTAATTTATTTTTTTGTTATGATGTAAGGACAATCCCCAGTTAATTAACATATTTTTAAACGTGCCACGTTTAGCTAAGTTATTGTGAGGCTCTGTGGTTTTGCGTCATTTCGTCTCTTTAGTTCCTTGTTTTTCTGTCATGCTTGGTTACTGCTTGTAGTTTTTGTGGGCTGCGACTAACTAGTGATTTGACTGTAAAGATTATTTGAGGCTGCATAAACTATGAGGAGTGAGGCGCCGACAGTTTATCAGTGTTTTTGGATGCATGCTCATACTGTAGGCCTATAATAAAATAATGAATAAATAAGCATATGAATAAAAAGGGGTTGGCCATTAATTGCGGGGAAATTAGCCTGTCTCATTAGTCCACTTCCTGCGCAAAGATGCAGCGCGAGACTACCTGTCCCTCTCGTGACGATTGCTAAATAACAGCAATGGCACCTTAATTATTTTAATGGACAATAAAGTTTTATATTTTACCGTTTACAAGACAGTTATAGGGCTATAAAAGTCACACACACTTGTTTAGGCCACGTTCTCCCTCTCTCTCACACACACACTCACACACACACACACAAACACACACACACACACAGCAGTGTATGCACATGCTAATAAACATTCCTGAGTCCGGTTATCTGTCTTTACCCGGGTCAAGCTGTTGCTGTATTTTTTTCTCCTCGTCCTCTTCTTTGGGCTCCGGATTTTTCCCGAGCTCCTCCACCGTCCCGAGGCGCTCGAGCACCACCTCGGGCGCGTCGGCGAAGCCGGGATCCTCGGCGGGACTGTCGCGTGACCGCGGCGAATTTTCGGGTTTCACCGCCTCAAATCTCGGGCTGGCGCTAGAGAGGTCACCCTGAGCGGGGACACACCCTGGAAAGGCGGCCGACGCGTGTGACAGAGAGGTCTCCGCGGCTGGGGTCGCCCCTTCCCAACAGCGGACGAACCTGCTGTCGGAGGCCGCCGAGGATGCGATGTGCTCGGCGTGAGTCTGCGTCTGCGGGCCGTAGTATGGATGGTGGTGGCTCAGGAGGGGATGTGGATGGAAAAGGCCGGCGATGGAGGCGCCTGCGGTGGACTGCAGTTGCGGAGAGGATGATGAAGAGGAAGTAGAGGTGTTGGTCCAAGGAGAAAAGCCGTTTAAGCTGCTTTGTTTGTTGGAAAAATGTGAGAAGTCCGGAATGTGTGAACTGGGGGTTCCCTCCTCTTCCTCCGCTCCCCGGGCTGGCTTTGTGCAGCCGGCCGCCGAACCCTGCAAGCCTCCCGGGATGAAATGTGCACCGTACGGCTCCTCGGTCTGGAGGCCCATCATGGAATAATAATTCGTTAGCGACATGTTTATTTTATCATTACAATAAAAAAGACACTTAAGTGCGACTGTAAAACGTTAGATGGGCTGGTATAGTGGCTTACATCCTCCACTAAAATGGTAGTATTTTTTTCTGCCCTCACCTTCTCCTCGACTGCCCATTGGTTACACTGTGGATCACATGGTCAGACTGTATTTACCCAGTATAGGAAGTAAATCAAGGAGCCAAATTCTTTTGTGCTCAGAAATGTGATAGGCGGACGGTCCTGCTGCCAGATGGACCTGAATATATGCGCGCAGTCTGAAGACTGTACTCAAAACGTCGTTTTACAAGCTGAATAAAAAATAGCAGGGGAGCTTTTACAAGCTTGTTAGAATGGTGTGAGTGTGTGTGTGCGAGTGCGAGTGTGTGTGTGTGTGTGTGTGTGTGTGGAGAGGGGGCTTTGGATTTTCTTGTTCTGGTCTGGACAAATGATTTCCTACAGCTTGGGCTTTAAATGAAAACACTGTGTCGACCAGTTCTCGGGACATTTAGATGAAAACTCACCCTTAAAGTTATTTTTGGATGGTGACACATGAACTCTTTTTTTGCGCATAATGTAACTAGCCCGCTTTTCAAAACTACAGCACACAGTTTTCAGCTGAATTTGCTTTAGTTTCTGTTTCAGTTATCTGTGACTGAATTTCTTCTAAACTATCTTTTGTTTTTATGTAGCTATGAACTGACCTGTTGACTTTGGCCTACTGGTGCAACCAGCTTTTTAATTCATTCATTATTCTGTTGCCCGCTTGCGCAGTTACACACAGAATTGCAATTACGCACAGGTTTGTTTGTTTGTTTTTTTTACTTAGGATGCTTTGTTGCTAAGTTAATCTGTATCTCCAATTTTGATTTGTTTACATTTTTCATTAGACCTAAAGTGCTCCTTAAATTAGGCTGACAAACCATTTGAATCACCAGATTACTTTCATAATACAAGATCACTAAGTTGAAAATAGAACTGTTTTCATAGCTCATGAAAAATTGACTTTAAAAAACAAAACAAAACACAGAGATCTCTTTCAATATGTGCACTGAAGCAGTTCTTCTTCTAATATGGCAGCACTTCCTCTTTAATAGCTGGTCCTAAGATGCTGAAAAAGTTGCTTTCCCCCAGGCTAATTTAAAATCTGTCTCCATTCATCGTCATTTGGCTCATATTTGTGTGTGAAGGTGAAATTCTTTTGGAGAGGGAGGCAAATGACAGACGTAATGGGGGCGTGTCTTCAGGACAAAAAACGAACTTGTGCCTTTTGCATATTTTCTGACAACCCTCGCAGCACTCTTGTGTGCTCTCAGCGCCATCTGCTGGCTGGATGAGTTAGACATGAGAAATCCCCAAACAAACCATCACAGACCAAAGCATTCCAAACACGAATCTGGTTCTGTGGAACATCATTTGAGATGAGATTTTTTTTTTTTTAATTTTATTTCTTTTTAATTATTTATTCATTTCAGACAAGCTTCAAGTGAGCTTATTTAAACAGGATGAAGGGTAAAATCAGAGCAACACAATCCTTTAAAAAGCATCATGTGCTGGCTTCCGAGGTGACGGTAAATGAAATATTACAAATGTTCTTGTAAATGACCTGAAACCACCTGCCTCTGCACAACCGCTGCCTGAGAATATCCAGCTTTTACACCAAACAAGTCCAATAGCAAAACTGAGGCTGCCAACCCTGAAGGCCTCTGGTCTATTTCAGCAATCAATCAACTTTAATACACTTTTATTAAGCGGCACTATCAAGCAGTATGAACTCTGCCAACTGCTCTCAATAATAAAAGCAAGAAAAAACATGAAGCAGAGCTCATAATTTAATGTAATTTAGCAGGAATCTTTTGAGGATTCAGCCCAGATGGATGTCGTTGCAGTAGATTCCTCTAGGTGGCGCTGTGATCGGGACTAACGTGGTGGTGAAGATGGGGCTCAGGCCCAACCTGCTGTTACAGTCTGGAATGTTTGCTGTGCAAAACTCATGCAGACTGACAAATAAATCAATATGATAGATTGTAAGAAGCAATGTGAGGTTAATGTTCCTCACAGTGCATTAAATAAATAATGTCCACTGAGAAAATCTGATCGATACATGATAATTACTAATACTTTAGTACATGTAATCTTTTATTGCTGTTATTGTCTCGACAACTCTGCTATTGCTAGTGTGATTATTATTACTATGGCAACACACTTTAATGTGATATTGAAAATATCAAATATCAAAAATATATTAAAATGCTACATCTGTGTTTTATTGCATTATCACTCATTTTATGCAATAGTCTTACCTTATAAGTGCCCACGACAGGAATTACGGTCATTGACAAATACTTAAATATCTGCTTAAAATGAACTGTAAATGTTTAATCGGTGGGTTATAAGAAAGTCTGAAACTGCTGTAACATATTACAGCAGTTTTACTTCTTCTGTTTCTTCTTCTACGCTACTGCTTTGACTTACTTTTGTGGCTATAACTGCTCTTCCCACAAATGCTATTACTTTGCATATGCTGCTGCTAAAACCTACTGTTGCCTTAATAATGTCTCTTCAACTACAACTATTTGCACTGCAGTAACTGTACTTGCCACTGTTACTGCACTGTATTATCTATTTCTATAAGAAATTTTAAAAAGATTTAAAACATTAAATTAAAAAAGCATGATTTTTATGCAGATTTTACCCCCCAAGAAAGGGAATGAATGGGTTTAAAACGTGTCTGTGATGGTAAGAAACTCTCAGCAGTCTTATGGCCGAGTTTATTGTAGGTCATTAGGTTGAATGCCTGAAGTTCCAACCAGAAACACAATCTCTCCTTTCATCTCCTTCTTTTTACGTCACACACAAATATACACTCACGCACAGTCTCACTCACACAGAGACTGAATGAGCGTGTAAGACAAAGAGACACAGCAGACTGTCTGTATTGCCCCAATAAAAGCCATTGGGTTGAGGAAATGGTGGTTGTGACGTTGTGTTTTGTTGTGTTGCGGTTCAAGGTTCATTTGCAGCCTTGGACTCACTGTGTGTTTCTGTGTCTGGACCTGTGTTGTTCAAAGTCTGGGTCAGAACTCCACAACGAAGAGAAACGTGACAGAGAAGCTTCACTTATTTTCTTTTATAGTTCAGCACTTCTGCTCTTCCCTGTGGATTTTTTTTTAGTTCAACCTGGAGCTGCAGTGATCTGCATGTTAACCTTTTCTGCACGATAATGTTGACAGTTTAAGCATCATATTGCTCAAATGTTTTCCTATTCAGTTGTGTCCTCTGGATTTACTATTTCTGTTGCAAAAGCAATCACGCCGCAGTCATTTAATTAATTATTGTGTAAATACATTAAGGCAACATCCCCTGATGTCTCAGACGCTGCTTGTAGTCTGTGTAAGTATTTTCTTATTTCTCTTTTTTTGTTTTACCAAACAAATTTGAAGTGTCTAAATGCTTTGTGTCACCAGAGTCACTTTAAATAGTCAGAAATAAATTTAAAAAGAATTAAAATCATACCATATAACCTCCAAAACCTAAATGAATTTAAAGTAATTTAATGTTAGTGTTTTTGTATTTGTGTTTTTAAGAAAAAAGAGAGGAAAGGTTTCCTGTGCTCAACTTGCTTATTCAAGTCTTTGAAGGCAGCATGACAAAAAAGATTTTGAGAACGCTGCATCAAATTAGGAATTACACGTTTCTCTAACAAAACCACTTCAACACAAACACAAACAGGTACTCTTACTGAGATATTGTATTTTGTCTTCAGTTATTTTAATATATTGTTTTTAACTCTACATAATATTATGACTGTGGCCATAATGCAAAGACTCGCACCTTTTGCAAAAGTAGAATATAAGCTTGAAATGATAACTCAATGATGTGTCTAAATTAATACTGACTCACATTTATTGCAGTTAATGTGTCTTTTTAAGCAGTCAGTCATAGCAGATTATTGAATAAAAAATCACACAGAACAAAAACGGCAACAATGCTGGTATCAAAATTGACAAATATCATTAAAATGAAAATAGAAAAATCATGAACAGTAGATTGTCTTTGCATGCTTAAAGTGTTTATACTTACAGCGTGTGTTAAACAGATGGTTAACAAAGTATAGGCTATTGCAATTGACCAATGCATCACTTATAAACAAATAAACAAATCTAAAGTTAAGAGATTTTATGATTCAAAAAAACTTGACATCAGTACAATCAGATCTGTTCATACTCACACAGCATAAGATTGTCCTCCGTGCAAGTCACCATCAAAACAGTAGAAAAAACAAATCAAGTACTCCTCAAAATGTGCCATCCGAAACATGATTCTACAGACAAGCTAAACAGATATGCCTTTGCTGATCCTTTCCGTGTATTTGTTTTTTTTGGAAAAGAAAAGTCTAATGTGTGTATGTCCACATTTCAGGACATCAGGACCTGAGGAAGAGTGGAGTAATATCTTCACCGTCGATGTCAAAGGGTCAAAATAAGGAGAGAGGGGCATCCTGGATGTTTTCTTGTTTAGAGGCACGGCACTGAACAGAGAAAGTGCTGTTTTTGATTGTTCTGGGTGCATTTAAAATCAAGAAAAACTTGGGGCCTAATCCTGAGCCTTGAGGTTCTCCTTGATGGTCAGAAAGACCATTTATTTATTTATTTGTTTTATTTATGTCTCCGTTAACAAAATGAAGGATCACCTGATTTGGTTGGAATACAAAAGGGATACTGCATACTGGTTCATCCGAACAGTTGGTATCCTGAGTAGTATTGCAGTTTCTCACTTTTATTCATTTTCTTCTCTTTCATTCGTCTGTTCTGGAACCAGATTTTCACCTGTCTAGATCAACAAAGAAGAGATCAGAAACATGATTTTATTGATGGGTTCATTTGTGCTGTTGTAGCTGAGATACATTCAGGCAGAATGTAACTGTGTGATAACCACCAAAATGTCATGCAAATAGTAAATAAATAGGCTTACATTTGTAAACTAAAATCATCCGGTTCAGTTCTCTGAAACGACCCAATTTTCTTTAAAGCCAGGTGTATTCCTGCTATTGAAAATCAGTTGTAACTTGTAATTGTAACTGTATCCTTACCAATTAATCTGCCAGTTACTGTAATTAATCGCATAATTGTGGAATTTGGGGAAAACGGTTGTCAATATTTCTCAGAGGCCAAGGTGATATCTTTAGGCTAAATGTCTAAACAGTCCACAACCCAAAGTTTTCACTCTATAGTGATATAAAACAGGAAAAAGGCCCAATTGATCATTAATTGACTAATTGTTGGCGATCTAATTGTTAAGAATACGAGTCTGACTATTACTTCACTCACATAAATAGGCCTCCTACTATTTTCTCCTTTCAGATTCAAAAACAGGTTCACTTTTCATGCTTAAAAAAAAAAAACTATAAATGTTTTTAATGCTAACTCTACGTCTTTATGTTTCATGGTACTTTTCAAACAAATCAGACACCAGTAGCTATTATATTGCGCTGGTTGAAAATGTCTAACAGAATTATTCTCAAAATCAATGAAAACCTTTTTATTTTATTTTATTTTAATGAAATAAATGCTGCACCGTGGACGCACCGTTCGGTCAGGCGCAGGAGGCGGGACAGCTGCATGCGCCTGTCCTTGCTGATGTAAATACTGTACAGAAACTCTCTCTCCAGCTGCCTGATCTGCTGCTTGGAATAAGGACACCGCTTCTTTCTCCTCACACAGGGCACTGCTGAAGAGAGAGAGAGAGAGAGAGAGAGAGAGAGAGAGAGAGAGAGAGAGAGAGAGAGAGAGAGAGAGAGAAGACCGACACTTTGTCCAGGAAATAAATTCAGTAAACCAAGTCCATGACAAAGTTTATTGCTTTTCAAATCTTTCCAGGTGCATGGAGCCAGTGGGGATTGAGATGGACGATTTGGACCATTTATCTCCTAAACATCCAGCTGAGCTGAACCATTAACTTTTAAATTGATTCACAAAAATTATATTTATGGGACTCGAACTGGGTTTGGTTTAATAGAATTTTTATTTTATTTTTTTAATTAAGGTGAATGTCGAGGTCTAAGTAAAAACGATGAGTCCAAGACGTTGACATTACCGTCATGCTGTGCAGCAGACGTCTAATAGCCCAATACTCTGATTAAAAATGTTCACGAGGTTATTTGTTTGCGCCCCCCCCCCACCCCAACGTCAGCAGCCTACAGTTGCTTCCTTAGCATGCATGGTTAGTATCATGTGACTCAATACTTGGGTATTCAATTAATGATCACGAGAAAAATTAACATTCAATCACTTTATTGTGTAAATAGTCACACTAACCACTTCTGTTTTCCACTGTAGCTCTTTGCCTAAATTCCTTTAATGGAGGCCGTATTCATGAGCTATATAACACACATTTATCTAAGGAAAATCGTTTATATAATTACAATCTATCTTTATGAACACGAGCATGCAAAACCTGCGGCCTACTCGTTTTGAAAGATAGAGGCCCTTTAAATGCGTTCCTTGGGTTGTAGACACGCATAAGAATATTATATTATGTTACAATTTATATTATTATTACTATTATTATTATTATTAGTAGTAGTAGTAGTAGTAGTTAATGGTTAGGCTGCCTTAGGCTATTCTGTGTCCTTACAGGCTACTCTTCATTTTGAAAAGACGAATCTGGACTGATAAAATATTGGCCAATTAGACAGAGTAACACAGAGAATCAGGTTATAAAAGACAGGGCCAATAACATAAATAAAAGAGTCAGCTGTTCATCTATTTTTGGACAGGACGGAGGTCCAGAGACTGGCCGCCCGGTGTGGGCCTCCTCTGGCTCCTCACAGGCCTGGGCCGAAATGTTGCTGTCAGTTCTTTGTTGGAATCAGTGTAGCCGGAAGAAAAGCATTTGATTCAGACCGTGGAAGGACTTTTTGTAAAATATGTAATTGAAATCACAATACCTAAATTTGCTTATTTAATATTTTTGACTGAAACGTGCAGAATATCCAAAGTTATCAATAAAAAATGGCCTGCGAACGAAAATCTTACTCGTTTTTGTCTTATTTCTCAATTATACTATTTAGTGACATTTTTTTTCTCCCCACTTACTCGGAGCATGACTGCTGCCTTCTCCGCAGCCGCTGGATGATAACGGCGCCTCCTCCTCTTCCTCCCTCCCCGCCGGCGGTGACTCTGACCCTGCCCTCAGGTCGCTGCTCTCTCCGCTGTGACAGCTCGTCCACTCGGCCGGATTCAGCTCCCTCTCCCGCCGTCCCGCGTGTGTACTCTCGGCTCTCGGACGCTCCCCCTCTCCTGCATAGTCGAAAAACTTGTCGAAAACCGGCGGCAGGACTCTGTTCTGGCCCGCCGAGAGGAGGAGCTGAGAGTCGGGGTTGAACGCCGCGTATCTGTCGGGGAAACTCCGCGGGTCTCCGACGAACGCATGTGCGTGGAAACGGGGAGCGGAGGCGCCGTGCAGGAAGCACTCCTTACCGGTGTTTAATGTCGCCTCCGACGGAGAGGGCAAGCCGTGGTAGTCGTGGTAAACAGCTTCTCTCGGTAAACTGAAGCAGGACGGCGGAGAGGTGATGGGGCGGTTCGCCTGGCACAGGGTCCACTTCCACGGAGGACGGTGATGCTGTCGCGGGTCACTGTTGGCATCCAGGTACTCTGAGAGTCTTCTCGCTGAAGCGGCGCTGTGGTCCAGCTGTGCGGTGCCATTTTCCATTAAAATAGCTGAGGCGATGGGGTCAAAGTCAGGCTTTGACGTGTAAGTGCAACTTGGTAAATACATGGATATTAAAAAAAAAAAAAAAAGCTGTCGGTTTATCAAATTTAAATAGCAGGGACTGGACCCAACATACCATAGAAATGTTCACCAGCAGGTTAACCTTTTCACCGTTTCTACATGAGACACAAAGTTTTTGTTGCCTCGTTGTCCTAAATGTCAGCCTATGTAAATAAATAAAGAAAAGTCTGTCCTATCTCCGCGTCTCCTCATGAACCCCCAAACCACAGAGAAAGCTGCTCGGTCTCCGATGCAAAGTGAGGAAAACGTGGGGAAAACATTCTGTAGTCTTTTGACCTTGAGCCGCCCAAACTGTGTCTGCTGAGCACAATTAACTTAACCTCCAGTAGTTCAGGCTGCAAGTTTTTACAGCCCAGCCAAGTCAAATCCCAGCTTTGCCAGCCCCAAACACACACACAAACACACACACACACACACACACACACACACTTATGCAAACACCAACAATACTGTGTAGCCTTTGCAGCATTCTGTAAAATGAGGTGAAAGTGAAAATAACAGCTCGCAGTGAGCTTTGCCTCTAGCCTTCTGCATGCATAGCTTGTAATAGAAATATGTTTTTTTTTCCTAACAGAAAGACAGATATTCCTTTTGCACTGATAATCTTTGCACATGCATGTCATAAGGATATTTCTGACTTGCGCTGAAGCCAAGGCAGATGTTAAAATTGTTTAATTTTTTTATAATCGGAAGGAACACAAAATAGAGTCTTGACTTCAAAGTTCTTAATGAGGGAGGTTTAGTTTGGTTTACAGGCATTTGATGGAGATCCAGAGAGCCTTTTCAAAGGTTTTTATCCTCTGTGATTATCCATTGTGTCCTCTGTGCCCAGACTGAGTCCAATTAAAGAAAAACAGCCCAGAGGAGAGAACACTGCATTGCTTTTATTTTCATCCTTGTTTTCTCTCAAGTATCGTGACCTATTGAGTTGTTAAGTACTATCAAGGGCAGCGATGAATCCCAATTTTAACTGCGTCATTGTTTGAAAACTCGAGTATTCTGCGAATACTTTGACACAAATGGAGTGACATTGTGTCAAAAGTTATATTAATGTGATGTTTATGAGGTAGATGTTTTTAAGGGTAATTTGTAAATGTTATTTTCTCGACAACTGTGTTTTATGGCAGCAGTGAACATCTTTATTTTTGTCCATTTCTCCAGGCCTACCAAAATTAAATTATTTCCTTGAGACTCTAAAAGTAATTCGGTTTGTGGAAGATCTGTAACAGGAACACAATGCGGTGAAATTAACATATTTGCTCGGTTGAAAGAATTTTTCTGTTCCCTGCGTTCGGTCATATGAGGACATCTCACTCCAGAGTTTTTGTGATGGAAATATCACAGACACACAATGCCCAGTATTGTGTTCTTGTTTTAAATTGATCGTATGATTTGTTTGGCTGATAGGATAAAAGTTTTGCTGATTATAATTGCATGTGAAATAAGATGCCATCAGGCAGAAAATAATCTCTTAGCTCGATTGATTAATGCTCTCTCTCTCGCTGTTTTGTCACACTCACGCAGGCTCCAGTAACGCCTTCAGTGCCACTACAGTTTCATATTTTATCAGTTAAGTTGGATTGAAATGAACGGGCGTGTTGAAGGCTGCAGCTAATCTATAGATGGCAAAGGGAAACCAACGCACAACTTTCAAAATTTGCTCCCAAACAAAACCTGCAAATAAAAACCCAAATGAAAATTGTGCATTTGATCTGCAACACAGAAAAGGCCTCGAGCTGGTGAGGACTGTTTGATCCCCTCATTAGGCTCTGCGAAGAGAGGAAAGAGGATGTGAAAAAGGAAACAGCACAGAGGGAAATGGCACCAGAGGGTTCGGTTACTGGCAGGCTACCTTTCTTTTAGATTGACCGTCGACAGGAGAGACCTTGAGTTTATAAAAGATGTAAATAATGGCCTGGAGTGACTTTTTAATGTAACAGGATCACTATTGTCATGAAATATAATGCAAATTATCCGCTTTTATGTTAGTTTTGCATAGTGGTCGAGTCATATAAAATAAATAACCTACATTTACCTGCCAGCGGGGGAAGATATCTGTGACATGTCTCAGTGGGAAAAGCACAGTAAAAATAACATAGTGGTTGAATATCTCTGTGAAAAATGCAAATAGTTCTTGCGTTCTAAACAAAGCGGGGCATCCGGGTGCCTCAGCAGGTGCCACGTGTGCTGTGACACTTGAGACGCCTCCAAAACTGTTTCAACCGGGATTTGGCTGGTTGTCCGCCACACAGACGTCCATGACTGCCTCTCTGAGCCGCTGACGGACTCAGGATGTTTGACGGGCAGGGGCGAAAATAGTAAAAAAGGGAACTTGTTGTTTGCGGCGGGACACCGGCGCGCCAGAAGTCATTGGGCCCTTCACCACACTTCGTCCAATGACAGGGCACCTTAGAGGGCAGCTTACCACCTTTTGGAAGGGCACACCAGAGGGCGCTTCATCGTGTTTTTTCTACCATCCATGAGGGCACTTTTGTGGCATTTTCCCCAACATTAGGGCACCAAGGGGGGGGCGACTGCCCCCCTCGCTCCCTCCTCTGAGTCTGCCACTGCTCAGACCAACCACTTACAGTGCATACAGTGACATATTTTAGATGGTTGTGCACATATTCGTAGAACAAGACGGACTATATATGGACGCTTTTTGTTTTAGGCTGCACGTCATTTGGGTGATATGACTTCCAACAGAGACTCTTGCACCTTAAGCGAAGTCAGTGAACTAACCAGACGTACCTAAAATGTGCATTATTACCAAATTTTGTCATCACATATCACAGGCAGATGGTAGTCCTTAAAGAAGCTGAAACTGGCTCCACCAGAACCCCTCAGGCCTGAAGCAGTATAAATACCTCAGCGGTGTGGAGATTTTCCCATTTATTGCATAATAAATATTAATGTGTAATTTAAAGGCTTTGGCTCTTAAATGCCGAGCAGCAGGACATCTGAATGAAACACAGCCTATCTGGACACTGCCCTAATGGCAAGGTCATTTCTTTCTTCCCAGTCCAACAACTCCTTCTCCTGTTTTTGATCTTCGGAACATTAAACTTCATTATGGGCTCTGGTTAATTACTGGGGCACATCACTGTTCCCAGAACACGCAGTCTCCAGCAATTATGCTGTTTGTTTGTTTGTGTCACGTCTCACTCGGTCGGCCAGTCATTCATGTTCATGCTGTGTTTGTGCGTGTTATGTCAGACAATTGCGCGTGTTTTAATAATAATAATTAAAAAAAATGGCCTACCTGCAAAATTTGAGGGCATTTACTAAAACTCTAAACATAAGCTTTGTGCGTTTGGACGCACAGTGTTAGCGTGACAAACTGGAACTTTGAAAAAAGGGAAAAAAAGACAGAATTAGGCTAAAAAAAAAAGCTCAGATTTGGAGGTAAAACCGCGTGGGCTGTTTCACAGTGGTTGCAGTTCCAGATTTGAATCGATATTACGTGCAAGTGGTCTCACTTCGGGTTGATTTCGTTCGAAACGGGTGGACGTTGAACGGCGTCCTCTGTTTACACCTCGCACGGAAAAACAACAAATTACACAAATGACATCAGTAGACAGCAGGTCTGCAGCGTTTTCCGTCCAACTCAGGGGAAATCACTAAGTGGCGGACGTGTCATGAGGAAAGGTTACGTAAATAATTTGAATGAAGCTCATATTTGGAGGTTATTTTCTTTGCTTCCGGCTTGCACTTATTTGGGCCTATAACAAGCCTGTAAAATTATGATAACAAAGACATGTTTGTAGTCCACACTTTTGTTTGTTTGTTTATAATTTCATTTATTGTGAATGAATACATTTGGGTGATAAGACACATTTTGCGTTAAAACGCGATGCAGTGCGTTACATTAATAAATTATGAGGCTATTTTAATCTTTCATGAAAATAATTAGGCCTACAGGAGAGATGTCCGGACGTCGCTACTGCGCTGAAGTGTGAAGGGGACGTTGGACGCTTTGACAGGGAACACACACACACACACACACACACACACAAAGCACATTAAGGAAAAAAAAACAAACAACAACATTAGGCTACAAGTGAATAAAACGGGCTTATCGCTGACTGAAGATAAGTGAATCCGCCGCGGAGGCTTACCTCGCCATGTTTGAAAAGAGGCGCAGAAAATCCAACTTCCTGCGGCCTGTGCGTCGACATCTGCCCTGAAAGCAGGTGTCTCCCATTTTGTCTGCACTGACTGCCAAGTCCAATAGGCCGCATTGTCTAAGCCCCCCAAAGTGAGGTGTCTTTGAACCGTGCACGGTCCCAGCCGACATGTACACCCCCAGTAAAAGACATGCAGCAGCAAATGGGAGCACGCAGGAGGCCTCTCATCCTCAGCCTAGACACAGGCCACCACTCACAGGCTAGTGGAAGAAAACGCCACAAATCCACTGATATCAAACCACATTTCTTAAAATCAGTAAGCTATCGTGGTAGAATATGGCTTTAACGACATGAACAGATACCGTAAGGCCTGGATATTTTAGCCTTTTTTTTTTTTTTTAAAGAAGAAGAAGAAGGCTGTAACCTACTGCAAGAAAATCCCACAGGCCCCCATTTTCACAGATTCTCCTTGTGTTTCATTTATAGATTCTCAGCAAATTCCTGTAGATTAGCTGAAATCATCTTCACTTTTGCCATATTGCGGGAAAAAAATAAAATAAAATAAAACCACACGGACTGTCTGCATGATGGCGGCCTGCAACGCAGATCACAATCTTAAAGTCATTCGGTAAAGACTCTGGAAGTTGGAGAGAAACACTTTCCGTCTTTCCTGAGCACAATGACGCCTGAAACACACGGATGTTGTAGTTCATTCTGTCCGATAGGCCGACACTGGGCACTCACATGACGGTGTCGACTTTGCAACAGCCATTTGTCCCTCAACACACACAGACAGTTTGGCATAGCGTGTGTGTGTGTGTGTGTGTGTGTGTGTGTGTGCTACCAAGCGAGCTGAACTGAGAATTGGTAATAAGTCCCCACTGTTCATTTATATTCAGAGTTTAATTTATTAAGGGTTAATGGAATGGAAATAATATCAGCATCAGGATTAGGCCTATTCATCAGCTATAACATACATCAACAGCTTATCTCTCTCTCTCTCTCTCTCTGTGTGTGTGTGTGTGTGTGTGTGTGTGTGTGTGTGTGTGTGTGTGTGTGTTTGAGAAGGGGAAAGGAGCGAGAGAGGAAAAAGAGAGCGTTTTATTAGGCCCATAACTCTTCAGCCTCCAGAGGAAGCTGTAAGCATTAAAGCTGAAGGCCAAATCTCCGCACACTGCAGCCTAATCTGAAACAGCTCAACTGGGAGTTGAGAAAATGCTGCGGAATATCACAGGGACTCCACGGCTTCACAACATTTTCTACAATGTGATAACAGTGGGAACACTGTGGACATGTAGATGTGTGTATTTGGGGAGCCGAGCTGCACAGATCGTTGTGCTGTGTGACATTCAGCATCTAGATTCTTTTTTTTTCTTTTTTTTTTTGCAGAATATAAGCCAATAATTGCAGAAAAAAGACAAACTGAAATTATTTGCTTATAATATTGCAAATGCACACAATATGTAGGGCCTACAAACAGTTTAGGTTATAGCCAATGTGAAGAGCAGTATGCAAGTAGCAGGCAGTCTGAAATAAGTGCAAAGTTCGTCAGCAGCTATTACGCAGAGGAGAAAAGAGGGCATTGTTGTTTGAATAACTACCAGGCTTTTTGGAAACGATTAGCCTATTATTATTGTAATAGCCTACATTTCAGATAGGCTATTTTAATGATATTGTAGACGAATATGTTGGTAAGATGATCGCTTATTGTTTATTTAAAGATGTGATATCATTATAGTTCGCCTATAAGTGATAATCCGATACCGTTATCTGTCCCATTCAGCTCATTTGAATGCTGCCCTTAGAAAATGCAGGCAGCAAATAATAGAATTGCGACATCTAGTGGCGAAACGCAGACTTACATCTTTATGGTACTGCAGGAAAAGAAGGTGCTGTTTTGAATTTGTGTGGTTATTCCCTTTTTTTTAAAATACAAAATAAAATCATTATGAATGTGTGGTTGGCCCCAGTGTTTGGGACAGTTTGAGGCTAAAATGTTTATTTATCTATATTATTATCAGCTTTGTATGTTAAATAGGGCTACTTGACTTGAAACATTCCAAGCAATTCCAAGCAGGCCTAACAAACTACCCTTACTAAGAAAAAAGGCCTAAATAAACATAAAAAGGCTTCTTTCCTCTCTCTGTCTTTTTTAAACACATTTAATTAGTTGATTAAGTTGAATTAAGTTGAAAAGTTGGTTCCAAAATGCAGTCCTTCGCTTAAAAACACTCCTATCCTTTCCCCTGGGGGGAAATGAATAAATAAAATAAAGACTACAACGCAAAGCACTCTGGGAAACAGCTAAACCTCTGCTCCCGTAGTACGTCATCTGTATGCTACGTCGGTTACGTGTCCACGCCGCGCCAACTCTCTCTTGGCGTTGTAGTTGTCAGTTCAGTTCCCCTGTTTGTTCCAGCACCAACTTGACTAAATGACGGGTTTATAGCAACAGTTGAGCACCGCGTAACGTAAGTAAAAACTTAAACTAAAGGTCTGAGTTAATGAAAACAACCAACCTTAACTAACGGTCTACTGCGGCTGCTGACCTCTGCACTCGTCTGTTAACGTGTACTGATTTTGTTGCAGGTGCATTAACTAGCTCAGTAAGCTAACGCTAGATAACGTTACAGCAGCGTAACATGCGATTTAGGCACAACGTTATTTGCTGAAATCACAACAACGTTATGTAAAGTTAAAGCTAACGTAATGTAACTTACGGCCAATCTGTCTCGTCTTAACGTTAGTGTTGCCTGCTAGCAGCGACGTGAAATGTCCAGTGTTTCCAAGCAGGAGCTAACGTTAGCTAAAACTCATAGCACTGTCTGTCTCCTGTAAAAGCACAATGCTACAGTACATAGGGAAATAATTAGTTTGCCTGTAAACGGGTTTACGTTTTAATTGAGAGGAAGAAAATCCAGTTAGCGTTTATGTCGGGTGAAGCCGGTGAAACGAGTTACAACCTGATAAGCCAGTTTAGCAAACGCAGGGTAGAAATGTAGATCCACACGTTTCAACTTCAAGTCATAAGGATTTTTTCTTGTTATCCCTTGTTGTTATCGTTGTTGTTCCCCCGCTTTTTTTTACTTTGCTTTGCCCCTAACTCATCTTTCTCCACGTTAATGTTACTAAATGTTATTAAAACACTGCACACCGCAATATCACAACAACGCCAGCAGCAGGGCCCGACAGAAAAGTTGGTTGGCTGATATTATCGGCCGATATTCGGTCATATATCGCACATATATCGGTATCTGCACATGGCTCACTAGTATGTGCCGATATTAAAACTGTTTCTAAAGCTGGAAAAAAAATGCTTGGACTAGTGTTTTAAAATGATATGATTACGTTGTTTGTGGCATGTATTTAATAACCAAAAAGTGAAGTATTTACCCTTCAGTGCATCCATGTTTGGAACTAAGTTTAAGATGTAAGATGTCCCGCCTCCATTTTGTATCTTTGTCACAAGTATGTGATAGCCACGTTCAACAGA
>JAQLOL010000003.1:24500105-24518326 GCA_029783665.1 Naso thynnoides
TTGGTTTTTTTCAATAAATTAGACATGCTGTTCAGTCAGCAAAGACAATGTTTGTTTGTTGCAGAGTTTGTATCTGAAGTTGAGTTTAAAGACCGACTGCATCCCTAAGATTCTCTTTTTTTCTCTCATCAGAGTTTGGTTCATCAGGAAGTTGTTGGTCTTCCTTTTTTCCAAACGCACTGAGAGAAACAGTAAGTTTTCTGTCAGTCCCTCTCTGTCCGTCTTTCCATCCTGCAAACACTTCACATATCCTTTTCAGGCTTTTGACAATTCAAATACTGTTGTTACTGTCGTTCTTAACTGTCCTACATTTGTACTGTAGTAAACTGTTCTACAGTCTCATACACGGAATAGTAACATTAAACTGCTGTTATTCCATAGCCGGCCTTCAGAGGCAAACAGCCGCTTTTTGCATTTAAAGATCCGACATGAATCAAGATATTTTAAACCGCACAACTTAAAAACAAAGATAGCATTGTGTATTGAAATTATGCAAAGTCATCAGCTTAATATAATGTTAGGTATACACCACAGATGTGTATAAGAGTTAAGTTCACGTGAACTAACTGAAGTGTTTCTGCCTTGTTCTCTAGATGACAAATTAGAAGATTTAAAGGTCGCCAAAAAGAAGATTGTAAGTACCAAATTTTTCACTGTCCAAAGTTCATTTATGCTTCTTCTACTGATTTGCTTAAAGAGAGTTTTGATGTCATAGTGTTAATAGTGTGATGGTTCCTCACCTTCAAAGTGAAAATGGAAAATCAAACAAGTTGCTGCTCTTTCATTGCAGCTGCCTCAAAAAATTACCAGTTTCTTTTACTAATGGTGCTTTTCCACAAACCTAGAAAACAGCTACTGTATACTATCTTTTTTTGGGGGGGGGGTTAAATTTTTCAGTGTTTCTCTTAATGATTTGTGTTTTTTTTTTGCTTTGAGATAAATCGTTCTGGCACAGTTTATCCCCATTGCTCCTTGGTGTTTTTTTTAACCAAGGGACCATGATTCAGTCTGCATGTTAGAATGAAAGTTTCCGTGTTTTGTGTTTTGTGTTTAAAGCTGGAGGAAGTGATGGAGACAGAAACGTACAAAAACGCCAAACTCATCCTGGAACGCTTTGATCCTGAAGCTAAGAAGAAAGCTGTGAGTGCCGTTGTCTTTTATGTGGATTCATCCGTGTGTGTGTTGAGGTCAGACCTTTCTTTTATCTTTGTTTTGTTTGACTTCTGTTGGTTTTGTTTGCTGTCATGTTGTAGGAGCTTGAGTCAACTCCGGTGCGTCCTCAGATGACTCCCAGGCCAGGACAAGGTACAACACATATCAATACACAGCAGAAAGATAAAGCATCACGTTTAAAGGTTCTCCATGGGTGTTTAGAATTCAATGATCAAATGATAAATGACAAAATTTTTTTCCCTCTCCAAAATAACAAATTCTGTGATGAATGTCTCTCGTCCGTGCAGAGATTCGTCAGAGAGGTGTGGCAATGAGACCCATGCCGATGGGCACGCCAGCTGCAATGACCATGACTCCAGTGGGGGCACGGCCCCCCTTGGGACCAGGAGGCACGCCTGTGGGTAAGAGGGCGCACAGAGATCCTCAACATGAAGCGTGCTGAAGTGTCGCAGTTTGTAAGTGCATCAGCTTCGATGCTTGGTCCAAACACTGTCAACTGTGAGCTGACAGTGAGAGCCTGTCACTGGTGTTCTTCACTAAGACTTTATCACAAGTCAAGTCTCTGCTAGTTTGTTTATGCAGACTCAGGCATCGCGGTCATGGGCAGAACACTGAGTCAAAGGCAACAGCAGTAAACAGAAAGTCCATTTGCCTTTGATTTAGTTTTTTTAGGCCCTTTTCCCATTGGGGATCATCGTCCGTCCTGAGTGATCTGATCACAAGTGGACAGCTCTAAGCGCATCTGTTCCTGCCCGGCACGTGTCTCCAGTGACCGCCCGTGATCAGATCTCAGTGCATCCTCAGTGCGTTCTGGGTGCGTTCCCACCTGTACTAAAGGCTGTCCACTTGTGATCAGATCACTCACAGATGATGATACCAGATGGGAACAGGGTCTAGGCATCTGTCTGCATCTTCATCCCATGTCGCTCTTCCTACAGAACCTGTTCCTCTCTCAGCTCCAGGAGGACCACCGGAGAGATCTGCTCACTCTGCCTCTGTCCTCCAGGGGGCAGTACCCAGGACCCCCTGCTCCCCTATACCAGGTGTAGGTACGTTAAGTGCGTCTTAGCATAAATGTGTGCATGAAAAAAATACAACTTGTAGCTGGTTTCTGGCATCTGTGTTAGTGATTTGCAAGACTCAGGTACTTCATTAGGCCCTGCTGTGTGTGCACATTGTGTGGAAGCTTGCAGAGCCCAGGATAGCTGAGCACAGCAAACCAGCAGTCTGTCTCAGTAACAAAGTGTGTGGACTGTCTTTGCAGGCTTGCACCCACCAGGTCCTCCATTAGCAAGACCAATTCTACCCAGAGAGAGGGGAGCTGTGGATCGAGTCATTGAGTATCTGGTAGGCGATGGACCACAGAACAGGTAAAGACCCGTTTGTGTTGACTGTTTGATCACTGCTGGCTGTACAGAAAAATGCCCCATGGGGGCAATAAAGATTCCTCGAACCTTGAAAGATGTCAAAGCAAACTGTGGGAGGAGCTAATTTACTTCCAAACTCAGTTTCTCAGTGAGCAGATTGCAGATTTTCCATGATAGAAAAAAACAAAAGTACATGCATTGAAAAATCATATTCGTATGCATGTAACCTTTGGTGACTTGCACATCCACTTCGCCATGAAACAGTATTACTGTCATCATTTTCAGGCACCCAGACAGCTAGTTCCTCAGTATTTCTGCTCACAATGGAAATGTCTCTACAGCGTGTTGAATAAGCACGGTCACGACATGCAGTGTGGAGCCTGCTGGAGATTCACGGATGTGTTTTAGAGGCTTTAGAAGGCAGTAAAGGCATCTACCTATCACTTCCATTGAATGTGTGAAAAGTATCAAGCGACCTTCTAAACACACAGAGGATGGAAAAGAATCTATGTTCTTGTCTTTCATTGGGATTGTGGATGAATAGACTAATTCCCCAAAAAGTGTGTTTTTCATTTAAGGGCCTGCAGTCTGAAAAGGTTTGAGGACCACTGCTCTCATAGTTCCTCTCTCCCTCTGTCCCTCCTTCCTTCCTACAGATATGCTCTCATCTGCCAGCAGTGTTTTTCTCATAATGGCATGGCTCTGAAAGAGGAGTTTGAATATTTAGGTAAGAATGGAAACTCACCACTGCTTTTAATCGGAAAAAACATCTCAGTTAAGGTGAACATGAAGTTGTAAGTTAAAAAATGGAGCTTTAAATCTCCAGCAAGTTATTATAATGTGAAGCCCTAGTTTGGAAAATTGATACATTCTCTCCTCCTTTCTTGTTTTCTTTCTCTCTCCCTCTTTCTATCTCCGTCCTCCAGCGTTCCGTTGTGCATATTGCTACTTCCTGAATCCTGCCAGGAAGACACGCCCCCAGGCTCCAAGACTCCCAGAGTTCAGCTACGAGAAGAGGCTGAGGGCAGAATCACGTTCCCCTGAACCAAGAGCTCGCTCTGGGACAGACACAGAGGACAGTGCGCCCCCCTCTGGAGGTATTAAAAAACGAAGCAAGCAAAAACTAAGCAAGGCTGCATCTCCTCAGGTCTGAGTTGAGAAATCACTTAAAGGGGTTTGAATTAAAGTTAAGAGCAAAGCTTAAGGAAACAAGTCCTAATAAGGACCACAGCTAAAACTGTGACCAAATACACTATTTGTCCTGATTCATACGGGTCAGACACTTTTTTTGACTAAAGAAACACTTGAACTCAGACAAAAGTAATTAGGTCTGAATCTAATTCAGATACTAAGTTCTTACTTGAGACCAAGATACTAAACATTTCACAAAAATACACACACTTTTATTCAAACCGTTGTGTTCATCTTTATGTTACTTACGTCATGTCCTAACCACTCATGTCAAATGCTTCTGTGTACACTGTTCCTGTTGACGTCATTTGTTTGTGTTTGATTCTTTTCCCAACTTTAACAGTGTCAACTTTTATCCTGTTGTAGTTGTTAGTGAGCAGTGAGCCAGCAGAGGTAAAACACCACTAGCTCCAAAATATTTATTGCTTTGCTGCAGGAAGCAACAATGATTTTAAGCTTTTGTCATTTTAAATATCTAGAAATGCAACAAGCTTAAGTTTTACCAGATGAAGTGTGTGGAAAAACTGACATCATGGTTCTTTGTGGGTGCAGACAACTTTTTTTTTTTTCCTGTAGGGAGATGCAACATGACCCAACCGCTGACCTAACACTTTTTTTTTTGTTATTCTCTTTTGAACTAATGTGGGTTGCCATACAAGGTAAAGCATGTATGACTTACCCTAAAAATTGCTACTAGGGGCCATTTTCCACCTGGTGTTTTGTTTTGTTTTTTTTCTTCCTGAGCAACATCGTCCATTTTTTTTTTCCCCAGTTATTCTCAATGAGGAGAGAGCGTTTTCAGCAGCAGGCGGCTGCCTGGAGAAAGAGCACAGCGCCCAGTGTCTTCTTCATGCACCTGCTCTAAATGCTTCCCGTTGAAAATTTCTCAGCTTTTCAGAAAAGTGTTGGTGATGTCACCGGCGCTTTTTTCATCCAGCCAGTAGTATTAACATCCTCCACGCTCCGTGTCTGATCGCTGGAGCTGTAATAGCGGGGCCATTATTATTATTGTTGTTATTTTTATTTTTATTGTTATTGTTATTATTATTATTAAGCTCATCATCCATACAAAGTACGAGGGAAAGACTCCTCCATTTGATGCTCAGAGTAAAAACAAAAAAAATTTCTAGCAGAAAACAGAAAATAAAAGCAAAGGATCAGAGTCGATCATCCAGCGTCATGCAATTGTCATGAAGACAAGACGCACGTGCAGTGTTTTCTCGGCGCACTGCTTTTTCAGCATAAATGCGCTTCATCCCAGCACTCTCGAGCACCCGGTAAAAATAAAAAAGAGAGGAAAAAAAACAAAAAAAAGCCATGTGGACACGACTCCTTAGTAAGTACCATTTTGGAAACTGATTCTGTTTGTGTGGCAGTGATCAGGCAAGTAGAATAGAAACGGTAAACAAAATGCTCCAACTGATTAAAAAAAAGATGTTCAAAGCAGAAGCAGCAGAAATAGGCCCGTATTTCAGGTCCAACAGCTGTGTGCTTCCATCAGACTTTACACAATTAGAAGTTCCTCATTGTATTTTCTTTGTCACCCCGATAAGCAAAATAACTGTGACGTTCAGTGAGCAGTGGGTTTAACAGTGTGATCTTGCCTCTAGCCAAGGCCCCGGCTCCGTGGAATTTGGTCCACAGTTTCCAGATCCAGCAGAGTCCAAAGAACCCTCAGAACCGACCTCTGCGGAGTCCAGGTTCTCCTCCTCTTCCTGCACTGTCTGATGCAACTTAATTTGAACTGATCTGAAAAATTTAATTAGCCCAGAATGCATCAATATTCTCCCTGTAGAATCAATAACATAGAATGCAGACCAATGCACATCACACACTGCTGCCTCACACCAGAGCAACAACTGATTTTAGCAGTTACTGGATGTCTACACCAGGCCCGGGTGAAATACTGTGAATAAATCCATTTGATTTCACTGAGAAGCTTAAAAGTCATTCTGTGAAGTTCATAAAATCACAGAAGCTTTTGACAAAGTTGTAGCTTTAATTGACGGCTGATCCAGGATTGTCTGAATTGGACAAAATTCTGATGGATGATTAATTCCTAACATTTGTTGTCCTGACAAAACAATTACTACAAAAAGACCCAGATCTGGTCTTCACTAAGTGTACAAAATATTGAGACGACTTTTCTGATTGATAAATTTGCTCTCTTATCTACGTCATTGGTGTCTAAACTGTCTCAAAAATCACAGCATTTTCTTGAAAATTTGTGTCATTACATCTACATCAAGTCAGAATAGACCAGAATTTGTGCCTGGTCAAATCACTTCATTTAAAAAAAAACAGTGTGTCAGATATTTTGTGCATTAGGTGTCATTTTGTGTCTGGTCATTTAACCCCCATTCGGACAAGATGTGTCTCTTTATGGGAGCTTGGTTGATTTTACTACAGAAGGTCTGATTACTGGTTTATTTTTCAACATTTTGATCTAATCCCAGTCAAGAAAACACACCTGAATTTACCCCTTCAGTCCTGCGTTCCCACTTATCTAGTGTAGCAGGAGATGTCTGTTACAACCCACCTCCTTTATTGGAACAATAGGTGTTTTCGGACCAAACAGTTATTAGAACTTGTTGAGAAGAATTGTCCACTGAGGAGTTCCTGGGGAACTAAACACCTCGAAGGGCTTTTTATCTGTTGTCATTCACTTTGCAAATAGGAACCCCCCGCATAAGCTACTTAAACTGGCCGCCTGTTGGTACACTAACGTCACTGCTATGTGACTTACAACATAACTTCAGAACAACAACAAATGAAAGCTCACGTTACTGCATAACTGCTCCAGTATAGGGTGATAACGCACCATGACTTTCGTACGGAATGCCATTAAAGTTCAGAGAAGATACAAGGACAAAAAAACGGCGATCTCGTTACGCGCTGTGGTTCATAGTTTGTGTTGTCTTGTTAATACAGCAGTCGGGCTTTTAAAACGGCGGTTGCCGATGCTGGCCCCTGAGTTCAGCCAGCCATCGTGCACTTACTTCACTATAGTTCCTCGTGTGGTGAGAGTACCTATCCTGGAGTTGGAGCTAAAAAAGTTCCCTCAAAACGTAGTTCTAAGAAATGTTATAGTTCCTGTGGTGTGGATGCAATAAAATGGGAGATTCCTAGAACTGTGAAATGGTCCCTGCGGTCCGAAAACACCTAATGTGATCTGCCAAAAGCTCAGTGTCAGAAGAGCAGGGCGACTATTTTATTTCCTCCATCTTGTCCGAATTTTAAAAGTGTGCAGATTATGGTCTGTGAATCCATTTATGGTAACACTGTCTATGAAGCCTGTCTCCTTAATGCATTATAACACATAATGAATATATATATATATATATATATAAAATACATAATGAACAGACTGACAGCGCGTTTTAGGTGGTTTTGGTTAGGGTTAACCATGACCTTGCTTATAACTATGATTATACAGCACTATAGGTGCATTAATAAAGCATTATTAATATGTTCATACTGCATTAAAGATGGATACTTCAAGTAAAGTGTTACCAAATGTATTTTAGATTGAAAATGAATTGTTGTTATTGATACATTAAGAAGCAGTGATTCTCCAAATATAATCATAACATATTCTTAACACACAGTATGTGCATCAGTAACACCAAAGCCTCTATCACTGATTTTGACGATGATTGGTGATTTATTGGTGTTCAGCAGAGACAGTTTTAATTACTTTCTTCTTTAAGGTTGTTGTTGGATGGGAGCAAAGACTTTTTATGGGTTATTGGTGAAGCCTCTCATGGTCTCTTCTTTTCTGTTGCTCCTTCACATCTTTTACTTACTCTTTGTGTACTCTGACAGAAGAAATGCTGTTAATCCTCTTTGATTCGCCTCTGATTTTAACGCCCTACAACCAATCATTGTTGTACTTTGTATCATCACAGAAACTCCATCTTCCTCTCACCTTCCTTCCGTCTCTTACTCACATTCTTTCACATGCTCCCCACAGATGAGAAAGAGTTGGCAGAAGACGAAGGAGCCACTCAGGAGGTAGAGAAAGAGACCCAGTCAGAGGAGCAGGAGCAGCAACAGGAGCAGCAGGACAAGGAGGAGGAGGAGGAGGGAGAAGTGGGTCAAGAGGAGGAAGAGATGGAAACAGAGCAGAGTCACAGCGCCCCCTGTGAGACAGAATCTCAGCCTTCGTAGAGACAAGAGGAAGAACAGTGACGTCTTATTGTTCTGTCCCAACAAAAGGCATTGGTGTTGGCCAGGATAGACAGGTGACATTTTAAAGCAAAGTAGGCGGAGAAGGACCGTCACCAACAGACGTTTAATGATATCTTTCCTCAACCAAATACTCAATTGGTCTCACCTGTGTCTTTTTAAGAAATCTGTAGCTTTTAGATTCCATTATTTATTATTTCCTTTGTCTGAACTTGCCATTTTTTAACATTTGATGACCATCATACTAAGACAAAGTACACAGAGGAGGTTAGGTAGATGATTTACCAAGGAAATGATTTGTATTCTTAATGTAAAAAGATAACACTTCATTTAATTAGTATAATTGCCCATTGACATTGCCTAAAACGATGCCAACATATTATGGCCTTAACAGTTTGACTGGGTGACTAGGAAGGTGTAGGCACATTGATGATTGTAGTTTGAGGGTATTTTCTCAATAGAGTAGTTTTCTGCTGCTCTGTATGTGGTGACTGACGTAGATGAGTTTTCAGTATTTGGTGTTTAATGTTAGGAGGTTTTTTTTTTTTTTTAAGTTTGAAGTATTTGGCTGCTGTATGAAAGATCCTTTCCCTCACGAAAAGGGTTATGCTGCGATTACTAAGTTCATAATGTTAAATCAGCTTGACGCCACTAGTCTGTACCTGGGATACGAGTATGTGTATTAAAACAAAGTCTGTTAGCTTCATTCACATCTCATGGAAGCAAAAGTTCTGAAGCTGTCAGCCAGAATCGAACAGTGTGTATACAAATGCATATATATGCGATAAATGGGCGACACTAACCAGAGAGAGCAGCTGCTGCTGACCGCTCTGTTCTTTGTTTGCTCTCTGTTGGTGAGAAAGTCAGATGCACTCTAACTTTAGCAGCTAATTATCATAAATAATGTTAACGCTGCCTCTCATGACTGCAGTTACCCAGAACAGTGTGCGCAGGAGCCTGTAACTAAACTCTTATCGGCTCTCCTAGACGCAACAAAAAGTGAGAGACACTTGTGTTTGTTTGTTTGAAGAGTATTTTAAATGTGTGACTGATGAGCTTTTCTGCAGTGAGCGAAAAAGTGAACTTCTACAATTAAATTGGAGTAGTTGGATTTCTAAGATCTTCCTTTGAGATGTGGCCTCAACCTAAGCTAACTCATTAGCTTCAGGGTAGCATTAGCATAGATTAGCAATGCTAACAATGAATAAACAGAACTTGTAAACATTTGGCAGTTTGTAGCTCACACTGCCAGTTAATCTCCATCTGGTCGTTGCCTATCATAGTTCTCAGTAGGATTATTATTTGCCAAATGCACTGATGTTTATCTGTTTGCTGTTTTTATTTGCACTCAGTTTCTCTTCGTATTTATTTGGCCATATGTTGTTTTAATCTGATGTTCAGGTATTGCTGCACTCTTTGGTTTTTAACAATTACAGGCATAATGTGTGGATGCCATTGTACTGTCACACCTATGTAAAAGTATAGACCAGGTCTGGGCTCTGTAGCCTTTAGGTTGCTGCAGTTTAGCTTTTATAGAAATGTTTTCGATGTCTTTTCTTTTTATTTAGCATGTTTTAAATGTGTACACTCTCAATAGGTACCTGGTGCCATTATGATGCCTGCTCTGGCTGCTGCTGTCGATTTCATTAGTTTACAGCGTATGCTCTGTATGTTTAGCTACTGCGGCGATATAGAAATTCAGGATGTTCTCGGGTCATTTGGATACGATTAGCACCACGTGTCACTGACAACGCTTCATTTTGTTATTTAATGAAAGCAGAATAAGTAGTGTGTAACTATGCAAGTGTAAATATGTTGTAACACCTGTGCCGTACAGGTCTGGTATTAGGATCACTCACAGACTAAGTGGGCTAAATATTCTATAAGGATACAATGACCACACATTAATTCTATTTAATGAGCATATTTTATTATGGTCAGTTTGAGATTTTCACTCATTTCCACACAGTTGTTGCCCTCAAAACAACGTGGAAACATTTGGGGAAGGTGTCTGTGAAGGTTTCGACAAACTTTCTGAATGTGCACGTTGCTGCAAAAGTGCTTCGGACAAACTTGTTTTTTAATGTTGAGAAAAGAGCATGTAATGAATTTAAATTGCCTGACTTCTTGAACACAGCTTCACATTTTGACTTTGTCCTGTTGTTTCCCTCCGTAGAGCAGCTTTGTCTCCAAAAGTTGCTGAACTGTCTTTCGACGTGTGGCTTGCTGGAATGGTTCGAGTATTGAACTTGTACCTGATACCTGCTGGTGAAAATATGAAACTGTCACTTTAGTATTTAAATTAATATTAAATCCTTAAGTTGTCTCACACTGACACATGTAATAACTTTTAACTTTAACTAGTTTTATCAGTCAGGGTTTTTTGGTTGTCAGTAAGTGTGTGCATGGCACGCCTAATAAAGTTGTCAGCAACAAAAGATAAGGCAATAGTTGTTTTTTTGGGGGTTCTCCCATGCACAGCATGACACTTCACATCCAAAATTTAACCTACCCGTAATTAATCTGCAAGATTAAATAAAATGAGAAGTAAACAGACAAATATTTGCTTGTTATTTGAGTGAACTTTTGACTTGTTTAGTCTTCACAGCACCTGCTTCCAACCTGTGTGGAGCATCCTTTGGATCCTTGTCACAAGCTACAGTGTTTTTTGTTCTTTTTTACTTCAAGTGGTTTTTACAGAGGAATGTGAACTACAAAGTGCACAAGCACTGCTTTATTAAAGGTAAATTACCAAAACTTAATTAAGGGATAGTAAAATAAAAATGTTAAACTTAATGCCCCGATATGTCAGCGAAGTCTGAGTTTAAGATACCATTACTTCTGAAATACAACAATAAAACAGGCATGTAATGACGTAAACTTTTATTTTTCACTCTTTCAAATCTACACAATTTCAAATATAAAAAAAAATCAAATGAGTAGAGCAGAGTTACAGCAAAACTTCACCGAACCAAAATCTCCATGAGGAATCACAGCTGCAAAATAAATTAAGTTGCTTCAGCTGGTTGCGTTAACACAGGCAGCAACGACGCACCTGCGATACTCCAAATCATAATGTCTCGGAATTTTTCACATCTGTTAACAATGTTCCTTTGTTTTGTCACTGTTTTACTTGCAATGACAATTAAAGGCGCAGAAGACAATTCCACTCAGCTTTCATCTCAGATTTCCTTCATTGGAAACTACCGTTTGAACTCATTCACCCAAGTCATCACTTGATGTGAGATATGGTTACTGAGGGAAAATCATAGACAAAAGGCATTCACCAGTAATGTTGAGCACACCGAACATAACTTTTGTTGTAGTTCTTACACATTTTCACTGAAAAATATTTTCATATTTTTAAAGTAGCAGATCAGGCTTTTAACCACAGTCCTTCAACATTGTAATCATTTATGAAAAATAATGGTCAAAACCAATCAGCTCTTGACAAACTGTACAATAGAATTAAGAGGATTTTAAATGCATCAGTAACAAAACAAACATTGACACTCACCCTTGAATTTTGGACATTTCACAACCTTAACACAAATATGCAAAATGTAGAGGTCAGCTGAGTGACAGGCGAAACAAAACAATAAAACTTCCAGGCTGGAAAATATCTCGCCTGCACTCAAAGACCAGTTGGTGAAACAGAAATAAAATTCAAAGTTTCGGTCCGTTTTGAACAAGCTGAGTGCATCTTTCCTCCCTGTAACCCAAGTCTGGTTTCCACAGACACATTCACTCTAAACTGAAGCCTTCAAATGACAGTACATGTATATTTTTAATGATGTGGCCTCCATTCTCAGTTAGTCCTCAGGATAGTTTACATGAAAAGTTTATCATGTTAACTTTTTTTTTGTTTGTTTGTTTTTTTTTCATTTTGTTTCAACGAAAGTTGAACTTTTATTAAAGTACTCAGACCCAAAACTTACATTAAGCTGCCAAAAAAACAAAAGAAAACAAACTATTTCTGTTATGGTTCTTCCACACAGAATAAACTGCAGCAGATAAAATACTGTAGAAAAACAACCAAAACAATACAAAAAATGCTAGTGACAAGAAATCACTTCAAGTATGACCCATCAAAATCACAAGATTCATGCCCTTAAGATGCCCAGATTTGCTTTTCACTTCAATCCCCTGAAACACACAAACTTTACAGCATTAACACATGAACTCAAACTGTGTCTGTGTGTGAGAGACGGAGTTAGACAGCAAACACAACCTGGACCAGTCGGCTGATAAAAACTCTTTTCTGATGCATCTCCAAGTGTGACATCTGTGCTGGTAACAATCAAACTCCTGCGTGGGTCAGGCCTCTACAGCATGTTGAGCTCGATGAGCCTCCCAGCAAAGACGGCGAGCGTCCCGATGATGCACACGGCCATGAAAACACAGAGCAGGATGTGGTCCAAAACCATGGCAACGAACTTCCACTCCTCTGCTGCCTGGAGGGAGATGAGACGAGGGAGCAGAAAAGTCGTGTTTGAGGATGTCTGACTTTGGATGAACATAAATTGGGTACTAAGTAAATCTGGTTATTTCAAGGGTCATTTTGCACTCTGTCTTTGTTCACCTTAATGAAAGCAGTATGATTTTCAGTCAATTTTGCTGCTTTATGTTTGCAAATTTGCTTTACATGAAAGAAACCTGTTGTCAGTGTTATTAATTTAAATGCGGGAGCAAAGGGAGAATGTTTTTGGCCCCGTTTGTCTACTTAGGATATTTAAAAGAAGATAACTAATGTACTTATTTATTTGAAAGTCAAATTAAAAGTTTTAGATTTGAGATAGCATTAATGCTGCTCGCATGACTGAAGTCAGATATGAGCAGCCCCACACGGAATCTGCGATGGCATACTTCCAACGACATCTCTGCAGTATTTCCGCAGATTTCAAGTGAACAGATGTGCTGCTTGTAAAACTATGAACATTAACACACGCAACTCCACCCCTTTTGCACGTGCGTGACTGTCGCAGTGCTCCCAACACAGCTTTCCTTGGGCAGGCCGCCTTTTGGGCAACCTATTTTAGTAGGCCTATCTTATGCTCTGGCATGTGCACAGATAGATTCCAGGTGGTGCTCTAGCACCTGCACTTTTGCCCTCTGCCTTCATAAGTGCCCTATTGGCTAGCTTTTTTTTTTTTTTAAATGTATTACAGGTTTTAATCTTGCCCCACGGAGGCATCATTTGTCAATTAAATGTGTTTTCATGTCCAACAACTGCATTTTGAGGTCTAACAAATTTTGTGTGACTGGCGCCTCTCCCTCTCCTGCTTCAAGGAGCACCTGCAGCATCCAGCGTCCGGCCCTTCAAATACCGACAGCCAGCCAGGTAACTATGACTGCTTGCCCTAAGCCTCGACATTGTTTGTCACTGTTGTAAAACTAGACCATTAGTAAAACGCCTCAACATCTTCATACAGCCTGCCTAACTTCAGTAAAAGCCCACCATTAAGTGAATTAGCTTAACCACTGACCAGCTAGCTAGTCTGTAATAAAATATCAGCTTGTCATTGACAAATTGTGAAAACGAGGGAACTCTGAGAAGCTATGCACAATAGTTAGTCCCTTTGTCAGGCAAACAATGAAACTAATAAATTTGTATTACGTAGCTAATGCGCAATAGGTATCAAAAAGGTGTTATAAGGCTGTGATTGTACAATCTGCCACACATTATTGGGTGATTATTTGATTTCGGGCACTTTTCTCCCAACTAAAATCCCATAAAACCTTCAATTATCTACCTAATCTTTATCGTTTTTTGTCAGGAATCATTATCTGAACATTGTTGTGAACATCACTTTAAGGAATCATTTAAAAAATGAAATATGTAACATTTTGCATAAGACTTCAGAGGAAATCATCATTACCACAGGCCAGAGCGTGATGGTAATGACCGTACTAATGACATTTTTGAAGTTTTAGCTAAGCAGCACATTTTTTTGTTTTTGCTCTTGTGATAGATAAATAATGAATGATGAAGACCATTGTTTCTGTGTGAGCTGATAATTTTGTAGAAATGCATGGGCTATTAAATATCTGCATGGGTGTATAGGTATTAAAATACAATAAATATGCCAAGTAAGTACAGTAAAAGATGTGCTACTGTATATAATTTTATTTTTTTAATATTTAAGAGTGCCCTACTTTTTGGTTGAGCACCTGCCCCTCAAAATATCTGTGTACGTCACTGCTTACACTTTTATTTATTTTTACTCATCTGAGAAAACAACACTTTTGGCAATTGTACAGGAGTCGACAATATGCCGTCACTTTTCCCCTCTTGTATACTGTCAACCAGATATGCTGTGCAGAGAGAGATGCTCTGGTATCACCTCTGTAAACCATTGCTGTGATCTCAGACTTTATGCAGCTAACACCAAAATATAACAGCAAAGAGAGCCTATGAAAGAGAGGAATTTTATGTCTTTTGTAATTTGGGCTGGCAAATGCCTGCACGAAAATCTAAATATTTATTTCAGCTTGGTTGAGGTCTTTTCAGTTTGTTTTAATGTAACAATTGTGCTTATTTATACTCTGAACTTTGTTATCTTAGAACAATATTGTCCAACACATTTAAAGGGAAAAAAAAATCTGCAGAATTTTGCAGATTTTCCAAATATTGGATCACCGCTGAAAACGGGAAAAAAAAAGCTGCAGAATCTGATTGGACCTGGATGTGAGGCTTAAGCCAGCAGCTGGTTAGCTTAGCTTAGCACAACGGCTGAAAACAGTCTGGCTCTGTCTGAAGATTAACAACAACAAAAAGCTCTTTCTACTTCTACCTTTCAAATTAAGGGGCACATTATATCTTGTTTGTTTAATCATTGAAAAAAAAAAAAAGTTTCAGTCGTACTGGAAATTATGTGCCACATTATTTTAAATTCAGCCAGAGTGACTTCCTTGATTTTACTCTGATTGACAGACAACCTGACTATTGACTTCAGAAAGTCACTGAAATGTTATTAAATTGTATTTTTGTTACTGTAGTCACTTGAATGAAAAGAGAGCATAATACCACGATTGCCAACACAGAAGATCCAGGCTGAAATAAAACATTTTCACTCTTTCGTCCTGGTAGAGGCAATAAACACATAGAAGGCCGTCCAGCTGAATTAACAGCTATGAATTTTAGAAACATGTTCATACACTTGTATTATTCATGCAGTTTTTGCCTTACGTTGTTAGATTCCTCATCTGATTTCATGGTCTCTGCGATGTACTTCACTCCCTCAATGGCACTGCGAACATCAGGGTTTTTAGCAATGGGAGACTGGTAGGTGACACTGGTTGGGGTGGGATTACCTGCAGATCAGAAAACAGGGACGGGTTGTAATCAGGGAGAAATACAAGGACGTATGGCATCCTGTGCACCGCGCCCTATATCGGCATGCTTGTAGGATCTGTCTTTAAGTTGCACCCTTGCCTGAGATGTCCGAGATGTCCATGTCAGTGGGAAACAACCTCTTCTGCCGGATCTCCTGACTGGGACGTTTCATTGTTGAGAAGAACATCATGTTGGGAATGGTTTCAATGAAGACCTGAGGGACAGACAGATACAGATATTGATGTTTTCATAAGTCAAATACAACAACAGTGACAATTCTGGGTCATGTTGTTCATGCGAATGCTACCTTGCGGATCCAGGGGGGCATGGTGTGCGTGCTTGGCGAGCGGTGGTGCGTGTTGATGACAATGACCGTGATGATGATGGAGGCGATGACAAACACCATGGTGAAGAGCATGTATTTCCCTATGAGAGGGACGGCGCTGGAAGTGGAGGGAATCAGCTCCACAATAACCAGCAGGAAGACAGTAAGAGACAGCAGGACAGAGATGGAGAGAGTCATCTTCTCACCTACGGAGATGGAGACAAAAACATTTAAGATACTTTTAAACTGCAGGTCTTACCTACTTTATTAAATCACTTCTTTTTTTAAAGTTTCTCCACCTTAAAGCCAGCGGGATCTACATACAGTACCTGAGTCAGTGGGCAGATAGAAGACCAGTCCTGTGAGGAAGGAGAACAGCATGCAGGGAATGATGACGTTGACGATGAAGTAGAGAGGCAGCCGCAGCATCAGGAAATGATAGGTGATATCCAGGTAAGGTGTGTCAGGACAGCAGGTGTAGTAAACCCAGTGTTTCCAGCTCCGGTAGTCCTTTAACACCCATTCACCCGACTCCATAAAGTTACTGAGGTCGGGTCGATCACTGTCCTGAAAGACAGAAGGGGAGGAAATATTGCGCCAAAATTGAAGTGGACATTACAATGGGGATAAAGTAAGACTAAAATGGTTATATGTCTGAAACTACAGTGTTTTCATGGTTAAGTTTATTATTTTGAGGGTGATCCTGTAAATGTTTAAGTAACACTCACTGGGTTGATGACGACCAGCAGTCCATCGTATGTCCAGGTTCCCAGTTTCATGCTACAATTCTGCAGATCAAAGGGGAAATGAAGGACAATGATCTCACAGTAACTCTTAAAGATGGCCGGAGGGTTCCATGTTATCAGGCCGGTGTGCTCCAGCAGGACTTTAGTTTCATGGATGATGGCAAAGTCACCGTCAGCACTGCAGAGGAGCAAGACAGGGAGAAAGGAGAGGTTGATTGTCACAAGAACAGCGAGACGGTGACCACGTTAAAGACACAGAGACTGTGTGCTTACTTGTTGTAAAGCACCAGGTCAGGTTTCCAAATGTCGGTCGAAGGGACTCTGATCTTCCTGATGCCTCCGTAATCCTCTGGATTCCATTTTAAATTTACATCAAACCATTGCTGGGATCAGAGATGGAAGACGTTAGATGATTTGCTAACCAGCTAACTAAAACAACAATCCAGCTGCAGCTGAAAATACTACAAGATCAATAATCGAGACCAGAATTATTACTACAGGCAATAGGACCTTTTTGCAATAGTGCATAACTTCTAATTTTAAAAAATCATGTTACTTAGCTATTGTTAGGATGATTTTTTAGATGAATTGTAGTCCTGTTTTTTGTTGTCATGAGTTTAACAGCAACATTTACCTGTTTGAGACGCACATTGCTGGTTACAATCTGGTTAACCTCATCCTAGGAGATGCAGGAAAAAGAAAAGTGTCAAAACAAAACAGAACCACTTGCAAAGATTTCCTGACAAAATATAATTTATATGCTTAAAATTGTTATCTAGTTATCATATTTGTAAAACAAAACAAAAAATAAAAAACTACTACAACAAAAAACTTTCTTGTAAAACTGTCACAAGCACAACTGCAAAATTTACTAATCAAACCCAAAGGCAACATTTTCTCTTTAGTTCGCCTTGAAAGCCTGGCAGTAAATTTTCTCAATTAAGATAAAACAGGGGGCAGTAATTGTTTTCTCAACCAGTTAAACTTTAGGGGCAAAGATGACGTTTTTGATGAGGACATCTGCCGTTTTACCATTAAAACATGACGTAACGTTTGAAGTTTGTTTGAACGTTTGTTTGAACGTTTGTTTGAACGTTTGTTTGAACGTTTGTTTGAACGTTTGTTTCGGATTTTAAGGTGATTTTAAAGTTGGGGAGGGAGAAAGACTGGTGCGTTTTCACCGTGGACAATTTACGGAGCTGGATAATGCGACTCAAAGAGGACCAATAACTTGTCAAAGGAAAACTTTGGAAAAGACTTTCAGCTCTGCTTATCTTGACAGACAGATGAAGATATGACACAGAAGGAAACCTGCAACAATAAGAGCGACGTTTTTTTAAACAGGGCATAGGATCGTGTTGTCTTTGTGTCGAGATCGGCCATGTTGGATGCTAACGTAACAGTAACAGCTTCAGCCTTCAGGCCGCAGCTGTTACTTAATCCGCGTTAGCTGTTCCCTAACGTTAACGTTATGTTTTGCTTGTACTTGCCCTAATGTATGCTACTGTGCAATCAACAGTTAATGGTAATAATAAGAAGATGTTTTTGTGTAATCTTAACTAACTTTTCACCGCTTTCTTGTTGTCTGGTCATATAAAAAGCCCTGAATGCTTGTCACTTTAACAGTCACGGTTGGTTTGCCTTCTGTAACTGTTAGGATTTTAGTGACTAAACGGTGATTTAGCCTGTTATGTTATTCTAGACTGCTAGAAATATTGACGAGAAAATAAATTTTGGCTGGATTACCCTTTAGTTTTTACAAGGGTTACGTCTCCTAATTTTTATTCCCCTGTTCCGACCAAAACACCACCTGTTTACTGTCATAGCCTCAACAAGCTAGCCCTGCTACATTACCATACAAACTCCAATTCATTTATCAATAGCTTCTGCCTTTA